>CM076685.1:65220125-65565125 GCA_038501925.1 Xenopus petersii | reverse complement strand
CCCAAGAGTCAGAACGATAGTTGAGAGCCTGGAATCATATGCTACAGACACGCTAGATATTCTGTCTCAAATTGAAAATGTAAAAGTTACTTGTGAAACGTTTTTAATGACACTAAACGTGGAGTCCTTATATACCTCCATTAAACATGAACTAGGCCTCAAAGCTCTAAGATATTTCCTGGTGAAGCACTTGGGAGAAAGGGAAGAAGTGATAGAATTTTTATTAAAACTTGTGAATTTGGTGTTATGCTTCAACTATTTTTCTTTTAATGGTAAGTTCTATCTACAAACACTAGGAACAGCTATGGGTTCTTCCTGTGCTCCATCCTATGCAAACTTATTTTTGAGCTTTTGGGAGAAAAATGTGGTAAATAGCAATGTAATGTCATCATACCGTTTGAAGATCCAGAAGTGGATTAGGTATATCGACGATATCCTGGTGGTCTGGAAAAGCACTAAGGAAGAAGCTGTGGAATTTGTGACCAAATTAAACAAAAATGATTTAAACATCAAATTAACTATGGACATATCACCTAGACTTACAGATTGAGATTAACAATGAGAGACGACTGGTGACCAAAAATTTCAGAAAAGCTACAGCCACTAACTCCCTCTTGGCTTATTCAAGCTTCCATCCTCACCCAGTTAAGACATCAGTCCCTACAGGGGAATTCCTGAGGTTAAAACCCAATTGCTCCGCAATAGAAGCCTTCAAAGAACAAGCAAGGGAACTTAAAGGGATACTGTCATCGGAAAACATGTTTTTTTCAAAACACATCAGTTAATAGTGCTACTCCAGCAGAATTCTGCACTGAAATCCATTTCTCAAAAGAGCAAACAGATTTTTTTATATTCAATTTTGAAATCTGACATGGGGCTAGACATTTTGTCATTCTCCCAGCTGCCCCTGGTCATGTGACTTGTGCCTGCACTTTAGGAGAGAAATGCTTTCTGGCAGGCTGCTGTTTTTCCTTTTCAATGTAACTGAATGTGTCTCAGTGGGACATGGGTTTTCACTATTGAGTGCTGTTCTTAGATCTACCAGACAGCTGTTATCTTGTGTTAGGGAGCTGCTATCTGGTTACCTTCCCATTGTTCTTTTGTTTGGCTGCTGGGGGGAGGGGGGAAAGGGAGGGGGGGTGATATCACTCCAACTCGCAGTATAGCAGTAAAGAGTGATTGAAGTTTATCAGAGCACAAGTCACATGACTTGGCACAGCTGGGAAATTGACAAAATGTCTAGCCCCATGTCAGATTTCAAAATGAAATATAAAAAAATCTGTTTGCTCTTTTGAGAAATGGATTTCAGTGCAGAATTCTGCGGGAGCAGCACTATTAATTGATTCATTTAAAAAAAAAAAAAAAAAAATTCCCATGACAGTATCCCTTTAAAATCAGACTCAGACAGAGAGGTTATTCAGGAAAATAGTTAAAAAAAAAGGTTATCATAGAGCCTTATACACGATAGATCAGAATTACTGTGCATCAAAAATAAAGCACAAGAAACTAACAATAATGTTAGATTCACAACAACGTTCAATACCAATAGTATGCAAATTTTGGAATTTATCAATAAACATTGGCCTGTGCATTTGGAGGACAATACTCTGAACCTTAGAGATTTACTTACTAGGAGCCATTTCTAAATCACTTGTCCCAAAACCCAGAAAAAATGGGGTTCCTTTCCCTGGAGGGAATGTAACGTGTGAAAAGATGGTTAGAATTTCAACCTTTGAAGAAAGATTTGGCATCCAACATAAGGTTAACAGTTATATAAACTGTAGGACTCAATGGGTAATTTACTGCATTGAGTGTCCATGCCATAAAAATACATTGGCATGACCACACAAATGCTGAAAGTCCAACAGCACTGTAACTCAATTAGAACTGCAGGTAGTATTAACAAAAACTATAAGACCATTTCTACAGCTGCACAACATTTCATATAGTGTCATAGTATGGATCCAGCAAAACTTAAATTTTGGGCAGTAGAGAAAATTAATTAAGGAGTACACAAAGGGAATCTTGAACAGGCCCTCCGTAAACAGGAAAGTAACTGGATTGTTAAATTACATACGGTCTCCCCTAAAGGAATCAACGAGAACAATCTTTTAACAGCTTTTATTTAATCACTCAATTTAGAAGGGTACACTTCACTTTATTTTACTATACCATATTTAATAAATCTTTTTTTAGCAATAGATAATAGATATAATTCATCATGTATTTATAAATAAAGAAATTTAATGGGTGCAAGTCTAGAATGGTACCTTCATCTTGATTTTTCTTAAATCCATTGGTATAATAATTATTTACAAATAATGAAATTCATTGAGCTACTGTATATACAAATAAATAAATATTTTATTACTTGTATTTTATGATCATGGATTTAATTAGAACCAAGCCTGTTTAACAGGTGATTATTATTAGTACATTCAAAGAGGCGGTCCACTACAGAGACCTCTGAGCCGGGAACAAGTATCCTAGAATAATCTCTGTTAATACAAGAGAATCTCATTGGCTCTGTGAGGCATGGTATAGAATCGGCACACAGTGATGTCAGGACGTAGTACACGACTAGGATGAGGTTCATGGGAGACATTAGTATGGGATTTACAATTCCTGTGAGATCGCTTACATGACGCCATACGCAGAAGTGATTTAAACCACGCACTCGCGAAAGGATCGCCATTCACCTTGATAAAGCTATTTTAGTGAAACGCGTTGGCATTGTGGTGCTCTATTTAGTTTTAAATGGCATTATACCTTTTTGGTTTTTTAACGTATAATTTTGGTCCTGTGATGGATGTGTAAGGGTGATGTTTAGGTGCCGCTTGCTCAGTTCTACTTCTGTCTTCTTCTCAGTACAACCGTATCTATATGTTCCAAGGGGCCGTTGATTTGTGTTTTTTAAGACTAAGATAGCTTTTCACAGTTTAGGGCTAGTTTAACACTCGACCACAGTCATGGTTACCCCGCCTTCTCCAGCTTTGTGGTGTCCCAGGTTTAGAAGTAGGCAGTAGTTTTTGGGACAACTCCACCATTCTTCATTTCATTTTCTCTTTTTCTGAGCAAGTGGTTGTTTAATTTATTCCGTCAAATAAAGATTTTTTTAAACTCCTCTTTATAAAATCAATTATTGCAATTAATTTGGCAATCTAATTCATTTAATATTTATTGCACATCACTTTAGTTTGGTATAAATATCTAATTATTTAAATCATGAACCTATAATGAATTGGTGCTTTAATTTATCGAAGATATGAATTTTTAAATTGTATCTCTGATTAATCACTCTGAAGGAATTAATTGATATCCTTGCACTGCACTGAGGAGTATAATTTGTGAAGCGACATTAGAGTAGGTTAAGCGGGGTACTTTCTCTTTCCTTTTTTCTGTTTTCATGCATGAATGTGCTGTTACATTGTGGTTTCTGTGTCTTTATACAGTATAAAAGTGAAAGTCTGCATTGTAATAATTTATGTTAAATGAATAGCAAATGCTTGATCCAGGGAATCAAAACAGTGCACATATGACATATTTTAAGTTTTATTTGTCCCAGCAGCAGTAAAACCTTGCCAGAGTACTGCACAGGTAAGTTTAGAAGAGGGAGAAAGGAGGTTCTCTCCTGTGACTGCACGGTGGATTGATTGATACAGACGCTACTACTTCTTGTGGTACAGAGCCGCTTGCTTGGACTTCCTATCATCAAGACACTGCACATGCAGGTCTGACAGCAGAGCTGCTGAACTTCTCTCGTGTTGGTGACGGAGCATAGTACCGATCTCTTGTTAAATTATTGCTTTAGAATATTGCCTCGGGTTAAGCTGGTACGGTCCTATTTATTTGATAAAATGCTGTGGCCATTTTATACCCATCTCTGTCTCCTGGTTTTAAGATATATAACAATGGGGTTCAGTGGGATGGCTCAAGGTGAAAGGTCAAAATGAGGAGTCCCCTTGTCATATGTTGAGCCATACATATAGTAAGTATTTTAGATTTTGATTTATAAAACATATTTGTTTTTTGCCCTAACAAATGCTTTCCAAATAACAGATGGAGGATAATTGATTGCCACTTGGCAAGAACAAAAACATCCTAGCAAACACTTTAGTTGAAGAGGGAGGCAGCTGAATAGTACTGAAATTAAAGAGCAACAATTGTCCTGTCTTCCATTGTTTAGCATTGTAGAGACAACTTAAAATGCTGGTGCATCTTTTGCCACATGTCTAGGTTCTCCATCCTTCCCTTAGAGTATTAACACAGAGATGCACATTAAAGTACATGTATTATTCAAAATAAAATGATACTTTGTGCTTAGTTGTACAATTGTAAATGCATTATAATGCACAACACAAGGACATTTTGGACACCTGCACTGGAACTGCTGTACTTGATTGCTTAAGTTCTCTTCAGAGAGATAAATTCCTGTGAGTTACATGCTAATGTTGTGTAATTGCTGCCTTCCACCTGACAGATGTTTTGTCTACAGACTTCTTGAGTGCTGTGTAAGCATCACAAAAGTCTGTTTTTTTGGCTTTGGGCTCATAAAACCCTTCTCTCTGGGAGTAATCTGGAGTTTATAAAACTAAAATGCAGTTTTGATTTAAAAGAGTAAAACTATTAGCCACAAATTACATTTTGTAATTGACAATAAACATTTAAAAAAAAACATAAAACTTTATCGGAGACAAAGAAACAGCAAATAGGAGCATATAAGGCAAGGCAACATTTGGTGATTTATTATATACTGCATATGCAATCATGGAAATACATATTAGAATAGTATAGCTTTCCCTTCCACACACACATGATATATAGTATAAAGCTTATAACATCTTACTTTTCTCTTAAGCCTATATTATCCTTGCTAGTCAAAGTTAGCCCTAAAATCTGCTGTTTACGTTCAGGCTTAAATACAATCACATTCATCAATAGTACATAAAAATGACACTCACCTTCCATCCAATGTATTTCTGTCCAGATGATTACAGCCATGCATAAAATCCTCCTGCAAACCATAGCTGCCAAGTGAATTTATATAAAACCAGTACTCAGACTTGTGTAGCCACAGGATTCTTAGACCAGCCACTAAATTCCCAGCACACCTTATAAAACGTTTGTCCTTTCTGAAGGGGAATGCAGCTCAGGGACATTTCTTCAACTACAGTTTTCTGGCTTCAGCTTAAACCCCTGTAGCCCAATGATCCCTGACTCTAAGCAGCCTGCAGTCTATTGTCATTTCCTTTTTCCTAACTGGCAATGTGTTGTTAGAGATGAAGTGACGGCAGTCCCTCCCATTCCCTATGCAGGAAGGCAATGCAAAGTTACTGGTTAACAGAACTTTTTTTAGACTTGGTGATCCTCATTGTTTATCCCCATTATGATATTTTTAGGTTCTATTGTTGCTAGACCTTTAGAGCAATTCTATGCTAAATTAGTGACAAAGGCATGTTCGGCCTTTCTATTCACCCAAAGAAAATGTGACCAGAACAAAATATTCAGAATGTTTTGCTTAGTTTTTAAAGCTGCGGTTGTTTTTCCCTTTTATACTAATACATTTTGAAAAAAAAACTTTTTTTAAACATATAATTATTAGTAATAGTAGTAGTTTTACCAGTAGCAAATGTATGTAATTTGCATTATTAGTGTTCCATTTGTTGCAGAAGACATATAAAAATGAGGATATCCTGTCTTTGTAGAAAAAAAGAATTAATTTACAGAGAGGCACAGCTGCTAGACACTAAAAGTATGCACGCTAGGACACTATAGACTAAACAGTTGCACCCACGTTGTCTTACACATAAGTGTTCATTTACAAATGCAACCAGTAGTGTGGCATGCTAAATTACATGTACATCAACGGCATTAATAAAAGGTTCAGGTATGGGACCTGGTATCCAGAATGCTCAGGAGCTGGGATTTTCTGGATAACAGATTTTTCTGTAATTTGGATCATCATACTTGAAGTCAACTTCAAATCATTGAAACATTAAATAAACCAAATAATACTGTTTTGTCTCCAATAAGGATTAATTATATCTTAACTGTGATCAAGTTCAAAGTACTGTTTTATTATTACAGAGTAAAAGGGAAAATTTTGAAAAGTTTTAATTGTTTGATTATAACGGAGTATAAAATGGCCTTCCCGTAATTGGAGCTTTCTCCATAATGGGTTTCCAGATAACAGATCTTATACTTGAATATGAGTAGAGAACTAGTACACATGCTGCTGAATTACTTGTTGGTGTACTTATTGATGCAAATGAACATAGGAATTACCACCATCCTTGATGTGGAGGTATTTCTAGAGATCTCATCAGGGATGAGTCAATAGGCACTACTGACTTATTGTGTAAACTGACACTCTGGATCTAATTGTTATAAAAACAGCTCTGGGTACTGTCTATCATGTAAAAACTCTATTAAAGTTCGTAAGGAAATCTGGAATTCATTTTCTTATTTAAATGAACCAGGGCCTATACAGTATTAAGAATTTCTGCATTTAAACACAATAGAGTATTATGTAAGTGAGATTGGGGACTGAACAGGAAGGTGGGGTTAAAGGAAATGTTCAGTGTAAAAATAAAAGCTAGGCAAATAGATAGTCTGTGCATAATAAAAAATGTTTCTAATATAGTTAGTTAGCCTATAAAGGCTGGAGTGACTGGATGTCCAGCTCTTCAGTTGCTCTTAGTCAGCAACTTTAAGGGGGGCACACATGGCACAGTTAGTTTGCAATTGATCCTTAGCATGCAGCCCAGATTCAAAAGCAAACCCCAGTTATACCCCACCCGCCTAAAGCCTAATAACCAATCAGTGGAAACCAAGAGAGCTGCAAAGCAGGAAGTAGTGTTCTGGCTATTATGTTAGACATCCAGTCACTCGAGCCTTTATACATTACATCTAACAATATTAGAAACATTTTTTATTTTACACAGCCTATCTACTGTATTTAAATAGTCACTGGGGCAGTGGTGGAAGTTTAGGATTGAGGCTAGAGGGGAATCATGTGATCTCCACAAGAGCAACCTTCAGCAGCAATTTGAGGGGAACAATTTGGAAAGTGGTTTATTATAATATTATCTGTGGAATGATCATATATGAATTGATGTTATCAGGAACATATTTGTGGTGAGGCCACAAAGGGTGGCCGCAATCTAATGTGCACTGGGCATGAGTGAAGGTACGCAAGCAGGTGCTAGAACCATGGACCCTAGGGGCACCCATGAAGGAAGTTTGGGGCCATATCTTATATTGTAAATAAATCAGCAGTGGCCTTTTCAACCCAAAACAGGTGTTGGTATAAGAGTTTTAGAAGAGATAGTAAGGATTTGATTATATGGATGTGGCCATTACATGATGCTGCCCCTGTAACGTAAAACATTAATCTGTTGCGCCATTCTGGCGCACAAATACTAGGTCACTTTACTTGCTAGGCCAATCAAAATGACAGCTTCCAAATAAAAAATATTTAAAAGTTCCAAAAAAACAAAGTTTATTGGTGCAAAAAAGCTTGTTGTTTTATTGAAGTAATTTTAATTCCCTGCTAAAAGAATTTCCTCTTTTAAAGTATATGACATATTAACTCATCAAAACAAGATCAATGTCATTAGATATCAGCATGCAGTTCTTTAAACAAAACAAATGGGATGGTAAAGAAAACCAGAATTTGCAAGTGTTATTGCAAATGAATTGATGTGAAATAAACATGTAGATCTAGACACAGCTTTTTGTTCTAGCATGTCTGTGAATAGATATAGAATGGCCATGACTTTTATGGAACATTCCTTCAAGCAGTTACAGTGAAGAAATACTATCCATATCTACTAACTGCTAATTTCTGTCAGCATCCTGCCTCCCCCAATCTGTTGTGATTTCACAAGCATGCCCTGTGGGGCTGCAGCCCTAATGGCTTTTACTGAAAATCCTGATGTTTGCACATTATCACTTCAGCTGAACCACATGTTAATGCATAGTTCATTGCTATGTACACATATGTTGTTATGTGTACCTGCTAAGCATATATAATTGCCTTTTCCTGTAAATCAGTACAGTGATGAAGTATAGTGTTACTTTTTCTTGTATTTTTTCTGTTGTTTTCTTTACTCAAAAAAATTTACTAAATTGCTTCTGCAATAACCTTGGCATGAAGCATCTCTAACAAACTAGTCAATAGCATATCCATTCTGAGCAAAAATTCAAGTTAAGATGCAAATCTGGCCCTTTAAATATTGTGTACATGCCAAATATATTTAAATGGGGCTAATTGGTAGAAAAAGTTGGGGACCCCTGCTATTAAGAATATTAAGATATTGTTGTTTTTTATTTATTTATTTTTTTTTAAATGCAGCAGAATAAGAGGCATATTTATTAAGGGTCAAATTTCAAATTGAAAAAACTTCGAAATTTGAATTCAAAAAGACAAACTGAAATTAAGTCAAAGGTTTTTTTTGTTCGAATAGGTCCGTTTTCGATTGAATAGGTCCGTATTCGGCCGAATTCGAATCGAAGGAATACCGCATTTGATTGAATTTGAAATGGGTTCTAGGAGGTCCTCCATAGACTAAAACAGCAAATTGGCAGGTTTTAGATGGCGAATGGTCAAAGTCGAATTTTTAAAGAGACAGTACATGATAAATTTCGATATTAATTTTTTAAAATTTTTTTCAAATTCAAATAGAATTTGGACTATTCCTTAGTCGAAATACAAAAAAGTAGCTTGAAATTCAATTTTTTTTATTCAAAAATTCACCTCAGCCTTTGATAAATCTGCCCCTAAGTGTAATTAGAAAGGGATGAGCAAAATATTTTCTGCGTTTTGTGCCCATATGCCCATAGACTCTAATGGATAGTTAAAAGTTGACTATCCAACATCTTCATAGATTTCATGTGACAAACTTTTTAATATAACCCAACCAACCACTATGTCCAAATCACTAGTCAATCCCCTTGATGGCTCCTTGTAAGTGGATTATTAGGAGAAGGACACAAGGGGTACTTTGTGTACACTTCCCTACCCTAGAAATGAGCTACGAGAGAAGATGAAAAAGTACTTTTTACTTTATGGAAATTAAAGGCATACTGTCATGGAAAAACATGTTATTTTTCAAAATGCATCAGTTAATAATGCTGCCCCAGCAGATTTCACTGACTACACTGAAATCCATTTTTAAGAAGAGCAAACAGATGTTTTTTTTTTAATTTAATTTTGAAATCTGACATGGGGCTAGACATTTGATCAGTTTCCCAGGTGCCTCCAGTCATGTGACTTGTGCTCTGATAAACTTAAAGGAAAACTATACCCCCAAAATGAATACTTAAGCAACAGATAGTTTATATCAAATTGAATGACATATTAAAGAATCTTACCAAACTGGAATATATATTTACATAAATATTGCCCTTTTACATCTCTTGCCTTGAACCACCATTTCGTGACTCTATCTGTGCTGCCTCAGAGATCACCTGACCAGAAATACTACAACACTAACTATAACAGGAAGAAGTGAGGAAGTAAAAGGCAGAACTCTGTCTGTTAATTGGCTCATGTGACCTTACACGTGGTTTGTATGTGTGCACAGTGAATCGTACGATCTCAGGGGGCGGCCCTTATTTTTTAAAATGGTAATTTTCTATTTATGATTACCCAATGGCACATATTACTAAAATAGTATATTATTATGATAATGGTTTATTTACATGAAGCAGGGTTTTACACATGGGCTGTTTTACTCAGTATCTTTTAATAGAGACCTACATTGTTTGGGGGGTATAGTTTTCCTTTAAGTCTCTCTTTACTGCTGCACTGCAAGTTGGAGTGATATCACCCCTCCCCCCCCCCACACCTAGCAGCCTATATGCAGAACAATGGGAACGTAACCAGATAACAACTCCCTGGTAGATATAAGAATAGCACTCAATAGTAAAAATCCCTTCAGTTACATTGAGTATAAGAAACAATAGTCTGTCAGAAAGCAATTCCATAGTGTAGCACTGGCTCTTTCAGAAAGCACAAACCAGGCAAAAATGACCTGAGATGGCTGCCAATGAACCAAAACTAAAAAAAATACACTTGGGTTAGGAATGGAATTTTGAAAAATATGAGTGAATTATTTACAGTGTAAACACTGTAATTTAGAAATAAAAATGACACCATAAAATTCATGAAAGAATCCCTTTAATATTTGCCACAAATATGGAGTTGTAGCAAAACAATCATCGAGTTAATTTAATGCTTATATATTTTTTTAACAGACCTGAGGAATGGCAATCCAAATTATGGGAAAAAAACCCTCATCTTGAGCATTCTGAATTTTAGATTATGGGTCCTTCATCTATAGCAGTGATCTCCAACCTTTTTTTTTACCATGAAATGCATTCAAATGGAAAAAAAAGTTTGGGGAGCAACAAAAGCATGAAAAAAGTTCCTGGGGTGCCAATTATGGGCGGTGAGTGGTCATTTGGTAGCCTCTACATTTTAAAAAAGACAATAATTGTATATAGGATTTCATGAACAAAGAAACATGTTTTAGCTAGTTTATTTAGTTACAATTACAATGTATAAATGACAGTTACACAGCTTATTGTAATCACAGAACTTAGCAGTATAATGCTGTATAATGTGTGCTTTGAAGTAGTGCTGTGATTGTAGGTTTAGTGCTGTTTGCATTTAACCCTGCATGATTACTGCCATGATGATCAGTCAAGAAGAAAAGATCAAAGCTACAGTATGTTTAATTTAAGGATGGGGAGCAGGACAACCTTTGCATTTGGATGTTATCAAGAATTCAGGAACATGTTCAAAAACAATATTTACATCATTCTTAGGAATTTTGCAAAGTGACTGAAATAACAAAATACTGTTCTACTATTTATAGTATGATATATATATGAAAGTTCTGCACTAGATCTTTTCAAACCCCAAGAAACATTTGTTTAAATAATGTTGCAGCAATTTGCACAGTAGTGGGGCCCCTGCTCTGCAAATTCTCAACTGAGAAAGTTATGAGCAAACGTAGCAAAGCAAACAGCGCTAAGCATAATTTAGCTTTTGTAATTTAGCACAGTTTGGTGTTAAGTCGTTCAAATCTAGTCTTGTGCTTCAAATCTAGGTAGCACACAGCTTGTTCAATTCTTGTTTGGGTGCACATCCCTCAGTGTCCTTCCACACTTGGAAACACTTGTAGAAACCTGAAATGGGCAGCACTCCAGGGTTTAATTAAAAAGCCTTAATTTTAAATAGCAGGGCAACATCCACAGCAACGTTTTGAGCCTGCCACGGCTCTTAATCAAGTCGAGTCGTTAAGTCTTGTGCTACCTATCTGGCTGCCCACAGCCTTTCTTATCGCCTTCCTTAGGTCTTCTGTACCGTTTAGATCAGTGGTCCCTAACCAGTAGCTTGGGGGCAACATGTTGCTCATTAATTCCTTGGAAGTTGCTCCCAGCGGCCTCAAAATAGCCTGGCTTGGATGAAAGTTTTGGTTGCAAAACAGAGCCTCCTGTAGGCTGCCAGGTCACATGGGGGTAATAAAAAAAGGTGGGAGCCCCTGGTTTAGATCCTCATACAAAAAGGACAATGACTTTACATATGAACCTACTTTCTTTTTTAAGTGTTATAATATATAATACATAATGATTTTATAGATTAAGTATCCTTCATTGTGGTTAGTTATGCCACATGCTTATCTGCTTGTCATTGTGGAATGTAGCTGTAAGAGAAAACAGGAAATCCTAAAGTGTTATTTACCAGTAGATGGAAAGTAAATGTGTGTGTCCACTGGGAAGAACACTTTTTATTAGTGAACAGAAAGAATAGAGATGGTATGTGACAATTGTCCTTTGTCTTGAAAGTTCCAAAACAGGATATCCACGTCACTGCATCTCAGAGCATTTACTACGATATCAGTTGAAAATAGAAGCCAGGAAATATTTTTACAATGAATAAAGGATCCTTAAATGGTTAATTGTTTTTGATAATAGATTTTACAGCTGAAACGATTTCACTATTCTTAAATGTAATTTTATCTGACATTATTTTAACAGCATTCTGAAATTCGGTAACCAATTACCTGTTGTTTATTTTTATTTTTTTGTTTTACATTTTTAAAAAAAATCATATGTATTTAAAAACTTGAGAGACAGTATTTTAGGAGCATTATAGTAATACAAAATGCAAAAAGGAAAGGTTGTGGGAGCACTCCATGGCTTAATAAAAATGTACTAAAATACAAAGGAAGTGCTACTGATCTGGCCAAATTAACTACAGACATAGAAAAAAGAAGAAAAATTGATCAATGCACATTCCCTGGTTCCCGTTCATATCAGTAATCTATGCAGATGCATGTATTTACAAAGACAGGGTTTTTTCAGTTGCAAAATTATGATCATAAGATTAATAAGCCACCATACCACGTCAAGGTAAAACCCATATGGCGGTCCCTAACTATTTACCTCTGGTCATAATTTCAAATGCTAAAGCCTCCCGGCATAAGAACATTACCTGAAATAAAAGGTCTCCCGACCTGGGCATTGGTTTTCATCATAGGGCTTAGTCCTCCCCCGCCATTAGCTTTCAAAGGGGAAAGATTACCTAGACCCCAGCATTGGTTCCATGAGATTAAACCTCCCCCCGCTTGCGGCTTTTAAGAGAGAGAAACTGCCCAGACCAACACCCATTTCCAAAGGCATTATAATAATATAATAAAGTTGAAGTGTCTCTGCGTTCAGTCCCTGTGTCCGTGGGATTGCGCTACTGCGCATGTGCCCCACGGACCGTCCCTGGCGAATACTGCGCATGTGCCCCACGGACCGTCTCTGGCGAATTTTCTCTATTTCTTTTATAATAAAGTTGAAGTGTCTCTGCGTCCAGTCCCTGTGTCCGTGGGATTGCGCTACTGCGCATGTGCCCCACGGACCGTCTCTGGCGAATTTTTTTTAGACTAGAACAATTCTGTTTTTATAAATGTTTGACTACATATGTTCTAGCGCCCATTAATTTAACGGGCTTCATGTCTAGTAATAATATAAAATTGCTTGTAATTGTGGCTGAAACCCCTATAATTATTTAAACATTTTATAAGTTGACAATTTTTGTGCTTGAGTATGGTAGCTCAGTTTTAGTGAAATTGGGTTGTATTACCTACTTTTATTCTTTACAAAACTAAAAATATTTGTTCAATAATAATAGATAATGATAGATAAATGACCACCTAGTCTATTATAGTCTGTTGCACTTCCGTTAATACGTATTCATCAAATTAGCTTCAAAAGAGTAAGCTGTTGGATATTAATTCCAATATTAATTGGATATTAATTCTTTTACAGCACTTCCATATACTGATGTTACTAGCCCTTTAAAGTGACAGTTTACCCTCTATTTCAACATTAGTTCAATTATGCTTTTTTGTCTTTGATCATATAGGAAATATGTACAGTATGTTTTTTTATTACTTGCACTGAATAGGGCACCATCTAAAATTAAAGAAATGAAAGTTGCTACTTGAACCCTATAAGCAAAATCAAAACAATCAGACGTACACTGTGTATAATAAGCTGTCACAAAGCCTAATAAAGAATGCAACTGGGGTAGGAAGGAGTTTATTTATACACAAGGTTTGAGAGTAGACTAGAACTTTGATTGTGCTCATCACACAGGAAGTTCAATGGGACAGCTTTCAGTTTCAGGGTTTCCCTATTTATCTAAAGAAATATCCCACTTTTAATATTCTTTAAATCTTCAAATTTGGCTTCCCAGTGTAAGAGACAGGGCTTATCTTAGGCCAACTGAACTTATTATGCTCAATGGCATACTTCTCAGTGCTGGCTATCACCCTCCAGAGACCTTGTCACAGTCTCACAAGATGTGACTGTGGTGCCATGCCCCATATTATATAAATTTTATCCACAGCAGCCTGGACGAGAGGCCTGGGGGATTGCCTATGATGAACACTGTGGGGGACCTGGGGTGGGGGTTGGCACTGTGTCCTGGAAAACCATGAAATTCTTGGGAGCCACAGTGTTCCGTTAAATGCTTTGGAGCCAAACCGTTCCATTAAATGCTTGGGGGCCTAAGTGTTCTATGAAATGCATTGGAAGCTTCAGTGTTCTATGAAATGCATTGGGGCCACATTGCAACATGAAATACTTGGAGGCCAGACTGTGCCATAAAATGTGCAAGACAGGATTACAACAGCAGTCAGTAGGAAAGAGGAATAGGTAGACACCATTTTTTCTCACAGCCCTGTGAAACCCAGTTTAGAGGCCTATCAAAATGTTCCCAGTTGGCCCCCACAGAAGAAAACACCAACCACCAAGTTTAGTGAGTTTAATCCTTCCAATGCTTTTTTACATTTATTTAACATATGAAGAATATTATGGTTTTTTATGAGATATTTACACAGTTATAATATAACAGAAGTGAGGATATAGAGCTGTTTAGGTAGTTAGTGCTAGGAAACTCTCCCTCTTTGTCCCCAGCTCTCCAGATGAAGTGTTTTTCCAATAAGATTTATCACTGTTCCCTCTATGGCTTAGGTAACTGTCATGTGAATGCAGAACAGGGGGCTATGTATAGAACATATGGGCAGCTGATAAAAGTGTTTTATATTAGCATTGCTTGAAGAATTAATCTCTGAAGTTGCTGAATTACACCTCTCAACATACTTTAACGCTTGTTGATATGTTGGAGAAAAGTGGGTGTTGCAGTCAAGTAACATTTGGGTGAAGCAACACTGCTGCTAATGGTTTATATCCCTGTTGCACTATGGGTAGGCATGGATCTTTAAAGCACAATTGTGTCACTTAGCAGTCCATCCCATATGCCTACTTATACATCATAAATTATCCCTTTTGTCTTTTCTGCATTGAAATACATTTTGTATGTTGAAAGCTACAGAGGAGCACAAATACAAAAATGTGTGTGCAGCTTTTTAATGCTTTTGTAGATGGCAATCAAGGTGACATAAATCCTCCCTAAAACTCGGGCATATATGCCCCCTAACTATCTAATGCTTTGAACAACAAGCCTAAATACAGATGGAGAAAGATTATCCAGTGAAAATGATCCCTACAAGCAGTATATGTATAATGTAACTACTCTTGGGGGGTTATTTATTAAAATCTGAATTTTTACTATAAAATCTAAATTTTTTGTGAAAAAAAAAACTTACATTTTTCAGGATTTTTATTCCCCTGAGAATGGAAAAAGTCTGAATTCGAAAATCCGGCATCTTAGACCTGCCGAGGTTGTCAATGGGAGAAATTCCGAAGATATCCTGATCTGCCCTGGTTTTTCGTGCAATGGTCCGAAGATTTTGTGGTTTTCCGGAAAAAATCTTTTTATATTTTTTTCCTGAACTGGAGTTTTTGAGGAAAATGTATTTCTAAATAAGGGGAAATATAGTGCTGTTTACAGCTAGGAAAAATATGCTTAATGCCTGATTCAATGATGGCACAAACTAACAGTATAGAGCTTGGTGTTTAAAGAGGCGGAATGATTCACTGCATTGTCCTGATTTGCCTGCAATAGATTGTAAAAGTTAAAGTTACAAGTACCTGTCTGCCAGGTGCTGTAGGTTATACATTTTCCCTGCTAGGCTGATTTTAGCAAATCCATGGTAGCATTTCGATTTAGCTCATATTGCAGTAATTTTCCTTTACAATGGAAGTATATCTGTTTGGAGCTTAAACCAAATGATCCATGAACATACTACTTTAATCCACGCATGTATTTTCCTGTCTTAATTGAAAAAAATAATTTTCCAAGCAAGTCTATCAATCTTTACTAATAAAGATTAATAATAAAGAATAATGACTAGCAGAACTATAATTGAAATGGAGAAAATCTTTTGATAGGTTGAAAACAATATTTTGCGTGTAATCAACATATCTACAAAGGATAGTTGCAATGGCTCATAATGTATTCCAACACATTAAAAATGATTATCTTGCATTTTCTCTGCTGTTAAATCAAGCAAATGTCTAACAAAATGTCCAAGACAATAAATCTGAATTTCAGTTTTAAACTAAACAATAAAAAGAGAGCTCAAAGTGGTTGCAATAAAGAAAGTGGTCACAGGGTACATGGGTATTTTGCAAAAGAAATACCCAGTTGTTCACCCTTAAATTAACTTCTGGTGTGATGTAGGGTATGATATTCTTAGACAATTTGCAATTTGTCTTAATTTTTTATCATTTGTGATTTTTTATTCAGCAGTTCTCTCTGGTTTGCAGTTTCAGCAATCTGGTTGCTGGGTTCCAAATTACCCTAGCAACCCTGCATTGATTTAAATAAGAGACTGGAATATGATCAGGAGAGGGACCGAATAAAAAGACGAGTAATAAAAAGTAGCAATAACAATGCATTTGTAGCCTCACAGAGCATTTGATTTTTGGTTGGGGTCATTAACCCCCATTTCAAAGCTGGAAAGAACCAGAATAAGAAGGCAAATAATTCAAAAACAACAAAAAAAAAAAGAAAAATGAGACCATTTGGAAAGATGCTTAGAATTTGCCATTCTATAACCTACTAAAAGGTAACTATAAGACGAACACCCCCTTTAATAAAGTCATCATCAGCTTAAAGGAAAGGTGACTTGTTTTCCAGGAACTTTTCAATAAAGTGTCAGTTCTGTTCCCCACATAGATCTAACCTGGAAAACTACATTTATAAAAGTGCAGCACCCACATTAGCATCTCATTGTCTACTGTATGCCATATCCTCCCTGATAACAGCCTCATTTATGGCATTAATTCATCACCCTTTTCACCCATTACAGTTGCATGGTGAAATTTTGATTAAACACTTTGACATAAACGTTGGCAGGAAAGACAAGGTAAATTTTTCCTTCTTAGTGAATATGCCCCTAAATTTGTGCAAACAATGCCCATTACTGGGCATTGCCGATTTTGTAGCAGTTATTTTACACAATCTGTTTATCCGAGTCTATCAATATGTTATCATTATGTTTTTATTTGGTTTAGTAAATACCCTCCTAATCAGCAACTCAACCACAATACTTTTATACTATTTGCTAGAAATGATGTGCCCACCTGCAGCAACATTTATAATAAAAGTCTTGGAATTGGAATTCTATATGTTGATGCCTGAATTTCTTTACTTAAACAAGTCCCAAATAATTTAATTATTTTATGCCTTAGCCCAATAAACTTGAAATGCAAATATTTACTCTACATTAACTACAGAATATTTAAATGAGAAAATGTATATATATAAGAGAGAGATTGCAAATTAATGAATATACAAACAAATAAAAAGCCAGATCATTTTTTTCACCTCATCTTCAGCAAGTGCTGCTTTTGAGGAGAGCACAAGTGAAATGTAATTTATCAGTGTTATCAGAAATAAATATGGTAATATTCAAATTTGAAAGCACCCACTGTCTTAAGAGCTGGATAATGTTTCTGATCAACCCATTTCATATCAACATTTTCTAATTGATTAAATCTGATATTTGACCAAAACTTTGGTAAAATCCCACAAATAATTCTGTCTTATAAAAATATTTACAGGAAGGATGCTTACTATAACCAAGCCTGTTGCACGGTTGCGTTTTCAAAGTGTAATGACATATTACATTAAAATGAGCACTTATTGTGTTGTTTTATTTGACATTAGAAAAGAAATTTGAATTTAACACAGATGCTTGATTCCATTTCTTACCTCTTATGCGGTGCCTTCTTGTCGACCGCTGATGCTGAACATGCCTGGTCCGTCTATGTGTAACTTCCTGCCCATATTCTTCATTAGTGACTGGCTGATGACATTGACAGTAGCTCACCTGTGAACACCATCCCAAGGGAAAAAGTATAAAAACTGGAAGAAAGTAGGCAAAAATCATAATAACTAAAATTTCGTTATTGAATATAGTAACTTTCCATAAAAGACAAGTTACAAGAGAAAATCTTCACATCCAAGGGAAAAACCTTGCTGTCTGCGCAATCTACCCCCTTCTGTTCAGCCTTTGGTAAATTATTTGGAATTTGTTATTAAGCATGTTTTCAACTGCTTTTGTGCTTTTTTAAGTCTCTCCTTCCTCCTCCTTTTTTTCTCTTCATGAAGTTGTGGAACAATGGGGTAAAAAAGCATGCAGACCCCATGCTGTGACTGGGGCTGAGAAGAGAAGACAGGGGCTCCCCCAGCAATCCTGGCATCTTAAAATAAAACACACTGAAGGGGGGTTGTTTGACAGTATTTTCTTTGCATGTTTCATGTAAAACAAATAAGTAGAATTGGACATATCAACATTAATTTAGAATTCTCCCATAATGCAGGTGCTGATGCTCGTTTCACTTTTGTCATCTAAAAATGTGCTCAGATCCATTGAAAGTTAGATTTTAAACATTCCTGGAGAAGGATGACTGCATAAAAGGGCAGCAAAAGCTTTTCTGAAGGCTGTTCCCAAACAATATTGATTGTCCTTTGATAGATTTTAAAGCATGTCGACTAAGCCTTTGTAAGCCTGGTCAAAATTGTGAATCTTTAAGAGATTTGAAGACATTTTCATTTGTCAGAATGAGACAATATAACCTTAATGTTCACTATTATATTTATTGCACTAGTAAGCAATTATGTTGTAGGGTCACCAGTGTTGGAAAACATGTAGGTCTTTCATCAGTGATGACTGAGACCTGTATTTCCTCTCTTTTCTCTTGTTTTTTAGTTCCTACAGGCATTTCTTTCTTTCTAGATGAGGTACAAACATAATTAGCTGTAGGAAATTTGTACCACTTAGCTTTCAGCGTACTGGCTATTTATCATCCTAAATAGCGGAACCTACTCAATGCCTGTCAAATAGTCTACTGAAGGTGTTGCCATGTATAATGGAAATGCTGGATAATTTAAAACTGAATGATGCTTCTTACAAAAGAGTCAAGTCTGCATTTTTGATATATGTATTATTTAATGCAAAGGAAATGAATGCTGCTGATGTATGAAAATGCACACTTATGCTGTTTACATAAAACAATCAATTTTGGGAGTCTTGCAGATCATTTTGAGCCGCTAATATCAACAATGTGTATAACTGATGTCTCTTTAAATAAATCCCTCTTTTCACTAAACAAAACAAGCTGCAGTCGTTGCTTAAAGTGTTAATTAGACACGTGTTAATGAATTATTTCATACACACAGGTACTGTATCTTATGTAAGGCTGATTAGTGAACTTCTAGCTCTCTCTGTGTGAATGTCCTTTGTGTCTTCACTCAAAAGTATTTTCAGGGTGCACTGAATACACAAAAGGACACATTGATCAATTGATCTAGGCGAAAGATAGGTAATTAGGTTTGTTATAGATGAGCGCTCATAACTAAAACAGTGTATTGCATTGCAACAAGCACTGCACTTAAAAGGGTTATGACCATACCTTATTATCCATATGAACAACAGGGTAGTTGTAGGGTCGTATTAACAAATGAAAAGCAATCCATGACAGCAATGATTAATCCAAGCCTTAATATCCAAAACTGCAAATTAGTGCAGAGGCTTTCATATGAAAAAGTTTCAATATTCATGTTCATAGCTGGATTCCGCAAAAGGGTTATTAGGTTCCTGCCTAAGGACCAAAAAGTAACAGGACATCTCAGCAGCAAAAAATGCATTGTGGTGCATTGCGTTTAGGCTTGGTGCTAAAGAGACATTGCACTGGGAAGCAATTAACAGCCTCATCTACATTTGGTCTTAATCCATGCCTTCTGATGCTGCTGTCTAGCTATGAATTCCAAGGTATGCAAATAGCTCTGTTAAGGCACAAACTTTAAATTTAATGTTGCAGCAAGTAAATATATGTAGAGTGCATCTTTCTTTTCTATTGAGCATCTCATAAAGGAGAAGGGAGTAACATGGACACCTGTGAATTTAATTATACTGTATGGAATTTATGTGTGTAGTTTATAGAAGGTTCAGTATTAACCCTCTTTTCCTCTATCCTGGAAATAGTGGCTACATAAATGTGTTGTAAGCAGGCAAAAGTTACCAGTGATAAGAAAAGAAGTGTTCTTTCGTATGTCACAGTTCAGACTTTTCCGGGGTGTACTCATCTAATATTTTTCCATAAAAATGCAAATCAAAGCATGCTTGATATATTTAAAAATTATTGAGGCAGCTATTGAAATGCTGATTGCATAGAATTCTAACTTATTTGGGGAGGTGGTTCAGCTTACTTAATTAAGCACTACTGATGCAACAACACAAACCTGAACTGAACACAAATCTCCTATCTATTTGTATAGGCATGCTTAATAAATTTTCAAGGCTGGGACATGCAGCCTCCGTGTGATCCCAAACATCTGCAACCTTTGGTAGACGGCACAGCCCACGTTCTCCAGAGATTTCACTTGTACCCTATTAAGCTTACACAGTTAGAGAAGAGACTAAGGGCTGCCAGAACTGTCTGGCATGAATCATCTGTTCACAGATACAGTTCAAATGGTAATGTTGTGAGTTTCAAACTGAGATTAAAAAATTCTAAAAGAATGAGACAGAAATGTTAGGGAAAATGCACATGGTGCACATAACACTTTAATCCCAAACAAATGTGTGAACACAAATTAGGGCATACTTACTGACAGCGCAAACTGTATACTGCAATATCCCCAGTAAACATTTAGGGGATAATTTGTCAAATATCAAGTTATAGATTTTTTTCATGATTCGAGAAAAAATATGGCGAATAAACGCACATGCGAATATTCTTGAGAATATTCTTTGGAACATCAAATAATCAGGAATACTCATGAAATAGTCATCGAATAGTCATGAAAAGTTGCCAGAAAAAAACTCGGGTCGCACATACTCAATGGGAATTGTTTCTAATATCTTTATTTAGATATTTATTTACCCAGTTCATTAAAACATTTTCTTTTGCCTCATTGAAAGGAACAATTTATTCTCTCAGGCAAGCAATTTTTTCTGTGAAAAACATGTATGGAAATATTCTGTCACATTTTTTCTAAATAAGCAAGCATTGGTGAAAAAAAGATGCACAAGATTTTTTTGGCGCTTTTGTTTTTTCTCAACCTCGGAAATGAATAAATAGGACGCCAACTGTCTCTGTTCCCTAGCGCCCTAATGAATTTAACACAGAAGCAAAGTTAGCACACAATGGGCCAGATTCAGTTCAGTGAGAAAAAGGTTTATCACGTGAAAACTCATGGACGAAATTAAATTTGAGATGTAATTCAATTCAGAAAAACTTACCTCAATGTTTATGACGTAAAAACTCTATTAAAGTTTGTGGGAACAAAACTGTAACTGAATTAGGAGAAACGATTTTTCTCCTTGAATTAATCCTAATCCATTTTCACGTGCTAAACCATGAGATAACTTTTTCTCACTGAACTGAATCTGGACCTTTATACCATGATACTACGGCATACAAAAAAACACACCACTCAGGTTTAGAAACACTATAAACTGTAGGGATGGAGGGTAGCTAATTACTATAGTGATCTACAATACCAGGCAGATAGTACACTGATGCTTATACACACACATACAAGTGGGTATCAGTACTACGCTCTAGGAAAAAATGCTTAACAATTGGAAAAAACTAAAATGCTAAATGCCAACCCCCACCATCTGAGGAACAAAACTGAGAGAAAGCCAATGAGTCAAAGAGAGAACATGAACTAACACAGAAGGTATTGAAATGGGGAGTCGGTGAACAAGTTTAAAAGATTGGAGGGTGGAGAGGTGACATATGAAAGAAAGGCAGAAGGGAGGGGGTGCAAAAAAAAAAAAAGGAAATAATGGTTCATGGAAAGTCATGGTATTAAAAGTAAAAATATGCAGGGGCAAATTACAGGGATTTTACTGTATGTGGAAGGAGTCCAAACATAATATATGAATCTGAATTGAAATACTAAATTACAAAAACATTTTCAGAACTTGAACTAACAGAAAAGAGGCAAACAAAAGTGTAGCGATAGTTGTAGCAGACCGGGTGGCTGTTGGGAGACCCAGAAATATAGAGCACTGAGTTTGTCTCTGGCTAGTGCATAAGTTTTACATATTTGCAAATAAAAATACATATCCAGATGTTTGTGGCACATTTGTTTTACTGTAGTGCCCATAAAAAAGCTATAGTGTTTGATTGTGAGACAGAGACAAAATATCAGTAGGAAAACCAATAAACGGCAATGATAGCATTCGGTGGACTATAGCATATACTATAGATATCTAATTAGCTATACCAACTTTTGATCCAAAGTTACTACAGCTAATAGAAAACTGTCTTTTCTGGCTTTCTTTCTAATAAACATGATCAAATATATTAAATGAATGTGCATCATTTCCACTTGTAATTGCTCAGCTGGAGACAGGAAAACTCTGTCATGTGTCAATCATTTTGTATGCAATCTATATTCATATACATATGAAACAGCTCTTTGCTGTTAATGGAACATTCGCCGTTAATAACTTGAAAGCGATAGTATAGCGTTCCTTGGGTAGTCCTGTTGTGCTGCAAATATAAAGGGGAAATGATTAAATTAGGCAATTTTAGTTTTTTTAGATTATATAATTCTTTCTTCTACATCCCCTGAGTAAAATAATATTAACACCTTTTAATGAGATTATATATTCTTTTTAATATCATAACCATTATTATTTTAGTAAAATTATGTCAGCTTCATAAGAATGGTAAACATCAATGATCCAATGAATCTGTACAAGTACTTTTTAGGGAATGAGAACAATATTTTTCACTCATTGGAGTCCATGGGCATCTTTTCGCAGCAAAACCTGGGGGAAAATTTTGCTCATCACTAGTGAGAATCCTGATATAAAACTTTGGCATCTGAAAGCTTGTAAGGTCATTTAGAAGTCAATGGGAACTGTCCTAGGCAAAAGGCAAACTATTCAGGTTTTTCCATTTTTTTAAGTTGGTTGATTATAAATTTGAGTTATTTTTGTTAGTGTTCAAGTGCATTTTTTAATTTGTTTTTTTTGCATTTTGCCTAGGATAGCTCCCATTAGTAAAGTTGCATTTTTTATTTAAAGTCAAGGTTATTTAAAGGAAAATAATATATATGAAAATTACACAAATACAAATATTGATAACTACACTGGACAGGTTGGTGCTGTTTACACAGGAGAAGAGGAGCTTGAGGGGAAATATGATAACTACTGTATATTCATTTATAAATATAAATACATAAATATGAGGACCATATAATAAACCAGGACAATGAGAAAAAAAGAGGTTCTATCTGAATATTCCGAAAGGGTGATACTGGTACCTTCTGACTTGTGGCTAACAATGATCCAGTAATATCATGGTTTCCATTTTGTTTTGTAAGATTTTAGGAACTTCTTATTTTATGGAAGATAGGCTGTACTAAAAACAAGTGATGGCCAAGTCTGGTTTTCACAAAAATTGATCTTGAAAAAGCACATTTTAATGAGTACCGAATTGACTTCACAATAGTTAGAAAAAAGTATAGCACAACATAGGAATATTGAACCCAGAGGAAAGATATGAAATTAAATGATGCAATAAGCAGGAACAATCTATACATTACAGTATCTAGCAACTGCAATCATATTATACAAGAAATAAATACAAATATTTGTTTATACCTTGCTAAGCAGGTTCTAATACTAATCCTTATAAGGCTTTCTACTGCAAAATATAGGATACTTTCCAACAGTAACAACATAATATAATGCTGGGCCTAGCAACTGTTATAGCTACATTGGTGTCATGTTTTGATCTAACATAATGTAATCATATTCCAAAGGAGGTTTAGTTAGCTCACACTACATCAGCTTCATGATCAGCTCCTACTACTGAAATATCCATTTCTTGGATACCCCAGGGATATTATTTTGAACTCATTTTCATCTAGCTGTGAATGAATATAAAATCCTTATACAAAACACACATTTATGGTATACAAACAGAAGAAAGACTCAGTCTGAGAATACATGCCAGTTAATGCCTTGAGTTTGTAAGGGCAGAGTTGAGATGACCAGTTATTCACATGGATTCTCACAACTCTGCTATTGTCCCCTGGGCCCAAAAGCAAGGCTAGGGTACTTAGAGTCTTCAAAATTCTTATTTGTGACTGTACAGACTCTCCAAAATCTGACAGCTGACATTTTCTTTTGTACTTAAATATTGGTCCATATTATAAAGTTCATACTGTACTAAAGGCCTCCTCAAATGATGTGGGCATAAAGAACATAAAGACAGAAAAATACATAAACCTTAAATATTTGTGGCAAAATCCATTTCAGTACCCATCTCCTCTGTATAAAGGAACACATCTTTTGTACATTCTGTATGTTCATGACATTCCACACTGTCAGCTTCAACTATGTCACAAAAGCTTGAAATGCATTTGTTTTCTCTTAGCCATTAAAGGTACCAATTTGCTTCTAAAAACAAAGCTATCCTCTTGAATACACAAAGCCATACTTGTCACGTTAATTTCTAATCGTCTCAAGAGACCAATTTAATATCCCAGTATCCTTCCCAGTTCCTTTATATTTCTTGTTTGCATATTTCCCTTGATATTCTGGTCACACTTCCATGGCTAGCAAATGGCCTACATCTCATGAGACATCAACAATAGTTTTCTTTTATTAAACTGTTTTGAAACACCATAGAAATGTCTTTACATCACTTAATCTGCAAAACAAACATTGCTGGGCAGTATGTTCAATGTATCACATTCCTATATGTATTCATAGTCCTCAGTTCTGTTTTAAAAGAAGTAGTTTGAATATAAGGTGATCTGTGATTTTAAAGGTAAACTATTGACAAGTAGTATTTTTATAATGAGAATTTGGATGCATGTAAAATAAAGTGAACAATGGGGTAAATTAATAAAAATTGTAAAAAATGACTAAGGGGCTCATTTACAGTTAAATTGTGATTTTTTTTCAGAGAATCTCTAAAAAAATCTTTTTTTTTTATATATTTTATAAAAGTTCTAAAAATTTGAGATTTATTAAGTGTCAAAACCATGAGAACCTCTAATGCAAAACGTTGCCAGTTGGCAAGGTCTTATAGAAGTAAATGGGATCTGTGCTGATCTTACTGGACTGTTTTTAATCAATTCTGACTTTTAGAGGTTTTCAGATTTTTTCTCAATAGGAAATGTCCGAAAAACTTGATTTTTTTTTAGAGGTTTTCAACGTATTTGTATTTTTTTAGAGCATTGTTCTGTGCTTTATTTATTTGTACTTTTTCTATTCTGATCTTTTAATTCAAAATTCAATGACAATCACTGTTTTAGAGTATGTGAGTAGCGATGGGCAAATTTGTCCCATTTCGCTTCACCGAAAAATTAGCGAATTTCCCGTGAAATGGCGAAAAATTTGCGAAATGGTGCTGGCGTCTCGTTTTTTGACGCTGGCATTCATTTTTGGATGCCGGAGCACATTTGGCGCCAAAAATGAGCTGGTGTCCAAAAAAAATATGCAGAATTTGCGCAGCAGTTTTGCAAATAAATTCGACCATGACTACATGTGAGTAATAAATTTCACATGTTTAGAGCATATTAGATATATAGTAAACCTTAATTTTTTTGGGATTCGTGGAAAAAATTGCAATTTGATTGTAAGTAAATCAGCCCTTTAGTCATCCAAAGGTATAGTCTTCCAAAACAAGTTTCAAGATTTTTCAGATGTCCTAATCCTAATTAGGATGTCCCTTATGGATTTGGTAGGCAGGACTGAATGTAGATCCTGGAGTGTACAGAACTGATTCTGATAATGTATAGGGATGTCGCGGACTGTTCGCCGGCGAACTTGTTCGCGCGAACATCGACTGTTCGCGCTCGCCGAATATTCGCGAACGTCGTGCGACGTTCGCCATTTTGGGTTCGCCTTACCTGGCGCTTTTTTTTGACCTCTCACCCCAGACCAGCAGATACATGGCAGCCAATCAGGAAGCTCTCCCTCCTGGACCACCCCCACACCCCCTGGACCACTCCCCTTCCATATATAAACTGAAGCCCTGCAGCGTTTTTTCATTCTGCCTGTGTGTGCTTGCAAGAGCTAGTGTAGGGAGAGAGCTGTTACTGATTTCACTGATTTCTTTGAGGGACAGTTGATAGTAAGTTTGCTGGCTAGTAATCTACTTGATACTGCTCTGTATTGGAGGGACAGAAGTCTGCAGGGATTTGAGGGACATTTTAGGTTAGGTAGCTTTGCTGGCTAGTAATCTACCTTCTACTGCAGTGCTCTGTATGTAGCTGCCTGCTGTGGGCACTGATCTCTTCTGATCTCATCTGCTGACTGCTGTAATAACCCAATAGTCCTTGTAAGGACTGCTTTTATTTTCTTTTTTGTTGTTTTACTTTGCTACTATAACAGCCCAGTGCTATTAGTCTAGCTGTGTTGGGGAGTGGGACTGGTGTGCTGCTGTGCTGCTCCTAGTAGTTCAGCAGCAGCAACCCGAGAATTTTTTTTTTTTTAATATACATATATTTTTTTTTTCTTTTACTTATCTTACTGTTCTTTAACGTGTACAGTGCTGTTGCTGTTCTTCATAGTAGTGCACCAATAGTAGTGCACTTGCAGGCATTATTTGCCCAGTGTGTTCTTCAAACAACAACCATCTAGCTGTGTGAGCTTGTTCACATTCTGTCTAAATATCAATAATAATACCGTCTCTAGAAACACCACCCGAGTGACGTTTTTCAGGCAGCAATAATATATTCCGTATCCACTGCTGTAGTAGTGTATACGTTAACCTTGTAGGCATTATTTGCCCAGTGTGTTCTTCATTTTCAAACAACTCCCATCTAGCTGTGTGAGCTTGTTCACATTCTGTCTAAATATCAATAATAATACCATCTCTAGAAACACCACCCGAGTGACGTAGTGTGATTTCTGCCCTTTACAGCACAAAACGCAGCGCTGTGTCAACAATGTATTTTTCAGATACATTTTTGCCCTTGATCCCCCTCTGGCATGCCACTGTCCAGGTCGTTGCACCCTTTAAACAACTTTAAAATAATTTTTCTGGCCAGAAATGTCTTTTTTAGCTTTTAAAATTCGCCTTCCCATTGAAGTCTATGGGGTTCGCGACGTTCGCGAACCGTTCGCATTTTTGACGCAAGTTCGCGAATATGTTTGCGAACTTTTTTTCCGACGTTCGCTACATCCCTAATAATGTACTACATTGATTGTTCGGTTCTAACTTTCCTTTTAAAATGCAGGTATGGGATCTGTTATTCAGAAACGTGTTATCTGCAAATTACAGAAAGGCAATGTCCCATAGAATCCATTATTATTAAGTAATCCAAAATTTTAAAAACAATTTACTTTTTTCTCTGTAATAATAAAACAGTAGCTTGTACTTGATCCAAACTAAGATATTATTAATCCTTATTGGAAGCAAAACCAGCCTATTGGGTTTATTTCATGTTTACTTGATTTTCTAGTAGACTTTAGGTATGAAGATCCAAATTACAGAAAGATCCATTATCCGGAAATCCCCAGGATAAAAGGTCCTGGGCATTCTGGACAACAGGTCCCATACCTGTACAATATTTGGTCATGGCCCTCTTGGCCCATAGCAAAGTGAAAATGTATTTTTAGCCATGGTTCAATGAAAATGTAGGGCTCTACTAAAATAATACCTAATTTAGGTTTCTAGGAGTTAGTAGTAGCCAAATATGTAGAAAGTATGAACCTTTATGGGGGCTGCACCACAGTTTTTTGATACTGAAACCAGGTCTGGTTAAAGTCTTAAGTTGTAATTATCAATTAACTAAAATCCCAGTGCCATATGGGCCATAATATATATTTTGCAAACCTTCAGAATTAGTTTGCGATTTGTTTTTGCACTTTGTGAGTTACTGCCAGAGTAAAATTTATGACAATTATTTATTAAACAATCCTTAAAAAAATCAGGATGGATAGAAACAAAGCTCTTCACCGTGTATCGGTTTGACCTTTATGATCTGTCATGAAGAACCATGAAAGTAAACATGTTCTTGCCTGTGAATGTGTCCATTTTACAACATCTGCCCACGGCAGATGCTGGCAGTGTCAGGCTGGCATCAATGAAAATAAAGTTTGGCTAGTGTTCCCAACTGACAATGCCAGCATCTGCCACAAAAGCAGATGTAAAAGCGTGTTTTCACTTCAATGCTTGTCCCTTTTAAAGGACTGTAGCTATCAAAATACATATGCATGGTATAAAATTACTGGCTCTAAAAGTGGCATGTCAGGTTCAGCACCTCCAGCTCTCCCATTTTACCAGTCAGACTCCTGCAAGGAGTCTGACTGGTAAGATGGGAGAGCTGGAGGTGCTGGAGGGAAAATATGATGTGACTGGTGTGGCCGAAACATGGCTGAATGGATGGGCAGTAAATATCAGTGGCTATACTTTGTTTCAGAGGGACAGAGGCAATAGAAAAGGAGGAGGGGTATGTCTGTTTGTTAGGCAGGATTTTAAAGCTTATATAAAGGAGGCGGTTATGTTAGAAAATGAGGGGGCAGAAGTCTTATGGGTGGAGTTCTTCACCAATTGTAATGAGTCCAGCAAATTACTGTAATTGTAGGCGTATGCTATAGACCCCCTAATGTAAGTGAGGAGGAGGAGGCAAATATCCTCCTGCAAATAGAAAAGGCTGCTAGTTTGGGTAAAGTAATGATAATGGGAGATTTGAATTACCCAGATATTGACTGGAGCAACAGTACTGCCAGATCAGTTAATGGGAACAAATGTATAAACTTGTTGGATGACAATTTTATGGCACAGGTTGTTGAGGAGCCTACCAGAAAAAACGCTATTCTGGATTTAGTGATCTCAAATGACCCAGAACTTATAGCAGATGTGCAAGTCATTGAACCCCTGGGTAAAAGTGACCATAACGTTATATCATTTAATGTCTGGTGCAAAAAACAAATATATACTGGGGCAACAAAAACCATGAATTTTGGAAAAGCTAATTTTAGTGCCTTGAGGGCTGCCCTACAGAGTATTGATTGGGGCATTAAGTTTTCAGCTAAAAACACAGAACAGAAATGGTTGTCATTTAAAATGATGTTAAATCATTTCTGTTCTCAATTTATTCCCTTAAGAAGTAAATGTAGAAGCTCTAAGAATCATATGTGGCTTAATACAGAAGCAAAGAAGTTAATAGGAAAGAAGAGAAAGGCATTTAAAAACTACAAATCTGTTGGGACAGAAGCTGCATTTAATGAATGTAAACACTGTAATAAATGTTGTAAATCAGCAATCCGGAAGGCAAAGAAAGGAAATGAAGAGTTAATTGCGATGGAGGTGAAAACTAACCCTAAAAAGTTTTTTAAATATATTAATAGTAAAAAGATGCAGGTTGAGTGTGTTGCTCCATTATATAATGGTACCAGTATGGTTATAACAGATACAGAAAAGGCAAATGTGTTAAATCAGTTATTTTCTTCAGTGTATACAATAGAGGAGTCTGAGTTCCAAGGCTCACTTTATAGCTGCACTAATGGTTCAGCTCAATCTAGTCAGTGGCTGACTCAGGATAAGATTCATAAAGCTTTAATAAAAGTTAATGTAAACAAGGCTCCAGGGCCTAATGGCATACATCCCCGGGTTCTAAGAGAGCTTAGTTCAGTTTGAGACCAGTCCCTATTTCTGATTTTCTCAGATTCACTTTCATCTGGTATGGTGCCTATGGATTGGAGAAAAGATGATGTTATTCCAATATTTAAAAACGGATTACGATCTCAGCCTGGCAATTATAGGCCAGTAAATTTGACATCTGTGGTGGGCAAATTATTTGAAGGCTTATTAAGGGATCACATTCAAAATGTTGTCCTAGTGAATGGCATTATGAGCAGCAATCGGCATGGCTTTATGAAGGATAGGTCATGTCAGACAAATATGATTGCTTTTTATGATGTGGTAAGTAAGATGCTGGACAGTGAGGGGGCAGTAGATGTGATCTATTTGGATTTTGCCAAAGCGTTTGATACTGTGCCCCACAAACAACTGCGTTCTAAACTAAGGTCTGTTGGGCTTAATGAAGTCGTTTGCACATGGATAGGAAACTGGCTACAGGATCGGGAACAGAGGGTGGTTGTTAATGGTACATTCTCTACGTGGAGTAAGGTTCTTAGTGGGGTCCCCCAGGGCTCGGTATTAGGTTCACTTTTGTTTAGCTTGTTCATTAATGACTTAGGGGAGGGTGTTGTAAGTAATGTTTCAGTGTTTGCAGAAGACACAAAACTATCCAGCACAATTAATTCCATCCAGGATGTGGCATCCTTTGCAACACAATCTTGACAAACTGGCAATCTGGGCAGCTAAGTGGCAAATGAGATCCAATGTTGATAAATGTAAAGTCATGCACCAGGGATGTAAAAATATCCAAGCCACTTATACCCTTAATGGTACTGCACTAGGCAAATCCATTATGGAAAAGGACTTTGGAGTCCTTTTCCTTTGGTCTTGAGCTGTATTAAAAGGGGCATAGAGTCACGGGAGGAGGGGATCATTCTTCCACTGTATAGAGCACTTGTTAGGCCCCATCTAGAATATGCCGTACAGTTTTGGTCTCCATCACTCAAACAGGACATTATTGTATAAGAGAGGGTGCAGAGAAGGGCAACTAAGCTGGTGAAAGGTATGGGAAATCTTATCTATGAGGAAAGACTGGCCAAATTAGGAAGTCCACACTGGAGAAGAGGCGCTTAAGGGGTGCTGTGTTAACTATGTATAAATATATAAGGGGATCATATAATCATCTCTCTGCTTTATTTACCAGTAGGTCTTTCCAGCTGACACAAGGTCACCCATTCCGATTAGAAGAAAAGAGGTTCCGCCTATATATTCTGAAGGTTTTTTTTTACAGTGAGAGCTGTGAAGATGTGGAATTCTCTTCCTGAATCAGTTGTACAGGCTGATACATTAGATAGCTTTAAGAAGGTGTTGGATGGCTTTTTAGCAAGTGAGGGAATACAGGGATATGGAAGATAGCTCATAGTACAAATTGATCCAGGGACTATTCTGATTGCCATTTTGGAGTCAGGAAGGAATTTTTCCCCCTCTGAGGCAAATTGGTGAGGCTTCAGATGGGGTTTTTTGCCTTCCTCTGGATCAACTGGCAGTTAGGCAGAAAAAAAAAGGTTGAACTTGATGGACATGTGTCTTTTTTCAACCTTACTTACTATGTTACTATTTTACTATGTAAATATCCCATGGTTACAACTACTGCCCCAAAATTATGTGCTAAAAGGGAGGTTCTAATTTAATTCACAACCTACTGTTGGTGTTTGGCCAACCATATGCAAAAAGGTATTTTAACAATGTGCTGGTAAACAAAGGGAAGTGCTGGGCATCAATGATATTGCTGTGCATGTTTCCAACATACATGGCTGGCATAAACATGGTTTGTGATTTAGAAATTGTAGCTTTTGATGTACTGATTTAGCTGGGAAGTGCATAGAATATCTGACCAGGGTCACTACATAAAATCAAACGTTTGGGTACAACTTTTCAAACGACATATTTATTAAGTGAACATATATGCAAATACAAATGCACAACTACATTTTATCCACAAACTTTAAAACAAAGAAAGTGGTACATTTTACTGTACATCTAGCTCAGAGATTTTCAATTCTTGTGGGATGGATTTTTGCCCAGTCTTCCTTGCATGTACAATTCCAAGATCTTGGGCTGTCATGCATTTTTAAAATCTACTCATGGATTTTGCATAATGTTTTGTCAGGGGACTTCAAGGGTCATTCTAAAAACTTTAGTTTGCATTTTGTCAAGTAGCTCATGGTGGTTTTTGCCATATATTTAGTATTATTGTCTTGATGAAGAAGCCATGCCCTTTTTGGCTTCAACTTCTTGGATGACTTTTTCACGTCAGCATCAAGCATTTGCTGATATTAAGTGGAATCCATTCTTCTCTCTACACATAAAATGCTTTCTGTACCAGTGGCTGCCACTCAACCCCAAAGCATAATGGATTCACACCATGCTGGAAAGGTTTTTTTCAAAAAAATGATGGTCCTTTATTTCTCTGAAAAAAAAAAAGTTGGCAATTGTGGCCACAAAGTTACACTTTTACTGCATTATCCCATAGCACAGGCCACTGGCTTCTTATATTTGTACAAGCAACATTGCTCCATGGAAAACTGCAACATCTTTCCTGTGTCAGCCAAACCTTTACAGTTGTATAAGGTTTGAAGAGTTGTCTTTGCCTTTTTGTCTAAAAGATAAAATATACTCCATGCTAACTAAATGACTTGTGCTCTGATAAAATTAGAGGCCATTCCAGTCCAATATAAACTGACGTCAATAACTTAGATATCATAGATTCTATTGGGGAATAAAATTAGCAAAAGAGAAAAACGATTTGCGCAAATAAGAATAAAGATTAGTATTTTCCAATGTAATACTCTTCCTTAGACAGTTATTGCATTATAAATTTTCATTGCAAATTTTAATTGCGCATTATCCATTTTTAAGAAGTGCTGGAAGGTGTCGAAATCTATTAGAGCAAACTTAACATTTTCAGTAAGAAGTTTTATTACATTCACTGTGCACTGGCGCAAACTATAAAATTCGCAAACAGCCTTCCACTGTAGGAAGTGGTCGCTTAACAGTTTCCGAGTTCGCAAAAGCTATATTAAATTTGCGCAATAGGCATACCTTTTTGCATTGCAAATATACATTCCATTCCCCCATTTGTCTGTTAGATCTGTCTCATGTATTTGTGGTAGTCTGCATAGTATGAGTTCCCGAATTCACCAGCTATTCAATGCTTTCATTGATCTTTGTGGCAAAGTGATCAGCTAGTTCTTATTTGATCTCTTTTGCATACTGATACTTTTCTGTGTTCCCTATTAATCCTCTTTAACTGCCACTAGGCATTCTTTTCACTTCACCTGTGAACTCTTACCAGTAGGGACCGTACAGGACACACTCCAGCCTGGCAGGCAGGTAGTCTCAGCACAGTTTAAACCAGCATGAGGCTTTTTCATATAGCTTGACCCTTAAATTGGACCCTAATCATCCCCACAGGATGAGTGAGCTTTCTAATCCCTCCCACAGAGAGGTCATTTTTCATAGCTCTTAGCCTTTGTTGCAGCCCATTACAATCTGACAGCTTTTGAGGCAACAAAGTGTGAAAGTCAGCAGATCAAGGCACTTCTAAAAAAAAATGTTACATTCGTTCTCACTGCAGGTGAGCAATTTAGGGTGTTTTTTGTTTTTATCTTTACATTTGGCACAGACCACACATGATTCCCATAGCAACATCATTGACAACAATTGTCCCTAGTTATTTATTTTCCATCTCCCTGGGGCCAAACCTGCTGTCCATGAAGAAAATATGAAGTCGAGGGATGCCTTACAGAGTCAGTTAAAATGAAAAGTACATCTTTCTCTTTAGAGTTTTGCAATAAAGGAAGACGTGTCAAAGATGGAGAAAAGGTGCTGAAAGTGGAATTTTGTTAAACATGGACAAAAAGCAAAGAGAGAAAAGAAAGGCCCCAAGTCTGTGGTCTCCTTCTGCATGAGTGATGCTGAATGGAGAAGACCAAGGCTCTGAAGAAGGGGATCTCTTTGTAACTTGTTCCCAGCTGGATCTGCACAAAGAGGGTGCCATACACAATCTCCAATGACATACTGATTCAGCAGTGCTTTGTTCCAAGGATTTTCCCACTCTGGGCTAAGAAGGGGGGACTGGATAAAGTGAGTGGCAATGGGTGGGGGGAAGGCAGGAACTAAATAAAGGTACTGAGCAGCTAGCCCTATCAAAATACATTAAGGCTGTAATGTTGTTTATGCAATAATAAAATATACAGTATATTGCTTCCTTCTTGATTTTAGATGTTAAGCATTATTGTTAACATATAGTATGTTAAAGTAATGCATTTTTAATCTGCATATTAAAGAAAAAAAGAATATTTCTTTTGAAAACAAATAATGGCATGAAGATACCAATATTAATACAAAATGTGTATTTATTGTCAGTTATTCCAGGTACTAATGCAGCAGTTATTACACTGTTTACTGGTATACTGTAAAGGTACAAATAATATAAAATAAATGTATACATAATGTAATTGGTCATTACAAGAAAACGGCTTAACGCCATAGAAGTACATAATTTCAACAAGGTTTGAAAGCATGTACAACCTATGGGTACCAACCCCTGTTGTTATAACTGCTAGCACTGTCTGTCATTTTGTCACAAGAAATCACACCAGTCACCTGAAGGAGTCTGATATCATCACTCTGCCAATTAGGCTGCTGGCCAAGCATCTGATCGAGGGACCAGATGGAGTGATTTATATATGGAACATAGTTGATATACTTAAAATCAATCATACATGGAGACTATGTTCATTGTGCCAGCTATAAAATTAAAGTATATAAATATAAAGTATATTTTATTTCTTGCAACCATCAAAATACTGAGACATATTCAACTTGTTACAGTGTGTGCAACAAATAACCCCAGAAAATGTGTTCCCAATACAGAATTAGTGGCAATACCTAATGTAATGAGCATTTTTATACTCATATATGGTTAAAAGCAATGTGTTACTTATGCCTTTCAATAATTTTATGCAACGTAAAAGAGGCTTAGAGCTGCTAAAATTTGATTATCCTTATTGCCTTTAAATATATTTTAATATTTTTATTACTGTATTCAGAGTTACATCTGCATCTAAGGGGTCCATTTACTTAGCTCGAATAGAATTAAAAAAACGTTGAATTTCGAATGTTTTTTTTGGCTACTTTCGACCATCAAATGGGCTACTTGACCTTCCACTATGACTTCGAATCTAACGATTCAAACTAAAAATCGTTCGAATATTCGACCATTCGATAGTCGAAGTACTGTCTTTTTAAAAAAAACTTCGACCCCCTACTTCGCCACCTAAAACCTACCTAGGTGCAATATTAGCCTATGGGGAAGGTCCCCATAGGCTTTCCTATGTTTTTTTGGTTGAAGAAAAATCGCTCGATCGATGGATTAAAATCCTTCGAATCGAAAGATTCGAAGGATTTAATTGTTCGATCGAACGATTTTTCTTCGATCGTTCGATCAAACTATTTGCGGTAAATCCTTCGACTTCGATATTCTAAGTCAAAGGATTTACATTCGACAGTCGAATATCAAGGGTTAATTAACCCTCGATATTCGACCCTATGTAAATCTGCCCCTTAATGTTCTGGTTTTATGGAAAAAAGAACCTTAGAAGACCTTCACCACTTTCTTCACTGTGGGACATGGTATGTTTTGTCCTTTTTACATAGATAGTTCTGTCACTTACCAATTAAAGCAAGTGTACCACTTCAATAAACTATAAGCTAGCTTTGAGAACTGCTTCTTCTGCTTCTAGGAGTGGCCTGATCTGAATGCATGTTTACTATAGTAATTCTTGCACCCAAGCAGCAGAAAGGGACATCTTTTAGCAGAGGAAAAATGGTTCTTCCAGCAAAGTAAAAGCTTTGTGATTTTGCTCAATGGGGGAGTTGAGTACCCAGTGCTCAAATTGGCATCCCCAGTGTTTTAGCTTTTAATCTTTCCTATAAAAGCAGTGATAATACTTCAAAGCAAACAGTACAACCACTTGCATGTCTCCTCCTTGTAGCATTTATATATGTATATGGAATAATGTATCACCTGTGTACATATAATATAAAATATACACATATTAGAGGTCATCAGGTCATGGAACTCCAAGATTCCCTACATACTGTATGTATGTATATATTTATTTATATAGTGATATTTATGCATGCAGCACTGTACTGCAGATATAAACAGTGTGTCTAAACTGCCTTTTTTACATTTCACTTTTTTTATAATACTGTTTCAATGTATATTCTAGGAGGAGTCCTGACTTAACAGATTTGTATTGTGCAGATGTGGAAACTTCAACAGGTGTCTCAATTGGAGAGGGAAAATTGTACACTTACCCCTGAGCAAGACCCATGAAAATAAACATCTGTTCTGTGATTCTGAAATCTGCAGCATAATTACAATAATGTGTGTTTTATCAAGCTAACCAGTTAGTTCAGCTTTTAGGGTGACAACTACTATACGCCTTGTTGTGCTGGTCAGAGCATTCCACATGTCTAACAGGAATACCTTGTAAGATTGATGGAATATTTTCTTTTCATAGGCTTCTGTTGTAGGAAAGGCCTCTGTAATAGAGAAAAAACAATATAGTCTGTGTTTAAACATTTACACATACTTGTTAGATTCCAAGGACTTCTTCTTGAAAGGGGTCCCTCATTTCCCAATACATTTGTTGGTTTTAAAGGGGATAATTGGGGAACATGCATTAGGATTCTCCAATGTGAATCATCCCAGTCATTGCAATGACCCCTATCCTGGTGTTAACTTACATGTAAAGATTTCTGTGAAAAGTTCATTTGTCCATGTAATATCTTAATCCAATAGCATAACCTTGAATTGAGTGCTGTTTTAATATGTTTAATACCTACAGTGATGATAATGAGGAGCTATGCTTATATTTTGTTATTGAAAAACATTCACAAAACCTCTAAAAGCCTGAATTGATTCAAAATGGTCTAAAAGGATCGGCACAGCTCCAAATGACTTCTATAGGACCTTGGCGAAGTTTACTCTCTAATCGATCCAATCAAAATTAATCCGAATTTCCTAATCCACATAAGGAAAGGCAAGAATATGTAAATTGTTACCCATTAACTGTAACTATAACCCTATTACTAAAAGGCATCAGTGAAAATTTGCAAGTGATTGCAAATGGTTATGGATCAGTTACATGACTTGTGTCCTTGCAATATGTATAATCTCTGTAAAGCACTGTGGAAATAAAATAATATGCTCATATCAGCCATCATAAATAAGGATATTGCCATTCAGAAACGTATCTCTTTATACAGTCTCCTCTACAGTTCCCTTACTGCGACCTCAGTACAACTTGGTACTATTATACTAACCAGTTATGAATTTAGAAAGAAGTACAGGCTTCTGGGTACAAGAGTACTCAGAGAAGCTTTATGCAATTGGGATGCTGACTGTTACTCATCAATAAGAGAAAATAAAATGTACTGTTCCTCTCGTCTTTAGTGATCTAGAACAAGGGAATTGGTTATAAACATCTATGAGTTTTTCACAAAATTCTTGACTTGAATCACACTTGGCGTAAAATTACACACACCGTCGCCATTCATTTTACACAGCTTTTTACACCTTTTTTCTGTGAATTTTGTTTTACACAGCTTAATAAATATGCCCCTTAGATTGCCTTTACTTTGTAGGCAACCGCTCAAATGAGCATCAGATTACTTTGAGTTCAAAGCTGGGAGGCTGTTGTTGAAAGTATATTTCTAGCTCTCCAGCTGTTCTAAAGAATGGTGTTTTTTTTCATTTTTAAAAGTATTTGAGGATGAATTTATTCACATATTTGTACATACATTATATTATTCTACAGCTTGCCCAATTTTGCTTGCACTTCACGTGATTTATTTTCTAAAAAGCATTATTCTACAAAATGCTTTGAGAAACAGAGCTCCTTCTTTTTATAGTTTCGTGCCCATAGGATGCAGGGGGCGATGTAGGATAAACGATAGCTATTTTAAATTTTACAATTTAAATAAAAGGAATTATATTCCAGCTATAGTTTGTTCAGTAATTGTTTAAATCCCTTTAGGACAATCCGAGAAGTAAATTCACATGAACACTGTAGAGAAACCATGCTGAGCTACCAAATAATATTGAATAGCAATTTAAAAGACATAGCTTTGACACTTATGATTATGTGTCTGCACTGGACCAAGAATTTGTTTTCAATGTGAATAATGACAAGAAATGAGAAATCTGCGCAGGCACATGATCATGGATTCCGACATGCCTGTCACTAGCTATCACTGATAGCATTCAAACCAATGGCATTGAAAACCTCCTGTGTCTGTTGAAGGCACCACCCAAACTTGCTGTCAATTCGCATTCATTCATGACAGACAAGCTAATCAATGTTGATGAAATGTAGTCAATATATTTCCACTTGTATCAAATGTCTGGCTTTTATAAAGATGCCACAGTTTTGTCCATGACCCTAACAAAATAGGAATCAGATCTTTACAATTCAAATATCTGCTTCATTCTGTTCTGCATGACTTGCTTTGCTTTTGGAATGTATATAATGTAATGCTTAACACATTCTTTAATTTGAAAATTAAATATTTCCAGTGTCTGTCCCCTTGAGACATACTTTTTAATGTTGCCCTCGATGGAATGGTTGTTAATCATGAATGAAGTTACTGAAGCAAAGAGGAAACACTCTTCCACCTGCTATGAATATATGAGCGTAGTTTTATCCCCCCAGTTGGTTTCCATGGTTTTGTTAAATGAATAAGCCTTTTTTATGTTTGATAGGTCTGGTAAATACATTCAAATATTGTACAATATGTTTACTATAACATGATTCACCATTTATTAATCGTGTGATCATAACAGTTGATTAAATCTCCATATTTGCATTGCATTGATTTAATAGGCAAACAAGTTAATTTTCAAATCAATGTGGCAAAATATCACTCCTCGCTACTTGTCTCAGCACAATGGAGAAAGCAAGGAAACATTTTTGGGGCACAAAAATGTGACTTAGGAGGCCAGAAGTGTAGTCTTAAATAGTGCATGGAATGATATATATGATCTTAATACAGATTTATATTTTCTCAGTACTTAATCAAAGAGAGACCAAGTGGGCTTTATCAGTGAAAGATAGGCTGTGGATAATACAAAAGGAAATGTAAACATCATTTATCATTATAACAAAAATAACATAAGGAAATGTTTGGTGCCATTTAATCCAGAAAAAAACGCTTTAATTAGCATCACATAAAGCCACATTTTAAACCAACTCATATCTGGTGGAAGCCATTCACTTCAAAGGGTTAAATGTAGGTGACAATTATGGCATGAAAAGTGGTATGTTAAGGATCAACACCATTTTCAGGCAGCTATTTCTTGGCCAACACCTCATTTTATCCTATAAATCTACACCCTGTGACACAAAATGACAAAATGAATTGCACAGCTTTATACGGGGAGGGGGGTGTTACATACAAGTGTGGTGGTGCTATATAACATGCTATTGTGTATTATATTGGCAGTATATATATATATATATATATATATATATATATATATATATATATATATATATTGTATATGCAATGTATATTTATATAGTACATTCAGAAGTGCTACTTATTTTGTGATAATAATATGAGTGTAAAATTAATGTACCCTGTGTTTTGTTATGTACATAAATTAGCACATTGTATAATATTTGGGGAGACTTTCCTTTATTTGTTGTCCTTGATACGATCTTTCTTATCCTTGGCTTGATCTTGTTAAGGTGGGGTTTTTTTTACTGCATTTTATGTTTAAGCTTTATCATTTTTGGGGATCTTTTGGTATCTACCCATTTGATTATATACTGTAATTACTTTGTAATATAAAAGCCTAAAATAATTGTGTTGCTGTTTGCTTTCTGAACATAGAGGCAAAATAATTTTCAGCTTCATTTTATATAAGAATCATTCTGAAAACAATCATCTTTGTCCCAAAGGGCACCATAGTGCTTCCTGGCAAAGAGATGCAAAGTGTACCATTGTGTGTTCTTGATGAGGGCTCCTGGACTCCCTTTACTGCATCTACAAACGTCAATAACTTTTATCTAATAAATCCTATGCTCAACTAAGCACAGCTAAACTCAAGAACCCTAAATGCAAGCATTCCCACTACAGAAATTAAATTGTGTGCAAGTGCATTCATGTTAATTTGTGAGGCCTACAATTATTTCCAGGTGCCAAAAACCAGATCAGAAGGCATTCCCCTAAAGACTTTTGCTAGTGTCGCCGACATTTGCCAAATCCCAGGTGACACAGAGCACGTTGGTCAGCCAGACTTTAAGATTGACTAGGAAACAAATTTACCACAGATTATTCACTGACAGACTGCATGCATAACTGACGTGCAAGTGAAATTATTATTCTTTCTAAATATTTCTTATGGGCCCTGGAGTTGCTCATACATTTATTTCTCAAGTTCAGAACAAAAACTCCAGCTGCTGGCTGGCTCTCAATACAGAAGTCTGGTTGAGAATTGTGACAGCTTTGACTCACACTCAACATTGCCCCAGAGGAATAGTAAAGAGTGCAGGGTGGTGGCCTGTGTTATATCAAGCATTCAAGCAGGGATGTTTAAATATGTATGAAAACTGCGTCAGCACTCCCAGCAGTGTTGACTCCCAACTTCCCATATGAGTATGTAGCCACCTGCTAAGCTGCATTACTAAGTGTAATTAGATTGAGATTTATTTGATATACCAGTGTTGGCATCCATATATTAAACCCTTGTTTAATCATTAACCAGAAAGTTGATGTTTTGCATATGTGACTGTACCCAGAATACATAAATAAATATCTTGAGAAAAAGATGCGTAAAGTAAATCAAACATTTTTACCTACACTTGTACAGATCCTGCACACTGGAAAAAAGTACAAGGGTGGTATAGTATACAATTAGTAATGAGCGAATTTTTTCTCCAGGTGTGGATTCGCTGAGAATTTTTGCATTTCGACATCTGCAAATTTTTTCACGAAACGGTGGCAAAAAAAAATTGGCATGACAAAATTGGCGCAGAGATAAAAAAGTTATGATAAGAAAAAAGGCCATTGACTATTGCATTTGGACAAAAAAAATCATGAGACAAAAACATTGCAGAGACAAAAAAGTTGTCACAAGAAAAATGGCTATTGACTTTAATGCATTTGGAGCGAGAAAAAATTGTTGCATGCATAAGAATTTGTCGCAAAAAAAACTGTTGACGTCCATTGATTTCAATGCGTTTCCAGAATATTTTCACAGTTTTGCTAATTTTTCGGTGAATCGATTAGCTCATCACTATATACAATGTTTTCTCAAAGCAGTGTAGCAATACAAACTCATTTAAGTCAGATAAGGCATTGTAGCATACCACTCAGCATAATAGCAAAAAAGCATTGTAACATACCACTCAGCATAATAGCAAAAAATCAATAAAGAGGGGATATTTAGACAAATGGGAATCTCCCAGATGTTTTGGTGACTAAGCTTTGCCCTTGTTTTTTTATTTTTGTCCAGTGTGCAGGCTCTGTACTTCACTATTATATCTTGCTATCTTATAATGATACTAGCAACAGTCTCTTATTGATAGGCAATTGTGTGCCATCTGTTTACTGTGATTTTTACTAAGCATTTACTAAGCATTTCTTTGAACTCAGAAAAAATCCTGGGAATCAAAACTTTTTATTACTTGTTTTGTTATTGGAGTTATAGCAGGATAACTGCCTAGACTTCCTGGCCCAACTCTCTTACATGGCAAATCGCTATCTACATTCACCTATATAAGCTGCAAAAAACCCACTGTTTTTAGCAAAAAATGCCCTGAAAATCATGTCCTAGGGATGACATAGGCACATTTATGCTGTCAATGTCAGTATCCATTAAAGTAGACTGCACTTTGTTGGCATGACTAAATAAAACATCAATTAGAGAAGGGCAGCAGGTAGTGTTATGGGATAAATCTATCAAAAACATACTGTAGCTGTGCTGACATGTCTAACAGTAATAAATAATAATTTTACATGTGTGTTATTTTCTTACCAAATAATGGAAAATGTTTCACTAGAGTTTCTTCGGCAACTGTCCGGTACTTTTTCTCACTTGCTTCATCGTATCTTCTAAGAGAGGCAACCCGTAACTAATAGGATTGACTCTGTTTCATTAAATCCCTTTTATACAGCCTGGTTTGGTTTCCATCACACGTAGCAACATCTTTCCCAACATTTATCATGGATTAAGGAATGCAGTGAGCTAATATGAATAACTATATATCTCTGAAACACCCAGGAAAGATACTTGGAGGCAGTGAGGTCTGAAGAAAAATTTTGATTGAGATTAGACTTACTGGTTTTTTTTTTTTAAATATGTTTTCACATTCCCAAGCTTTTGATTTTATTGCTAATATGCGGTGCTTGCAGTCCAGGATCAGTGCTAGAACCAGCAATCAATAGAAAAGCTTTGAAAAATTAAAAGTAATGCTACAATGAAAACTACCCCCCAAACTGTGCAGTAAACTGCAGAATAAAGTATAGAGTCTCAGAAAGTCTACCCAGAAAACAAACAAACATAGAGACTACTTTCCATACAAAATCTTAAATACTGACAATTTCCTATAAGAGTGGATACCGGCTTTCAGTAGTGTTGAGAAGTGGAAGCACTACCTGTTTGAGATGGAGGAGATATGGGGGGGAATTTACTAAAGGGCGAAGTGGCTAACGAAGTGACGTCCTTTTGGCACTTCGCCGATTTACGGTAGCTGGCATAATTTCACAAAGTAGATAGACTCTGGTGCAGCGTCGCGCTCTAACGCCAGGCGAATTTTCGGTCTGGCGAAAGAGCGTTACTATGCAAATTCACTAAGTTTTTGATTTTACTGACCGTTACCTCTATCGCCAGACTTGCTTTCGCCACCTCAGACCAGGCGATGTGCAGTAGAGTAGATTGGAGTTCCTCAAAAAAAAGTTGAACATTTTTTCTAAGTCCCAAAAAACGCTGGCGTTTTTTTCCTATTTAAAGAGTGACTGAAAAAGATCGTAAATTTTTTTTGGGGTACCCTCCTTCCCCCCTACATTTGCTAACATATGGCACCTAAACTATACTGTGGGCACATGTGTAGGGCATTATAACAACTTTATATAATAGTTGTTATAATATATAATATAAGGTTCCCTGGCCTTTTTTAGTGTAATGTATTTGCTGCAGCATATACGGCCATTGTACTTTAACTGCATGCCGTATGCTAATTAGCCAATGCTAGCGTAACTTCGAACTGCTGTAATTTCGCCAGCGTTCGGTACCCTGTGCACAACTTCGGATCTTCGTGAATTAGCGTTGCCCAGGCGAATTTACGCCTGGCGAACTGTTGCGATATGCGCGAAGCCAGCGCTGGCAAATTTTCGCCGGTTACTGAATTTGCCCCATGGTGTTTAGATGGATCCAAACCTGGAAGTGGGTAAGTAGTGGGTCAGCAAGATCTAAGTTAAAACTACTGTGGGGAGCTTCATTTGACTTCTTTATCATACATATTTAACTTAAACACATACCCTTAAAGGAACAGTTCAGTGTAAATAAAAACTGGATAGATAGCCTGTGAAAAATAAAAAAATGTTTCTAATATAGTCAGTTAGCCAAAAGTGTAATATATAAAGGCTGGCTGACTGTATGTCTAACATAACAGAACTTCTGTATTTCAGCTCACTAACGCTGAGTTAGTCAGCGACTTGTAGGGGGGCCAAGCGGCATGCTGCCCAGCCTCTTGCTGAGGAGAACCGGGGGTGCCTGTAACTGAAATCTGGTCCTGTATGACTCATGTGGCCCCCCGCAAGTCACTGATTGGTTACAGCCTGGTAACCAATAAGTGGAAACCAAGAGAGCTGCAAAGCAGGAAGTAGTGTTCTGTTATACATCCAGTAACTCCAGCCTCTATTTACCCAGTTTTATTTTTATACTTAACAATTCCTTTAATGAATAGATTAATCTGGTGACCAACACAACGTATATGTGTTCATTTGGAATACAGATCAGCGGAATCAATAAGATTAATGGACTGATCAACCACCCTTAAATATGCATTTTCAGCTTATGACACTGAGGAGACTATATACTTACAACCAAATTAAAAAAAGTTTCACAAATCTCTAAAACTTTGTGGGTTTTCTATATTTCCTAAAAAATCTAGATTTATTCAGTATAAAACCCTAATCTAAAACTTCACCAAGTAAAAGTAGTTGAGGTCCTATAAAAGTCAATGGGAGCTGTGCTGGGCCAATTTAAACACATTTCAGACTTATAGAGGTGTTTTGTTTATGTTCACTAGTAATTGAACGGAAAACTAAAATTTTTAGAGGTTTAAAGGTATTCGTATAATTTTGCTGCAAAGTTTTTATTGCACAGTTCAACATTTTTTCCCATTCATATTTTTTATGTTCAGAATTCCATGGCATTTGTGGTTTTAGAAAAAGCGAGTTTAGTCGTGGTTTGAAAAACCTAAAAACTAAAACCCGACTTTGATTCATAGGTCTTCACAACTTTCATTGGGCTTTCAATGTGACCATAGCCACCTCTTGATCAGTACACATTTCTATAGAAAATGGAGCAGCCTCTCTCAAACTGCTGCTTTTGTTGTTTTTGTGAGATAGGGTTTATTTTAAATATTTATAGCTCCATTATGAATTGTGTGTATTTAAGATTGTGTAATAACATTGTTTTGGCAGATAACCCCAATGTCTCCACTGATTGGAAAATAGATTTGTTTGGTTTGAATTTATCATGTTGGGGAGAGAGAGATACTATGCAAGTTGCTTTAGAACATAATTAAGATAATAGTAGGCAATACACGGTTTTCTCATGACTTGTTTTTGTGTTGCACATCTGCAACAAGGAAACCCACACAGGAGTAGAGTAGAGTAGACACAGAGTATAGCACAGTTCTAACAACTAACAGGGAAAACTTGAAGGAACTCTGTAATTCATACATAACTTAACCATAAAGACCTTCCATTTGATTGTTACAGTTGTTTCTATCCACAGGAAGATGCTAAAATGTCAGAGAAAATCCAACACAATATTATTATGTCAGTGTAGGCATTAATTAAACAGGAGGGACATTACCATTTCACAAATGCTCTCAAACAAATACAATGGAAGTAAAAGGTGAATACATATACAGTGTATACTATTAATCTTGCTGCTTGTATTTTAATACCTGTGAGGCACCTGGCTGAATTGGATTAGTGGAGCAAGTAATCTATATTGCTTGTATTCTGCTACTAGGGATACCTTTCATACTAACAGATACAAAAATAAAACAGGCACTTTAATTCAGTCTGAATAATAAAAATATGCAAATCCTACAAATCCTGTGAAGATGCACATGCTTACATTTGTGTGGCAACTCAAGATCTACCTAACAGGCATTGTTCAGTAACCTGCCCAAATAGCACCACTTTGATGCCTTTTATTAAAGGATTCTTCTTGCATATTGTAATTGGAAAACCAGACCACAACACCTTGTCATGAAAGGAAAATGAAAAAAAAAAACAGTATACATGCATCAGAAAGGTAAACCCAATGTTTTTTTGTGAATTGTATATTTTTTTTAAACCTGTTTTTGTTAGCAGCACCCCTGCTGCTAGTACTGTGGAACGAACAGCAAAAACCCCTCCCATGACTTGGTCAGAAACAGGGGGAGGTCCATTTATCAAAGTCCAAATTTATCTAATTTTTTTCTAGAAAATACTCAAACCAAATCCGCACGGGTTTTTAACCCTTATTTATCAATACATTTTCCAGAAAAATTTCTGTGCAGAAAAAAACTTGAAAAAAAATTCATTGTACTAATTTTTCGGATTTTCCACCCGAAAACGACATAATCTTCGCATTATTGCACAAAACCCCTCACAGATCATGATATCTAGATCAGGCAGATCTGAGATGGCGGATTTTCAGATTTGGACCTTTTCCATCCTTGGGGGTATAATAAATCAACAAAAATGTGTGGGTTTTTTCCCACTAATAATTCGTATTTTATAGTAAAATAAAAACATTTTTTGGCATTCGGAGTTAGTTCACCAATAATTGTATGAGAGCGCTTAAACCCCAGTGACTAATCATAAGAAATATACATCAATGAAGTCCCAGGGGTAGTTTGCACTGTCAAGGAAGGAAGCTGCTGCATGTGCTAGGACAGTTAGCATCTGTGGTTTTAAAAAGACCTTTGCTTTTTTAGTTTAAAATAGAGGCTGATACAAACAGGCTTGGATTTAGTGAAAGTGTTATTGCAATAGTGTATTATAGTTGAGGAAATTAAATCCTTTCTTTTTAGTTTATATATATAAGACAGGGTATGAAGTTATGTGTTTTAAGACGGATCCATAATGGACTAGGATAGTGCTAAAGCTATTTGTGAAACTGCAGAAAAAAAATTGAGAAATGGCAACAGGGGCATTTTTTTATCACACCAAATGCATTGGAGTCAATGGGCATTTTTGTTTTTTGTCATGCCAATGGGTTTTTTTCTCCATGTTTTTTTTGCTCCAAATGCATTGGAGATGATGAGTGTTTTTTCTTGCATTAAATTTCCAGTGCAAAAAAACAATTTTTTTTTCTAGTAAAACAAAACACATGAGAACATTCTAGTGCAGATTTTTTAATTTTTTTGCAAAAAAACCTAATTTCACTGCAAATCTGTATAAGGTGAAAATGTGTGCTCATTCCTTGTCATTTGCAGACCTGAATATAAGATGTAATAGCTTTCTTGTACAGTATATAATCCACCAGCATCTCATGGACATGTCTACCAGATGGGGCACATTTTGCCTTTGATCTCAGCATCCCTAATTTTGAGAACACATTGTGCAGGGTAATGCACAATGCATGTAACATTTTCCCATTTAAAATACTATGCAATCGTTTATAAAGTTTATGTTTGTGTTCAATCATTTAATTAACAGTTCAGGATTCTTACTGTCCACTAAGCTGTCATAAATCATTTTTTCTCCTTTCCCACTTTCCACCAAGTTAACATAAATTCATATTTTTGTTTCCTTTCATAATCTCCACCAAACTTATATAAAATAAATGTTTATTTTCCTTTATAGATACAGTTATGTAGATGCAATTTTTTGCATGAAGCAATGATAAGGCCATGCATTTTATTTAAATCCACTCTCATCTATCTGAGTTTTTTTATTCTTTCCTAGATTTGCATACATTATGGCTTGAGGCAGCGAGCACACCTGATTATGTGCAGAACTGGTTCTGTGCCAAGGTTATTCACTACATGTGCCTGGCAGAAGATGCAATGAGAGATTCTGATGATTTCTAGAGAGCCTTTGCCCTTCTGAAACCAGCATGAGACTGGCAAGCCTACAGCGTATGTTCTTCTGATATTTTAATAAACATAGTATGAAAGGGAGATACTATAAAGTACAATAAATATGTATTTTGTTTGGTTTTGTACAAATCTTTAATAAGGTGAATACCACGGATACTGAATATAAAGCATAGAAAAACAACTTACAGAAGCTGCTGAAAGATAGCTCCAAGCATCCTGCGGACAGCAAATTTCTGAGTGGTTCTTTCCCAATAATACAATAATAAACAAATGCATAATTAATAAAAAGAAATGCAGAATAAAATCACGAAGCGTTGTGTTCTGCAGCTCATAAAGCAATTTCATAAACCAGTTAGAATTTAAACTCTTCCCATATACAACAGGGACAAAGTTATTTAATCTGCTCAAGGACTATTAACCCACATCAGCCAATTATACATTTTCATTAATCAGAAAACCAGTAAATGCTCACTTTTGATTGGTTTCTAAATGGGTTACTATATGACTTTTACTATGACTTTTTTCAATGTTGATAAAGGCAAGGTTATCCGCTTTGGCAAAAATAATATAAATGCAAGTTATACACTAAATGGCAGTGTGTTGGGAGTTTCCTTAAATGAGAATGATCTAGGGGTCTTTGTAAATAACAAGTTGTCTAATTCTGGGCAGTGTCATTCTGTGGCTACTAAAGCAAATTAAGTTCTGTCTTGCATAAAAAAGGGCATTAACTCAAGAGATGAAAACATAATTATGCCTCTTTATAGGTCCCTGGTAAGGCGTCATCTGGAGTATGCAGTGCAGTTTTGGACTCCAGTCCTTAAGAGGGATATAAATGAGCTGGAGAGAGTGCAGAAACGTGCAACTAAATTGGTTAGAGTAATGGAAGACTTAAATTATGAGGGTAGACTGTTAAGGTTGGGATTGTTTTCTCTGGAAAAAAGGGGCTTGCGAGGAGACATGATTACACTTTACAAGTACATTAGAGGACATTATAGACAAATAGCAGGGTACCTTTTTACCCAAAAAGTGGATCACCGTACCAGAGGCCACCCGTTTAGACTAGAAGAAAAGAACTTTAATTTTAAGCAACGTAGGGGGTTCTTCACAGTCAGGACATTGAGGTTGTGGAATGCACTGCCGGGTGATGTTGTGATGGCTGATTCCTTTAATGCCTCTAAGAATGGCTTGGATGACATAATATCAAAGGCTATTGTGATACTAAGCTCTATAGTTAGTATAGGTATGGATATATAGAATTTAATTAAAAGTATGGAGGGGTGTGTGTGTGTGTATGGATGCTGGGTTTTCATTTGGAGGGGTTGAACTTGATGGACTTTGTCTTTTTTCAACCCAATTTAACTATGCAACTGTATTGATTTAATTTCTCCCATTGGCATTAAGGGGCAGATTTATCAAGGGTCGAATTTCGAAGTTAAAAATACTTCGAAATTCGACCATCGTAATAAAATAGTTCAAATTCGATTTGAACTTTTTTTCATCGAATTTGGCTATTCTGCAGTCGAAGTAAAATCAAACGTTCGAATGATTAAATCTTTCGAAACAAACGATTCGAATGATTTTATCATACGGTCAAACGATTTTTTTACTTGGACTTCAACTTAGAAAAATCCTGTAGAAGGTCCCCATAGGCTAACATAGCACTTCGGCAGGTTTAATTTGGCGGTCAAGTTTTTTCACAGAGACAGTACATCGATTATAGAATGGTCGAATAGTCAAACGATTTTTACTTCGAATCTAAGTCTAAGTAAATTCAAAGTCATAGTATCCTATTGGATGGTCGAAGTATCCAAAAAATTACTTTGAATTTCTAATTTGTTTACTTCGAAAATTCCCTCGAATTCACTTTGACCCTTGATAAATCTGCCCCTAAGTATTGGACATATAATTTAACTGGATCTGGAGCAAAATATGGTAAAAATATGGTAAAAATCCACCGCAGATCAATTGTGTGCTCCTGTGTAAACAGATCCGGCAATTGGCCATTATGTACCCCTTTTGGACACTGTATAAGGCATTTTGAAGGTCAGAAAGTAACCATTGGCAAATGCTGGTAGTCACATAGCAGCTGCAAGGGTCACAGTTCTGTCTGATGCTCACAGAGGAGAATTGTTTGGGGTGAGAAGGTGTTGAAAAGATGTACCACCTGACAGCTCTCGAAGTTTGCTTTCACAGGGGTTTTTTTTTTGAACATTTGAACAGAAAATATATGTATCCTGTGCCACTCTCTTCCCTTTCAAAACTTGTAATAAACTTTGCAAGGTTTTAAATGTAAAAATTTCTAGCAACTTTTTAATGAATTAATTAATAGATATACTTATAATCACTGATCCAAGTTCTACAACTATAGAAATAATTTAGACAAAAAAAGCAGATTGTATTAGAAATAGTCTACAATATTAGAAAATGGTTAGGGGTTCAACTGCATAATAATGGTGAAACAGGAGTTCAGGTGTAAAATGCAAATGTTTAATGAAAAAATAAAAACAAATATAACACATTTTTTTGGGCTATTTACACCAACAGGGTTAATCACCAGCTAGTATACTAGAGCATGGGTTACACTTAAGGCATGGCATTCGCAAAGTGGAAGAACTAAAGGTGTGATGTAGAGAAACGACAACTCCCACAGGCTACTGTGCTTTAACCAATAAAGAAATGGGCGACAGGAGGTTCTTGCAATCAAATAGAACAAACATTTATTTGTCTGAGACAAATTATCCACAGGGTACTTACATCAGTACAGAGGCATTTGCTGAATATATAGGAACAGACGCAGAAGCTCAGACAGTATATCAGAGGTAGATGCAGATGCATTCCCTGAGGATGTAGTCAAGGCCGAACAAATTCCCTGCAGGCAGAAATACCTCACAAGTGGTCTGGCTCTCACCCAGTGGAGTGGTCAGGGAGGAGAACCTAAAGCCTGACGCCCTATAAACTGTGGTTCATTCATTGTAGGCAAATCTTACAGCCTGGGAAGCTACTCCCTGCTACACCTCCTTGTTGGAGCACAAAGCTGCTCTTTATTTCTTCCCTCACTGTCTTACTCTCCTAGGGAGTCTATAACAATTATATTCCTGCCACTCTAGCCTCATTCACAGGGTCTCTGCTCTCTGACTTCCACACTAGAAGCTCAGGTCCCTCTAGGGCAAACTTGACTTTACCGGGCCTTGGTGTACCCAGGCTCCCTGGAAACATCCAGATGGATCAGAAACCAGGAGCCAAAGAGGAAGACCCCCCCACTTCTCACTCACTATACCAAAGTGTGACAGGAAGTGGTCACAGCGCCTCCTGGCCAATAACTTGCATATGTAAATTACAACTAACTACATGGGCATCTTCCCAGCAACTAGGGAATCTTGTATCATTCCTCCAGAAACTGTGGAGGCAAACATGTCAATGTATGTAAAATAATGACGTAAATAAATATAAGTACAGGTGTGGGATCCATATCCAAAATTCGTAGGACCTGGGGTTTTTCCAGGGTTTCCATAATTTGGATCACCATATCTTAAGTCTATGAAATATAAAGTTTAAATATCCAGGAGGATTTTTTTAAATCAAACATAGATTTGTAGAGTGTGGATAGTGGTAATTCTTTAAGTTTTAATTCTCATCCACTTATGTATGTATGTATATGTTTTAGGGATGCACCGAATCCAGGATTCGGTTCGGGATTCGGGCAGGATTCGGCCTTTTTCAGCAGGATTCGGCCTTTTTCAGCACGATTCGGATTCAGCCAAATCCTTGTGCCTGGCCAAACTGAATCCGAATCCTAATTTTCATATGTAAATTAGGGGCTGGTAGGGAAATCACATGACTTTTTCCTTTCCTACCCCTAATTCACATATGCAATATGCATATTCGGTTCGGTATTCGGCCGAATCTTTCACGAAGGATTCGGGGATTCGGCCGAATTCCAAATAGTGGATTCGGTGCATCCCTAATATGTTTACTTAAAAATCTCTATTATACTGCTTTGTAAGAGTGGGACAAACAAATCCACTCTCAGTGCCAGTCTGTGCATGTCTCACTGTGATGTGTGCTAAAGTGTTTTAGTGGCCATCTTTGTGAAGTTGTCAGATTTAGGGGCATTGCCTTGTCCTTTTACCATCCTGACCAGGCTCCTTGCACAATTAAGGAATCTAGCAATATGACAATATTGGTCGCATGGTGGGCGACAAAATGGGGAAGAAGGCTATCAGATTTAAATGTCCAGATGGGAGAGTGAAGCATATCAGGGACATACAAGGGATCCTGCAGCTAATAGATTGCAAACTCATTTATTACGGTATGGTATAATGGCGCAGAGCAAGGTATACAAACAGCCTGATGTTAGTACAGTCTGATAAATCTTTGCCAGGGACAAATGGGTTAAGCTCAAAATACTCATAATTGATATTCAGTTTGTAGAACATTGTAAAATGTACAATTGTACATTGTACCATTTTTCACAGCTGAATTGTAGAAGCTGTACATGTAATTACATTGTAGAAGAACTATTGAGTAATGTGTTTTTTTAAGGTAGTTGTCATTTAAGGATAAGCATAAAAAGGGGGCAACATTCTTTAGTACCACTGTCATGCATACTCACTGTCTATACAGTAGGTAGGATAGAACTTGATAGAACACATGATTAGGAAAGTGTTAATAGCAACAGTGCTCCTGCCTATTTAAATTTATATACCTGCTGATCCTTTACTTATGCATCATATCTGAGTAAATGTATACCCTCCACCGGCACAGTTGTGGGCTAATAGGGACTTAAAATGGAAGTTGACTTTTGAATTACCTCTTAGCATGATATGGCTGGACCTATTGTGAGCAACTTTTCTATAGCTTGTCATTATTTATTTTGTATGCATATTTAATTGTTACCTTTCATATTCCACCTATTTCAATCCTAGAACAGAAAATGCTATCTAGTTGTTTGGGTCACTGACCCCAATAACTAAAAAACATATCTATGACTACTACTTGTATCTTTGCAATGGAGCACTGAAACCTCCTTGGTTTTATCTGACCTGAAAACTTGATGAATTAAGTTATTTAACAATTTTGGCTGGTTCTGTGCAAAAATATAAAAAATGGACGATAAGTATGTTAAGGGCTGAATTCCATAGTGTGTTGAGGACCGATGTGTCATCGCCTGGCAAAAAATCAGTCTTCAACATGCCAGGGAGTTCAGCACTTAAAGTCTTTAAGTGACCTTGAACATAATAGTAAATACCTACCATAACAAAAATTATTTGGGCAACATCAAAGGGCACAAAAAACAGGTAATTTTTGCATTGTTTTAAGAGGTCTGACATGGTTTTTAAGAGAATTTGAGCAGAAACTGGTTTGTTCTGTGTATTTGGACAAAACCCTCATTGGTAGTAAGGCATCATCCCAATATAAAACCCAAAAAGGAAATTCCTACAAACTCAGATATAAAGCATAGTAATAAATGCTGTTTTAAGTGATGATTAAGAATGTGAATGGATAATAAAAAAGTTGTGTTGGAAAAGATTTCCTGCTACAGTGTCACATATCACCAATGTAATTAAATGGACAAAGAAACGCCTGTAATAATCCACCACTAAAAATCATATTTTATGTACAAGAGAAAATACAATGATTCTGAGCATAAAAAATATGTAATGATTTTTATTATGCCCTGCTGTGCTCAAACAGTATTTTTAATCACTACATTTGTTCTTTCAAAAATGTAATTATTTGTACTATAAAATAACAATATATGTATCCAGTAATATGAGAGAGTTATTATAATTGATTCCTTCACAGCAGATGATCTGGCTATTAAAAAAATTCAAACATATGCAAATCTCATTTCATTTTCATGGTCAACTGCATGTTTTGCCTATTGCACTTTTGTAATAGCTTTTTTTTTAACATATTAACTCTCTGGGCACGATTTATAACTATGAAGTCAATGTTAAGATATATACTTAAAAATAAACCATGATGACAGTACAGTACTTATACCCTTAATGGGACTGCACTAGGCAAATACATTATGGAAAAGGTCCTTGGAGTCCTTGTAGATGATAAACTTGGCTGTAGCAAGCAATGCCAGTCAGCAGCATCAAGGGCAAATAAAGTCTTGATCTGTATTAAACGGGGCATTGATTCACAGCAGGAAGAGGTCATTCTTTCACTTTATAGAGCACTGATAAGGCCCTATCTTGAATATGCTGTACAGTTTGGGTCTCCAGTGCTCAAACAGGACATTATTGTATTAGAGAGGGTACAGAGAAGGGCAACTAAACTGATAAAAGGTATGGAAAATCTTAGCTATGAGGAAAGACTGGCCAAATTGGGGATGTTCACGCTGGAGAAGTGGCGGTTATATGATAACTAAGTATAAATATATAAGGAGATTATATAATAATGCTTTATTTACCATTAGGTCTTTCCAGCTGATACAAGGTCACCCATTCCGATGTGGAATTCTCTCCCTCAATCAGTTGTACAGGCTGATACATTAGATAGCTTTAAGAAGGGGTTGGATGGTTTGTTTGTTTTTTTGGGTCTTCATACCTACTAAAAAATAATTTAACTATTAAATACATCCAATAGGATTGCTTTGCCTCCAATAAGGATTAATTATATCTTAGTTACCATCAAATACAATGCACTGTTTTATTATTACAGAGAAAAGGGGAAATCAAATTTGAACATTTTAATTGTTTGATTAGAGTGGAGTCTATGGGAGATGGCCTTTACCTAATTCAGAGCTCTAGGGATAATGGTTCTCAGGATAATGGATCTCATATTTACAGTAATTATGGCTAAATGCATGGTAAATGTAACTTTTATTAAAGTCACTAGATGGCAGCAAAAAAGAGTTGGTTGGTTGGTTCAGTAATAGAAACAATTTTAGGTGGTACTGGTGTTTTCAGCAAGCCATGTTTTGCCATATACAAATCATACAGGTTTTCTTAACTCAACGCACTCACTATTAACATTTTTTGGTTATTGGAAATACATCCTTTATTCACAGGCTTTAAACCTGGAGGTGTTAAATTGTGTGTGAAGTGTGTTAAATCACTCACTAGTGACCCATAAATTGGCAGCATTATGAATCCCCTGGAAATTTTCGTCACTGCATGTCTTGCATTGTGAAGGGGTTTATGGATCCTTTTAGCCTTTCTCACCCAACCAGGTTGGTTTCTCTGCTGTGAATTTTCTAGAATGGGGAGATCAAAGGCCATTGAATCTATTACTATTTGAACTGACATTTTAGAAGCCTGTAGGAATTGCCTCCCAAACCTAGGTTATATGGGGCAGATTGATGCATGTAGAACTTGTTAGCATTCATCTTATAGGTGAGAGGCAGTTAAGTGAAATGCATGCAGCTCTGGCCCCAACAAGGAGATTTGTGGGAATGGTTGCCCAGCTCTAGGACTATGGCATGTAGAGCTCTTATTACTCTGTGGTGAGCAGTCAAAATCATCCAACTCTGTGGGGTATTGGGGCAGGGCTAAAGATTCCTCTGTTAGTAGCGCATAAGGAGAGCACTCACCCGAACACCAAAGAGCAGGCTCCGACCAACTGATTAGGCTGTGCTATCAACGCCGACACGCCTCCGGATAGAGCGTAACAATATGTATCAATGCAAGTCTTAGATCCACGGAGCACCAAGCCAGGTCGAAGATTAATAAGTTTCCATTTTATTGAAGATAAATCTTTTACATGATAATATAAAGTCACCAACAGTGCATCAAACGCAGTCCATGCTTAACGCGTTTCGTAGCTTCAACGCTACTTCATCAGAAGCGTCCTCTGAATTGTAATTCCTTACAGCAAATTGCAAACCAGGATTTAGTATGTGGATAATTATTCTCCAGATCCCTTCTGGTGTGGAACCATTGTCAGTACAGGTGCTGTTACTATACTTTAAAAAGTATTGCTACAATCTTCCTCTTAAAATGAAACACTTATTTTTTTACTATTTACATTTTTTTTTTTTTTAAAAAAAATTTAATTATTTTTACTGCTTGCTGCAAAACCCTTTCCATCTCAAATTTAGCTTGTCTGATAGTTTTTTTGCATGATTTATTGGCCTCCTTGTACCTGATTATTGGCTGTCCAAGCTAACTTGAAAGCCTTAAAAGCACATCTTTTCTCACCCACCTCAAAACCAATATAGTGACATGTATATTTAAGCAGCATTATAAAGACATCCCATTTCTGTCCCATTTTGCTTCGCGGCAAAATTCACAAAACTGAGAAAAAATTCGCGAAATGGTGAAACGCATTGAAGTAAATGGGCTTCAAAAACTCATTACTTGCACTTCTAACATTTTGTGTTTTATTACACTAGTACTCTGCAGCGTAATCTAAAAAAGAGACCATGTTATGATCACTATTCCCTAAATGCTAACCCACATAATTGATAGAGATGAGTTTGGCATTATTCATTACTACAAGATCCAAAAGAGAATCATTCCTAGTAGGTTCTTGAACAAGCTGAAATAAGATGTCATTAGAAAAATATGTCATTAAGCATATTTGCAAACCTGCTAGCTTATTCTGACTTTGCAACCCCATTACCTCAGTCAATGCCTGGATAATTGAAGTCATCCATAATGATATCTTGACCTAGTTGTGAAGCCACTTCTGTTTGTAAAAGTAGCTCCCAGTGGACCCTCTTGCTTTTAACCATATAGCCATAGTTTCTAAGCATTCCCTATTTCTTTATGGGAAAATAGGCTTTATAATGGAACAATAGAGTATAGTAAGTAGATATAAAAGACTAGTGGGGGAATGTAATAAAAGTCAATAGAAAAAATATTCGCAATGCAAAAAGTTATGCCTCTATGCGAACAAATTTGTCTTTGTGCAAATGTAATTTTTAGCGAACCCAGAAACTGTTTAGCGACCACTTCCGACAGTGGAAGGTTTGAGAGTTTTATAGTTAGTGCCAGTGCGCAGTGAATGTCATAAAACTTCTTACTGAAAAAGTTGTTATGTTTGCTCCAAAAGATTACGGCACAATCGTGGGGCTTGAGTGCCCACAGTGCTGGAATTGCTGCCACAGGGGGGCACAAGGGTCAGAACTATCCAGCAGAGAAGGCAAGTGCCTGGCACACCTCCAACTTTGTACCCTCTGCACTTTCCTCTTCTGCCTACCCCTACCTCCAGTTCTGGTTTTTTGGTGGACCCTTGGCATTCCAGTCCGACACTGGCCATCAATGGTTGTTTCTTTAGTGCATGGCTTTAATTCTGGCTTTACACACACACTCCTCCACCCTTTTTAATCCTTCTGTCCCGCCCTAAAAAGGGTGTAAGCATTTAAATTCACAGCTCAGTCACATGTTTCATCCCACCAGGTCTCAGTGATACCAATTATATCATAATTTTTACAGCATGCAATTAACTCTAGTTCTCCCATTTTACCTGACAAATTGCGCATTTGCCAGCATACAACAGAGGTTGCTACTTTTCCTTTTGACATTTCCATTACTTAATTGAGAATTATATCTTGTCAGTATTAGCCTGTTTTCCTTGTAACAGAGGGACCTCTTTAGCTGGTAAACTGTATACCCCCCTCACTCCTCCTTTACTAATCCCACTGCCCAGTCTACCCTAGTTTCCCCATAATTCTTTAGCTAACCCCCCTCCTTGCCAAATTTAAACACTCCACCAACCTCTTAACAATTCTTTCCCCTAGCACAGTGGACAGCCTTCCTTTGAGGTGCAATTCTTCACAAATATATAGATTGTACCCCACGAAAAAATCATGGCATGGGCAAAATTTCATAAAAAATTACTTTGGAAGACCTTCCCTTAATCTTAGATTCCTGAACTCACTTTTTAAGGTCTTCCATCTACCATTAATTTTGTCATTAGTACCAATATGTATTAAAACAGTTGGGTCATGCCTCGCCCCACCCAATAATCTGACTAACCGATGAACCACATGCTGAACCCTGGCACCAGGTAGACAGCAAACCGTTTGGTTGTAGCGATCCGGACAACAGATTACCCTAACCACTTTCCTGATAATTGAATCCCCTACAACCATAATCTGTTTAGGCCTGGCTCTGCTCTCCTTCCCACCACTACTAGAGAAACTGGTCTCCCAGCTGTTAGAGATATCAGTCCCATCTAGACCTGCAATCCAGAGTATAGGGGTACCTACTGAAAGCACAGGAGGCTTCTAGACAGAGTCCGTAAGTAAAAGGCCTAATCTGGGAATAGTGAAGGGGTATAACCCAGAAGGTATCAGGCCACTTTTGGAGAGGGGGGATATGGGTGTGAGATACCAGACCACTGGAGCGGTTAGGTGGAAATAGTGTACCAAGAAAATGGAAACAAGAAAAAAAGAGAATAATTGCCTAGTTGAAGTGAACAGGTTATTAAATTGCATGACTGTGTGTGATGATTGATTGTTTTACTGTATGCCTCTGGTGTGCTAAGAGATAATAAATGCTTATCATTGCAAAGCAGAAGGAGTCCACATATTTGTCCCTACCCGAAGAGTGGTTCCAGCCTGGTAACGGAAAGGTTAACAACAGAACGGAAAGGTTAACAACAGAGGTACTAGAGTCTGCTGCCCTCCTTTCTTCTTGTTAGGAAAAATAATTCTACAACCTATTACCCATTATAACACAAACACATAACACATTTACAATACATAAAATATGTCAACAACTCATTTTATTCTGGTTGGACATTCTGTTAAAACAGGATTAAGGGCTATAGAGTATATAGTGGATTTACTTATTTTGTTACCATAGTTACAGGGAATAAAATATACTCTGTTATAATGCAAAAATCTACAAGCAAGCTTTATCCCAAATACTGTGCATCATTAAAGGGATGCTACTATCAATGCAAAAATGCTGCATGGCTAAAAGAAAACAGCATATAATGCTGCACAATACGCACTAGAGTTGCATATTATTGATGTAATTTGTAGCAACTTTTTCTATTTGTATAAAGGATTAAAAGAATGATCTATTTTCTATTTGTAAGGTGACAATAATAATATATTAAAACAAAATGTAGTTTTTATGGCTATAAAAAGTATAATATATCTGTCACATCTGCTGACTTAAGTGGATAAGTGTAATGGCAATAAAATTATACAATAATTGCATTCATGCATATAATGTATGAAATCAACTTTATTCCTAGACCAGTGCTCTTGCTCAGAACATATTACCTTTTACTTTCCCTTTAAGATTTCTGAGACCCTTGTGTGCTACATACGGTTGTATTGTAAATAGTGACAGGAGACTCTATGGCTTTCACCAATGTGCATGACTACTGAAGAAACGTGTTAGTTTGAAATGCTACACTGCAGGCCTTTGCCAGATGTTCCGAAATCTTGAGGCCAGAACAGAACAAAGTTTGATTTTCAAATAGTATTTTGTGTGAAACGAAATATTTTAGTGCTTATTTGGACACACACATCTGCAGATTTTTAATAGGGCACACAAAAGAAAATTTTTGCACACAGGGCAGGAAGTATATAGTAGATTGGCCTTAATACATTTAAATAGCAGATTTGAATTTACAGGTATAGGATCCGTTCTCCAGAAAACTATTATCCAGAAAGCTCCGAATTACAGAAAGGTCATCTTCTATAGACTCAAATCAAATAATCCAAATTTTTAAAAATGATTTACTTTTTCTCTGTAATAATTAAACAGTACATTGTACTTGATCCAAACAAACATTTCATTAATCCTTATTGAAAGCAAAACCAGGTTATTGGGTTTATTTAATGTTTACATGATTTTCTAGTAGACTTATGATATGAAGATCCAAATTATGGAAAGATCCGTTGTATGGGAAAACCCCAGGTCCCGAGCATTCTGGATAACAGGTCCCATGCCTGTTGAATGAAGGCAGAAAATAGTATGATGATAATATCCCTTTAAATTGTCCACAATGATTGTGTGAATGGCATGCAGCTCAAATTCCTATAGCGTAGCCATGAACATTACTACACAAATTCGTTTTTGCTCTTCACAGCTCTAATGTCTTCTTTTTCCCAGATACTGTGAGCTCCAATTGTCCGAACAGAACGAGTGGTACTTCTTTCCTCGGAACTCACGGCAGGTGAACTAGATGGCGATACATGTTCTATGGTGGAAGGTGACGACCATGCTGGTGAATGGTGGCACTTGTGTGGAGAGTTAACTGGAGGGCCAGGGGATCTGACAGAGGGTTCAGTACTGACATAACTGGGAGACCCATGATCAGATGCAGTTCTGGATTCTGTTGGTGAGTCTTCTTCTGCTTCCATAGATTCCTTAAGTATACAAATTAGCATTAGCATTGTCTGAAGTCACTACAGGGTTTTCTTACTGTTACTTTAAGACAGCTTTATCATCAGCTTTCTATCACCCTACTTTTTAATTCTTCATATAATTATCAACATTATAAAATCTGTCAGTGTTTTTCATATTTTAACTAAGTAATTTCCTTAAAGATGCTTTTTGTAACAGCACTTACTCTCAGCTACTCTATCCCTTGAATTCACTGTTTCATTCTGCATTTAGCAGTCAAAATCTTTGTTGGATTCTCGTGGATTGGGTAAATGTTAATGTTGCTACACATACTTGTATTTGGTCAGGCAGTTTCAACGATTTCACCCATACTTCCTGACCATCTGGGCATTGATGGATCAGAACATCAAGATTACAATCAGTCTGTGCTACATATAAAATTCATCTGCCAATGCCTCTCCTCACTTCAATGGATGGGACATCAACAGATGCACGAGTAAGAGAATGCCCATGGGCCACCAATTACATGAGCATCATTAATTGTCAGGCACAAGAAAAGGGATAAGGTATATTGTAGATATGCACTGCCCATTACACACATTTAGGGCCTTATTTAGCAAAATCCGAATTTATTTATAATAAAAAAGTCCGACCAAACTAGAAACCACAATTCGACCATATTTATTATTAAAAAAGCAAGATTTTTTTTCAGGAGAAACTCGATAAAATCGAGTGAAAATCTGAATTGTGTCCATTTTTCTGGGCTTTTTCCTGAAAAAAGACTGACCAGACCACAGAAACTTCCAAATAGTATAGGGACCTCCACCATTCACTTATACAAAACCTCAGCAGGTCTCAGATGGAGTATTTTCGGATTTGGACTTTTTCCATTATTGGGGTATAATAAATCTCGAAAAAATTCCAGTTTTTTTCCCATTAAAAATTTGGATTGTATAGTTAAAAAAACTTGAATACTTCAAGTTTTTGTATTCAGACTTTAGTAAAAGAGCCCTAAGGTATGCTAGTGGCTGAAATAAATGCAATACTATTTATTGTCACTGAGGTGCCCTAGAAAAAAAGCCATGGATTATTTACATGTTATCCTATGTTAGGTATGGGTAAATTTTTCTGCATTAGCAACACTCACATCTGATTACTGGTGACATTACAAAAACATTTTCTGCTGGGAAGATAAGATCTCAAGACAGGTAACTGTGAGCACCTGCGTTGTAGTGTGTGTACACAGCTTGCGTATAAATCATTCATGTAGATGTTAAATTTGAATCTCTGTTAGCAAATTTCTCAAGTGCCATCTCACTTGCATCAGCTCAGGTGCAAATTGTGACATTTTTAACATGGTGATGCCGCTGGAGCTGGAACCTGTTACATACAAGTCAGTTGTATGTATACTGCAAAACACAAAGAAAGCCATGGAAGTAACAGCTCCTTGATGCAGAAGATATACACAGGGCTTCCTTGAGTCTATGCACCCTGTTTTTCTATCTTACACCTTATTGTGGGTACAAACACGAATTTGGTTTGGTAACAAGGAGCATGTATTGATACTGTACCTTTGTGAATAGAATTTGGTTGACACAAATGATCCCTGCTCCTTGTGTTAGTTATTGAGCCTCTATTGTCTGGTAAAATACTGTATGTATAAGAAAAATATATATTGTTGCACACCAAATTACTAATCAGTTTAATGTGAAACTGTTGGAGTATTCTGGAGCCCTTTAAAGTTTTCTGCTTTCTTGCAACAGTTCAGAAAAGCACGCTAAGCACTTGATACATAGAATCAACAGACCAACTGAGTCTTTGAGGTACTGAATAAATGCATTTGGATGATGTTATTAGGTGTTTTTATTCGCTTTTTTTTCTATCACCATGGTAATTACATTTTCATTTAATGTTAATTACATTTGAGGCAGCTAGGGGTGAACTGAGCCAATTTGTCCAGCTGCCACTCTGCCATACACTCTTATCTTTCATGGAAATTGATTATTGTGTTGAAGGGTAGCTAAAACTACAGTTTAAAGTCACTTTAAAAGCTGACCAGGTAAGGCACTTTGCTTAATGACACAACCTTATTAATATAATTGCATTTTATTTACTACATATTTTACTACATAACATAATTGGGAAACCTATACAAAATAACTTATAAATATAATTAATATTATATATATATATATATATATATATATATATATAATATATATTACTTATTTATTATATATATTAATATTATATATGTAGAAATTATCGTCACTCACCATTCACATAGTCATTTGCTGGGTGCTAACCAAAAAATAGTTATAGTCGTCCATGAAAGCACTCACAGCAGTCGCCATCCAGCGTGTATCAAAAAAACATTTATTGGTGCATGGTGTATCAACGCGTTTCGGCTCACCTGGAGCCGTCGTCAGGATAGTAACAGGAAATATGGCACATCATTAAATAACACCCTCAACCAATCAGGGTCAATCCCTCATTAAGAAATCACATATGCGTGAATTATTTATGTGCAATATATAAAAGTGATAATACTCATCTCACATATATTCTGTGACCAATATATCTCAGCCTGTGACATATTGTGGAAAGTAATCTGCAACTCAGGACATTAGCAGTAGGTCCATAAACTATGCTATCTAGTACTCAATCCATGTCGTAATAATATAGCTCCATCACAATGAATAACCATTTCAGCTTAAATATCCATCAGACCCATTATTCACGGAAGACTATACATCATATAAAGCTTGCCAGAGAGTACATTTCATTTAGTCCTCTAGGGGCCACTGTATCAAGAGTTAGCATCCACTTCGCTTCACTCTGTAATAATAGTTTAGATCTGTCCCCACCTCTCCATAGGGGAGGGATATGATCAATTAGCATTGCACGTAGGGACGGCAGAGGATGTTTACATAACAAAAAGTGTCTAGCCAAGGGGGTGTCAGCTTTACCAGTGGCCAGAGCGATGATTGTTCATACGCATTGCGGAATGTCGTTATACATTTTCCAAGATAATAAAGGCCACATGGGCAAGACAAAATCAGAAGTACAGGTCAACCTGTGTGGGATTTTGTAACGTTTCTCGCTATGTGGGTGAGCAAAAGTTTCACCAGTTATTAGACATCCCCATGTCTTACAACCTACAAATCTGTAATAGCCTGTTTTATTAGCTCTAAGCCATGTATCAACCTTATCGGTGTGTAAGTCCGTCATCATTAACCTGCCCCTTAAAGATCTGCCACTACAGTGTGCGCATATGAGTGCTGGCATGTGGGTAAAAGGCAAATTCACATCCATCTGAAGTATTGGCCAATGTTTTTTAACCACAGTGTTAATTCCCTGGCTCAGAGGTGTATAGTCAGAGACAAACACCATCCTCTCCATCCCATGTGTCTCCTTTTTCATGATACTCTCATTCTGCAGTGACATATTTGACGCTCTCTCCATCTCAGCATTGAGGAACTCAAACTGATAGCACCTCTCAAGAAAGCGATCCCTCATTTCTAGTGATTGCAGTTTAGCTATCACCAAGGCAGTATTAATCCTAAACACTCTCAGAAACTGAGTATAGGGCACAGATTTAAGAATAGAGGGAGGATGGTAACTTTGTGCATGTAAGATCGTATTTCGATCAGTACTCTTACGGAATAAAGTGGTACCCACTCCACCTGTAGTGCGGAATATCCACACATCCAAGAATTCCACACTATCCCTATCGTGGGTGAGGGTAAATTTGACAGGGGTAGGTAATGCGTTCAGCAGCAAAGGTCTGGATTCCAACGTGGCCCTTTTGCCAAATAATAAAGATATCATCGATATATCTACAGTATATTAGAAGCTGTTCAGCATATTTAGAGAAAATATATGTATTCTCAAAATGATCCATATACAGATTGGCATAAGAGGGGGCCACGATGGATCCCATAGCCATGCCAGTCTTCTGCAAGTAATATGTCTGTTCGAATCGGAAATAATTACATGTCAACAACATCTCTAATAACGTACATAGAAAATCAATAGGTGGCTTTCCCTTGTGGTTTCTGCATAATGCTCCCCTGCAGGCAGCTATCCCATCATCCGTAGGGATGATCGCATGCAAGCTACATACATCAAGAGTGGCAAATATAGCATCCTCATAATGATGAGGTATCCGCAATATAGGATGACATCTTGATGCATGAAGGCTGTAGATAGCTATCCAGGAATTTGGCCACATTAGAGAATAAAGAATCTCTTGCTGAAATTATAGGCCGACCAGGTGGCATTTTAAGATGTTTATGCACCTTAGGAAACGTATATATTATTGGCCATTTCAGATGTTCAGTAGTGAGGAACTTAAGACACTTCTCACTGATCCAACCCATGGTATGTGCCATTGCCAAAAGTGTATCAAGACGCTCCTTAAATTGCTCAGTCGGATGAGTGGAAAGTTTCTCATAAACCACATCATCATCATCTGCATTTATTGCAACATTTTCTAATAGATAAGGCTAGAAACACTGGAATGAGATAATATATATACAAATATGTTTTTAATCTTTATACGATTTTTTAAGCTTTTCACTTGTAGTTTTAATATAAGAATTTTTTCTTAGACACCAGTGGCCGCACGCATGGATTTTAGATACAGGCTAAGATATATTGGTCACAGAACAGATGTGAGATGAGTAATATCACTTTTATATATTGCACATAAATAATTCATGCATATGTGATGTCCTAATGAGGGATTGACCCTGATTGGTTGAGGGGGTTATTTAATGATGTGCCACATTTCCTGTTACTATCCTAACGATGGCACCAATAAATGATTTTTTGATACAAGCTGGATGGCGACTGCTGTCAGTGCTTTCATGGACGACTATATTAATATTATATATATATATATGTGTGTATATATATATATATATATATCCTTGATAAAGGCCCCAACGAGGGCTGAGACGTTGGATACATGAGTGAGGTAACAATAAACTATTCAATTGAAAACACTTGGGCGTGCTGGTCTATTTTGAAGAATTATATATATATATATATATTTTTTTTATTTTATATTGTTCTTCAAAATGGGCCAGCACTCCAAGTATTTTCAACAACAAATACAGGCATATTTTCATCTGATTCATTAAGAATACTATTACTTCATTATAGTTATACAGGAGCAGTGACCAGCTCCATGTTGTAGCTCCCACCCTTCTCAACTATAGTCAGGTGATCCCACTGGTGTCTAATAAAAGGGCAGCCAAGTATGGGAGTTTTACTTTGAAAGCAGCAAGTAAGTTGCAGGTAAAACCTAGTCCCTTTGTAAAATGTATAATGAAGTAATAGTATTCTTAATGAATCAGATGAAAATGAAGCATAGGACTGGCCAGATATGGGGTGACTTTGACTTAGTTGGCCAGCTTAAATATATTGCAATATATGGACAACCAATCCCTGTTTTGAATAAAGGGTAAGGCATTTTCTAGTAGCAGTATGCACAAAATGTCTCTGTCTTAAATATATTGATAATGGGTTGAGTGCAGAGGACTCTTGTATTTGTTTATATGTATTTTATATGTATTTTGTGGTCACAGCCTCATTGCAACCCCGCCTAATGGTTTTAAAAATTAGTGGTGAGCACAAGTTTCCCTATATATATATATAGTTATATTATTTATAAATTGTTATATTTGTTTAATATATTTACACCTTCATATACAGTTTTGGTGAAAGATATATTTCAATTCTACTTGTTGGAGAAACGTTCTTTAAAATGCTGTTTGCTAGAGCAATAGAGACATCTAATGGTAAATTAAAGTATTGTATTTACTATATACTAGTCTTCAACCTTGATTGGATACCATTTGTGCTATGCTGAAACATGCTCTAACATCTCAGCATAGTTTATAATTTCAGGCGTCAATCTATTGCAGTGCAAAAAGCTTTTGCTCTCTCCAGACATTTTTCAACAGCCTCCTGTCAGCTGAGAAAACACAAATTAGAGTGTATCTAAGGCTGGAGACATTATAAGAATCAAGCACCAGGGCTTTTCTTCTTTGAGTCATTTTATTTTATGGCCTGCGGGATTAGAGCAGATTATGACTGCTCCTGTAACTAGACAGATGGAGAACATTTCTAAAAGTGTGGGGCTCATTGCTAACATGCTTCCTTTATGAATCATTAACCCTCACTGCAAATAGTAAGCAGGTATTAAGTATTCAAAAAATGTTTAAGCAAATTGTAAAATGCAAAGTGCTTGATAATTATTTTACCAAACAGTATTTATCATTACTACACTCCTGTTGCATTCCACCTGCATTCAGCTCTTACATGTGTCTATGTGAGTACAGTCCCTTAAAAAAAAGAATTGATTGTGTTTCGTCCTGTGCTCCACTGTGGTGGGACACATTAAAACTGACCACAGAGGAACACAGGAAAAATGCATGTCAATACAAGCCCTTATTGTTTACGCAAGTGGATAAATTGTATATATTCCTCCTTTTTTTGTACATGTTTGTAGAGCTCTAAGTAAAAGCGTTTATTCTCACCTTATCTTTCAGTATGTATAAAGCAACAGGATTTTGACACTCAGGCTCCCCAATCCGTGATATAATTTCAACTGTAAACAAAATGAGTGAGTTTGTTAAGATATTGCAGGTGAATTATTTTATATATTTTAAGTTAGATTCACATATGTCCCAAATGCAAGCGCTAACACACTAAAAGTCACAAAATTATGCATATTTGGGCTCTGTACCTCACACCAAATTAAAAATCCAGTGATCTTATTTGTACATCTGAATGAAGTACAAGTTAAGGGACATGTAGGGACAGGAGACAGTACACCTACACATTCCTACCTACTGCTAAATGTAGGCAGTGCTGTATTAATTAAGGAAGTGCTGGAGTGCTTTGGGTGCTCACTCTTGTGGCAGTGTCAAATCGATGGGTGCTTTTTCATTGTGACTAGAGATGAGCAAATTTTTTCACCAGGCATGAAAAATGTTGTTGGGACAAATAAGCCACCATAAGAAAAGAAACCCATTGACTTTAATGCAATTGGAAAAAAAAAATGTTGCAGGAATAAAAAAATAGTTGCCTGTTGGGTACATTACATTCTCTAATTTTTCGACCCATCACTAGTGGTGACTTTTTTTGAACATTGGAGTCAATGGGTGTTTTTTAGCTGCAATTTTGTAGAAAATACTTTTGGTATCCACAGTTTAGATACAAATCAATGACTATAGAAAAATTTCGCTCATCACTAATATAAAATAATAGTAATAAAGCCACTATTTCAACAATCATCTAAGAAGCTTCATCAGCACAACAGAGATTGTTTTTCAGATTGCTCACCATAAACAAATATTTTTTTCAATTGCTTACAAACCTACATTTGATAGAGGCCCACATAACACAGAACCCCCCTAATATACCCATCACTGTTACCTGTTTCTTTAAAAAAAATTCAATTTTCTATGCTGCAATCCAGTTATTCTCTTTCTGCATCATTTGAAATCCTGTCAGGGAAAGGGGGACTAAAACACTGATGTTACGAATTGTAACAACTTCTTTGCAGGGCTTGTATTAAAAAAATTCTATGCCTTTGTCAGCTGTTAGATGGATTTTTTTCTCCAGTTACTGCATTAAGTGAGCAGCTATCAAGCTGGGATTGCAGGCAAGACCAAATGTAACCCATGGCACATTATAGCATATAGTTTAGAACAGAGATACCGGCACTGAAGGCATTTGCTTGCAGGGAAACCCTTGCTTTTATTATTTGTGCGGAATGGCAACATTTTGGGGCCCCGAAACTTTGCACTTCCGCACAAATAATAAAAACAAAGGTTTCCCTGCAAGCAAATGCCTTGAGTGCCGGTATCTCTGTTCTAAACTATATACGGGAGGTTGCCGAATCCTCCTTTACTGAGCACCAGGCTGCAATCTTTGAGGGTTGTTGAGGGTGTGTGAATGCTCTAACCTGTTCCACAGAATGTTATACATATTACACTGGCCCAAAGTTGCATAGTATTCATAAGTGAACCCCACTGTTTAAAATGGTAATGGCAGGCTGATCTTGGTATCACAGCCTCTCTCACTATGAGCAGCATGAGTGAGGAGAGTGGAGACAAGGGACCACACTAGAGGTTGGCGGCAGAGAAGTTACGGGCCTGGGGCCCCCTCAGCTTTTCACCCTAGACAAGTGCTTCTTCTGATTACCCCTAGTTCTGGCCCTGATGTACACCATTATGACTTGGACTTGTTGATTGTTACTGGACAACATAATAGAAAAATCCCAAAAGGTCTAATATCATTAAGGGGGTAGGGGTGGAAATAAAATTTGTTAAACACCACCAGAAAAGCATTTTGAAATTATACTGTTATCCTATAAAATATCACAAATGTGTTTACGTTCTTTTTACAGAAATTGCTGCCATTGCTGTACAAATTGACAAATTTTATGCTGTCATTTAATTGGGGTATGTGCATGGGCGGATCCTCCAAGAATACCAGATAATGTATCATGCAAAGTACTGTAAGAGTTTTGCAGGCAAGCACATTTCTACTGACCATGACAGTTTTGCAAGCTACAGTACTAATGTGTGCCATAACCTCATTCCTCATATAAACCTAATGATTAGCTCTTGTTAGTGAGTTCTGTTCTTCTTTGCAGATATTCTAGTAATTTGCTGTGGAAGAGTAAAACTCTAGGGGCCCTGAACTGAGATTGTATGTGCTATATGATTAACATTTTTGTCTTGGACCAGTCCCAAGGGGTTCAGTGCAAATCTCTTTACTAGGTATAAAACATTAGCTTTTCTAAAATGCTGATGAGCCTCCATCAGGTGTAAAGAAAAATGGAATTTCTGTAATTAATCATACAAATACTCCTTTTCCATATACCCTTACATAATTACTTAATATAAGTTAAAATCCCATATTCTATGGCTTTTCTGTGCTATTACTGAATTTAATTGAAATATCTCTAGATGTGAAAGGTACAGTATGTTTCCATTTTCAGCCCCTCTGAAAGAATTGGTTTAATGCTTTTATTTTAGATAAACACATCAGAACCCCTTCTTAAGTAGATTAATGTAAATATTAGTAGATGTCATTTTGAAAACATATTGCCCAAAAGGGAACAATAAACTGAAAGCAACAGGAATTAAACAACTGCTGCACAGAAATCTTGGACCTTGGATTGTGAGAAGGTTATTATAGAATGATGACAGGCTAATGGAAAGATAAGGAGAATGGACAGCCATTGTTATGCTGAAAAACTTGAGGGTATACCTTACTCCTGAAAAATTATCACTATCTACAATAAGATAAATCAGTTACATTTCCATTAGGTTTTTTCACTGCTACCATCTTGAAGCAACAATCTTGAAGCTGATCCATAAATCAGCTCATATGATAGATAAGAATCTATACATTTTTGTTCTTTGTTTTGGTAACTTAATTTGTCAAGTATGAGGAAAGCAGCATTATAGTTTTCAGCAAAAATTGGATAATCACAAGGTCTTTCTGCTTCAGCTTTTGCCAGAGTCTTTGCCACAATTTTTTAAATCACATAATCATGTGGTCATATTACATGCCTTTGTCAGAATATATATAAAACAAGAACATTATAAACAACAATAGTAGCATATATTTAGACATAAGAAGATTGATTTATTAAAGGGTAGGCAGAAGTGCTGGGGTGCTATAAGTCCATATATGCACTTAATATTGTAGTGTTGTAGTATAGTAGTGATCTTGTTAGTGTACTGGTTATGTACAGCTTTCAAAGCCTGTCTTGAGTAGTTGGTAAATATAAATCAGCCTATACCTCTTGCTCCCACAAGAAATAATATGATTGTAAGGAGAATGCATCATCATGCGCACTTATGCAGAAAAACTGAAGTGTAACTCCACTTGCGAGCAAGAGGATGTGTTTATTTATTAGCTATATATGTTAGTTAAGAGATACCAGAATATCCCATACTTTTTTGTTCATGGCCACCTATGAGCCCTCCTTTACATGGCGCGTGAAACGTATGCATGTCATTTCTGTCACAAAACTCTTTGCATCCAAAACCAGAGGTGCATTGATTTAAACCTGACATATGCAGAGATGGATTGTTTTCCTCCTTTTTTTCTGCATTTTTCACCTTTGCTCAATAATTACCTTGTGATGTTATAAAAATAACTCCTGTGCTGCAATATTAAAATATAATTATCATTACCATCTGCTGCCTGAGGATGATTTGCACTTCTCATTTTCATATTTCCCATGTTGTTTCTGGTCGGGGATTTCATGTACCTGTCATTTACTAACAGTTTTTGTCACGCCTTACAGTTTTTCAATAGCAATGTTTTCTTTTACTGCCAGTATGGCATGTCTCCCACTTTTTGTTATAGCCAGGACTAGTTCCTATGCAAAAAATGGGAGCTTAGTTTTAGATCATGAACTTTTAAGTCTATCTGTAAAGACATTATAATTATTATTATTATAAGCACAAAATCATTATAACAAGTTTTTACCTTACCCGGTATGTCTGACTTTCTTCTCAGTAAAGCATTGTATTTTGTTCCATACCTTCATTTTTAAGAGGGTCTCCCGTTCGATCTAGATATTCAGAGGAACCATGCTTTTCATATTTTTGCTTCTTTCTAAAGAAAATATTTTTACATTGTTTTATACTGATCTCTTTTACAGTATTACAGCAACCTTATTCATGTTTCCTATTTTTGTCAAGTTATTAGAAGACCTTCATTATTATAAATAATCAGTACATGTATTTTATCTTAAATGCTCCTAATCTCTGCTTTAGTGATATTTTATTAAACAGAAATTTTTTTATTTTAAAAAGATACTATACCACCCTAACATGGCTATACAAATATGTCATAATTTATTCCTGTCTTGTCCACTTACAGATCTCGTCTTCTAAACCCTGCCACATATGTTCACTACTGTAACCACAGTAGCACAAACTGACCTATTCATTAAAGGTACTTGCTTCTAAAACTAGTCCTTGCACTTCATTATAGTTGTGCTTAGGGACACTACGTCTGTCATGTCTTCCATTCAGAATCTTGTGTGAGTTTGTTTATTGATGCAGGGCAACCTTAGGGGGTATATTCATCAAAGAGTGAAGTTAATAGTGAAGTTCCTCCACTAGAGTGAAATTCCGCCACTTTCCATTCATTTCTATGGGATTTTTAAAGGCTTATTTATCAAAGGATGAACTTTCACTTTCACCCATTGATAAATATGCCTTTCAAAATCCCATAGAAATTAATTGTGAGCTGCGGAATTTCACTCTAGTGGCAAAAACTTCACTCTTTGATAAATTTACCCCTAGAGCTACTGCCACCTTCAATTCTAAGAGTTCCCACAATGGCCCGCATCAATATTTTTGGAGTTCCCACAATGGCCCGCATCAATATGCACAGCTCAATTGCACCTAAAGAATCCCCAAAAAACATCATTTGGACAACAAGCAGTAGAAATGAGATCCAAAAGTGATCTTTTAAAGGCCGGACAATGCCTCACTCTTTGGATTAGTCTAATAGAAATACTGATTGATATATGTACACTTTTCCAATCTTTTCACTAGGTGAATTTCAGCTGTGGCTATAGACACAAGCTGCTATGGAGCCCTGGAATCATAGCCAAGTCCCGGCTGTTATATGCTCTCTGTAAAGAATAACATGTATTTGCATAAGTCCAGATAAGCATTTCATTTGAGAAAGTATAGGGTTTACTAAGTTTAATAAAAGCTTTTAGTATTATTGGATGATGCTTACATCTTTACTAGAGTACAAAATATTGTAACCCCAGTATTTTTCAAAATGCTGTCTGTGGTGATAATTATAACATTCCTTGTGTATTACATGTTATAAGAAAAGTTGTCAGATGATTTACACAACACATAAAATCCATTTGTTGCTATAGAAATACATTGGCATTAAAAAAATATTTTCACATTGTATTTTTTTATACTGGATTTAAAGGAACAGTATGAAAGAATGTTTTAAAGTTATTTACAAAATACTGTAGTGTTGCCCTGCACTGGTAAAACTACTGTGTTTGCTTCAGAAACACAATTATAGTTTATATAAACAAGCTGCTGAGTAGCCATGGGGCAGCCTTTCAAGGCACATAGCAAAAGAAAAAGAAGCATTCCGAAGAATATCTTTGTATTCTATTACAGAGTTTATCTGTTATCTGCTAATCCGGGGGTGTCCAAACTTTTTACAACAAGGGCCAGATTTGGTGAGGTGAAAATGTGTGGGGGCCGACCAATCAGCCTGACATGCTGGATCCCAGGCAAAATGAAATGTGAAGCCACTACAATTTACGGGATCTCTCTGTACAGACTATGAGCAAACTTAGGGGACTGTTCCTGCTGAATTGTGCTTAGTACAGGGGAATACCTATGCTGCCTTAGTTTTAGCCATTTGTAAATACAACAAATGAAACATGTATGGCCAGACACATTCTCTACAGCTCCCTCTTATAATATCACATCATTCTGCACGGAGCAAGCCCATTGACTGTCATACTTACTAGGCAAAGTAAGGGCTTAAATGCAAATGTTTACTGACGTTTAAACTTGCAGCACTGGGTGTAATGAGAGAAAGGGAATCTTTTCATTTGTGACACAGTGCAGGGTTGAAAGCAATCACGCAGGGCCATGGGCTGGATACACATATATGCTTAATAAAGGCAACAGCAGTACTTGTGCTCTCCTTTTTCCCCTAACTCCTGAGATGTGTGCGTTCCCTTCTTAGCATTTCCTTCCCCGCTGCTCTCCCGAGTCCCGACTGTCCCTCCTCTCTTAACCTCCCTCCCTCCATCTCCCCGTGTCTCGTCTCAGGGCTGTGATGTCAGCAGCTTGGCCGGTGCCCCTTGCAACCAGCAGGAGGAGCAGGAGAGAGAAAGCGCGCAGGGGACAAGAGAACTAAGGGGAGGGAGTTATGCGAAGACGGAGGTTTATGGATAAGAGTTCTCTTCTGTCTGGGAACAAGGAGCTGCCAGCAAAGAAAGCAAGTGTCAGGTATTAAGAAGGCACTGGAGTCCAGTAGTATCGTCATCCATCCATTGGCCTGGGCCCCTAAAACCAGGCGGGCCCTAGGCAAGTGCCTAGGGTGCCTTGTGGGTAATCTGGCCCTGGCTGCAGGCCAATTAAAAATGGATCGCGGGCCGCAGTTGGCCCGCGGGCTGTAGTTTGGACACTCCTGTGCTAAGTAATCTGTGCTTTTTCTCCTTTTACAGTTTGAATGGCTGGCCCCATTGCTACACAGCAGCTTGTTTATATAAACTATAGTAGTCTTTCTAAAGCAGTGCAGGGCAACAGTACATTATATTTCAATTACTTTGAAACACTTGCTGTTACTGTTTCTTTGAAGGAGAACTAAATCCCCATAAGAGAGTGTCCCCATCCAGTAGCCCCCATACACCACCTCCACATTTCCTCCCTGCATAGTCCACTATTTAGAAAAGTTTTGCAGAAAGTCGTAGAGACCATTCCATTTAGAGTAGAGCAGCGGAGCTCACTTGCCATAGTTGGATACCTTTGCTAAAGGACTGTAAACACTTTCCGCTTTTTCACGCCAGAACAATCTGTATACAGCCAAAGGGAAGGAGAGGATCCAAAGATGGAACCTCTACACTCCACTGCTCTAATCTGCGTGGGGAGGTCTGTGTGACTTTCTGTGATACTTTTCTAAATAGTGGACTATGCAGGGAGGAAGTGGGGGGAGCAATTAGAAAGGGACTCTCTTTAGGAGGGGTGTTTAGTTGTCCTTTAAGGCTGCATTTTATTATAACATTTTCAACAAGTTTTATTATGCATTCTGTACACAAGTAGAATCTGAAAAATGTACAACCTTTTTTTGTGACTAAATGCTAATGTGATAAGTACAAAGTGAGGATTGCTTGCATTGTATATTTTATTTTGCCAAGGACACTAAGGGGCATATTTATTATGCCGCCCCCAGCCCCGCGAACCTTTGCACAGCCGACCCGCTGACACAGCTAACTGATCTTCTGCCTTGCTTCCATCACGCTGGGTTGGGGGAGGAGCGATCCTTCCATAAGTTGAAGTCCTGTTTTCATTCGTAATAGCCTATGGAAGGATCGCGCCGCCTCCAGCGTCAGTGAAACACCACAGAGGATCTTTTAGCATTGTCGGAGGGTCGGGTCAACGCAGGTTCGCGGGGCTGGGGGCAGCTTTCAGGGGGGCTTACAGGGGAACTATTCTGGGGGCAGCAATTACATGACACTGACATATTCCTATGATATTTATAGGAACGTGTCGGTATCGATTTAATAATTATGCCCCTAAAATGTAATTTGATGCATTTATCAACATACTTCCTGGAGGGCTTCCAACAAGTACAAACTGTTACCAAGGTAACCAGAAGAAATATTCCTCCCATTGAAAGGATGATATAGAGTGAACTTCTTCCTGTTGGGAAAAGGAAAAGACTGATAGAGGTTGTCAAGACCAGTTCATAATTAATTATTTATTAATTCAGTGTGGGTTTTGGGTTAAATCATCTATATTAAAGCTTCTTGATGTATGGCTCCCATATATGTCCCAGTGTAAGAGGAATTTTACAGATAGGTCCAACACCTAGCGAAAGCCTTTAGTCGCTTTGCCAAAAGATAAATATTTAATTCAGAATCAAATTATGGGAAAAACCCTTAGGTTCCAAACATTTTGGCTAGTAGTATGGGAACTACTAGCCTACAAGGCTTTGGAACCTAAGGCAATTTCTGCTTTGCCTCATTTTACTGAAGTTGCCTTATCTATTAGAAAGTCTCTATCCAGTTTGACCAAAACTAGTGCTGAAATTACTGGGAAGATCAAAATTTTCTTGACAAAGTGTGAGAACTCATTAATACATACACTGTGCATGTTTACAAAAGCCATTTGTTCGCAAAAACATTGCAAGGAAGTTATTGAGGTCTGTAATCGGTCAAAAAGGACACAAACCTGGTCGCTAACATTCTCAAAGGTGTTTGGAAACTTTTTTAGTGTTTATGAAACCACAACTAAACTCAGAAATACTAAGGGGGTATAAGAAAAAATCTTGTTTTTTTAGTATAAAATCGAATTTAAAAAAAAAAATTCAGAATTATTACACACAGAGGATGGAAAAAGTATGAATCCAAAAATCCAGCATCTCAGACCTGCCGAGGTTGCATATAAGTCAATGGGAGAAGTCACAAAGATTTTTTGATTTCAGGTGGAAATTCCGAAAACGTTGTATTTTTCAAGTTTTTTTCCAGATTTTTTTCCCGCAAACAAAATTTTTGGGAAAGTGTATTAATAAATAAATTGAAAAAACCTGTGCGGATTTGGTTGGAGTTTTTTTCAAGAAAATATTGAGATAAATTTGGACTTTGATAAATGAGCCTCAAAAACCACGATTGCCATTTATTAAAAGATCCAACTATAGAAAGTACAAACTAAAAAAAGCACTGAATGATGCAGTAAAATATATGAAAACCACAAATTTTTCAAGATCCAAGGTCCCTATTGTTAATGATATTAAAATTGGAAAAATGTACAAATAGTTCAATTATTGCCATAAACAGAGTTTGAGATAGTGGCTATCCCCTCATTGTTCTGTTAAAGACACAATTTAATATATTATGGGTGCCATTTATTCTTAACCTGGCTATAGGTTGTTCATTCAATGACACTATTTTATCAATTAAATTGGTGCCTAGCCTCATGCAATGCTGAGTCAATTCAAAATAGTCCAAAAGCAACTCTATCAAAGTTTTTTTTAAGCACCCACTTAATTAAAGCAACTTTTCTTCTTTCAGTCTTTTTTACATTTTTTACAAGATTTATGCTTTATAAGAGTTATAATTCCTACTGTGGCAGGTGCAAAATCTAAATGGTCCAGATGAATGGTGGTAATTATATTTTTAATCTATTAATTTTACAAAAATTGCTTAGAGAAATAATAAGATTAGATTGTGTTAATAAAGTAAACACAAGAACCTATCGTTTATAAATTTAGAAATCCTTCCAACAATAACTTGCTGAAACTTTGTATTACTTGCCATTTTTCAGAAGACTGGTTTAGGTTTAGTTCAAGCCTCTTCAGTTTCCATTACTGAATCTCAATTAGCATCACACAGTAACATTACTAGATATTATCCCTGCTCACTCACTTTAATATAATGTGTAAAAGTTGGGATTTTTTTTAAAGAATGAGCTCAATAGCATGCTACTAGGTAGGTCCGTGCTCTATAACATTTGATTTTTTTCTGTTGTATTTCTGCCCTATGTAAAAAAAAATATGTAAGAACAGCGTTACAAGTTGATCATTCAGGTACTTACTATAGACAGTGAGTTTAATGGGTACACTGCGTCCATTACTGATAGGATTATGTACCGTGCAACTATAGGTGTCATCATCTGATATTATAATTTTGGTAATGGTGAGTAGTTTATGGTCTGTTGACAAGACCATTCTTGAATCATTGTTTAGTAGTTTCCCGTTTTTCATCCAGGTGTAGGAAGGTTTTGTACCATTCTCATGGAAGCAGTTGAGAGTGAAGTTCTCAGTAAGTTCTAGAACAGTAGATGAAGCAAGGATGACTTGAGGCTTTGAAATAGGAACTGACAAAAGAAAAACAAAAAAATGAAATCCACTTGTTGATCAAAATAACAAGGTGTTATGAACTAATGTAGTATTGACTTCTAGATTTAAAGTAAAAAAAAAAAACATTATTTTACTCTTCATTACCTTACATTGTAAAAAATATATAATTTTACAATGAACAGAATTTTATTACAAGAATCCCTTTAGGAGTCAGTTTTTACTTCATCTTATTTTTTTGGATATGATCATTTCTCTAGACAATAATGCTTTCTTACTGTCTTAGAGAAAGTTTTTCATAAAAATAAGTGGAAAAACAAATTTGCTTTGCAAGTCTAAAGAGCAGAAACTTGACTAAATTGCTGTATACAGCAAACAGCTAAGGTAGCATGTAATAAAAATATCAAATATCAAATAATACAATTTTAATCATTCTTAACAATATATACATCCCCTTGCTAATTAAGCGTATATAATGTTTTGGTCCTCTAAAAAACAGTGATTGTTTCCTTAGTCTCCCTAGCATTCAGAGTAGCACTAACCACTAAACAACATAAACATTGTTAGTAATATCTCTTTCTACAACTGGGCACTAATGAAGCTTGGTCAAAGAATACAAATTAGGAGAGCAGATTATATTTTTGAAAGGAGACACTATAGTTGTGCTTGCTTTTTGTTTAATTTTTTACTTTATGAATGTCACATGGTAAATGAAATCATATTTTAATTTATACAAGTTATTTCACATAATTCATGCTTATTCAGTTTGCTAATCACAGAAATACAAATATGTGCATGCTCAGGAATTTTAGATAAACATTGAACTGTACCTTTTGCATGCATTGGTAAATGTTTTTTTTTTTTTAGAAATTATGTTAGTTAGAGTGAAATATACCTGACATATAAGTAGTGTTGAACTTCAATAAATGACAGGCTGGCACAAGCTGGACCACAGTCAAAAAGATACTGCTTAAAACAACTAAGTATCTTCATCCTACACGATTTGTGCCACTAGTGGGCATTCAATCATAGGCCTGTGAGCTACTTATGGCACTATATATATATATATATATATATATATATATATATATATATATATATATATATATATATATATATATATATATAGAAATTTAGCTGCTTAGACGGAATCAGTGTGTGCCAAGGTTGTCTACTAGCTACAAACTTTGCTTAAAATTGGAAGTTTGGTCCAAGCTGCAAACCTTTCTGCACGCTTTTCACTGAAACTGAGCTTGTAGACATGACATATGCCAAAATGTAAAATAGATAACAAAAATTCCCTTGTAGGGTATGGAGAATGTTTTTCTCCAGTGAATTAAAACAATATCCAGAGTAAAACAGACTTTTAAATGCTTGCAATATACCTGACCTCCACATTTTCCTCACTAATGATACTGAGTGCAACCAAAATTAAGTAATTCTAGAGGATTTTGTCTTGAACCATTATGTTTTATATAGTATCCTGGGTGTAGCTTCATGAATATACATTATTTACTCAAAACATTAAAACATATCTATGCTTTTACTATGATGAATAAGCAAAAAAACATCTTTGTACATGGGACCAAATATATGTTGCTCGTTCCTCATAATTCTGAGACTTTAAAGACTTTTTTAAAAAAGACTTTTAAGAAACTTCATATAATACAGCATAGTAATTCAACTTTTATGCAAACACTTACCGTCCACAGTTAGGTTGATTGATTTTTCCCCAGTAAAGGTATCATCTGTAATGGAAACCTCAACCTCATAAGTCCCTTCATCTGACAACATGAGGTTCTTTATCAAGAGAGAGCCATTTTCAAAGATCTGTATTCGATCCTTGTAATCTGTGCGCAAGTTTCCTATGATTTCTGTCCCAATGGACTGCACCACAGTGACTGGCTTTTCTCTTTTCACTTGCCATTTTACCACCGGTTTATCACTGCTTGAGCTGGTGTATTGCACGGATAGGAGAGCAGACTTTCCAACTGTTCCATGTATATATTGGACATGGCTAGTAACATTTACTACTTCCACAAGGACTAAAAATAAAGAGGATAAATGAAGATGATTATTGGCACATGCAGTTCTAAATGAATCTGTGATAAGCAGAAGAAAAAACAATGAAAGAATTTAGTGTGACTGAAAATTATTGATTCAAATTTGAAAAAAATTAGAAAATTAGAATATCGAAATTTATCATGTACTCACTTTAAAAATTTGACTTTGACTATTCGCCATCTAATACCTGCTGAATTGCTGTTTTAGCCTATGGGGGACCTGGAGTCATTTGGTGGATTTTTGGTGGACTTTGAAAGAACAAATACAGCCTATTTACTTGAAGTTGAATAGAATTTGGTTGGTCTTTTTTTTTAATTCGAATTTCGAGTTGATGGGAGTTTAAAAACTCCAATCACCTCGATATTCGACCCTTGATAAATCTGCCCCTTAAAAAATGTCTTGCTGGTACTTCAATATATTTGTGCTTAGTGCCACTCAGTTCTTCCTGAAGCTACTGCCACATCCTGACCAAGCTGTAGTTCCAAAGTTTCCTTCATGACCAGCATCGATAGGTGCAGCACACTTGAGCCTAAACAATCAGGAACAGACATGCTGAAAATTGGAAATGGTGGCAGATGGACTTCTACACAATTGCGTCCAATTAGTGACAAAATGTGCACAAAACTGTTTGTTTTGCAATTGCACCAGGAACATCACAAAGAGTCAGGAACATTGCTCCACTTGTGACTGAAATGACTCTGGAATTCTGCGGAAAAGGAACATTGTGGGGAAAAAACATGGAGATTCAACTTGACATTGCACAAATTATTTATAAAATGTGCATTCATCACAGGGGTTGTTCACCTTTAATTAACTTTTAGTATGATGTTGATAGAGAGTAATATTCTGAGACAGTTTGCACATGGTTTCCATTGTTTTTTTTAGTTATTTAGCTTTTTATTCAGCAGCTTTAAAGTTTGCAATTTCAGCAATTGGGTTGCTAAGGCCCAAATTACCCTAGCAGCCATGCATCGAGTTACATAAGAAAATGGAATATGAATGGGAAAGGAGCTGAAGAGAAAGATGAGTCATTAAAGGTAGCAGTAAATGTGTTATTTTACAGAACATTTGCTTTTTAGATGGGGTCATTGACTCCCATATAATTACTGGAAAGAGTCAGAAGAAGAAGGCAAATAATTAAAAAACTATAAAAAAAATAATCAAGACCAATTGAAACATTGCTTAGAATAGGCCATTCTATAACATACTAAGGTGAACCACCCCCTTTAATAAAGGGGCTTTAAGTGAAAACATTTTAAATAAATGTTGGTGTATGCCATATATGTAGCATTTCTTCTCATTATTCTTGTAATTGACAAAAAGTTAGCCCCCATATTATTTTTTCTGTTCTATGAAAACAAAATGAAAGCCAAGTTTGCCTTTACAAGCTTTTCAGTATCTGTGGATCAATATTTTTTGGCAGTAGGTGATGAATACATGAAAGTGGTTACTGGATCTGTGCCAAACCTAATCTGCATTAAGATAATTTGTTTGAGTCTTACAAAATAACGTTGTCAAAACAATTCATCTGCTGAGCAGGTATATAAATCAGTGGGAGGTTAATTTCAACAGTTAAATTTGCAAAAATGAATGTGATTTTTGTTATTACAAATAAGTAATTTGTACAGCGAATTAACAAAATCAGGTTTTTATAATTTGCGTTTTATGGTAAATATAGAAAAAAAAAAACAGGCTTAAGTTTAATCACAATTTTTTTTTCACAAGCAAATTTAGAAATGGATAAATCTGCCTCCCAACTCTAGGGGACTAGCTTATTATCATGATGAATCAATGTAAGAAAACATGCATTTACTCTTGCATTAAAGGAGAAGGAAAGCTACAGAGGTGTTTTATTGCCAATAGATTAGCTGCAATAGCACAAGCTAGAATGCTATATTTATTCTGTAGAATGTTTTACCATACCTGAGTAAAAAGCTCTAGAAACTCTCTGTTTGTTGAGGATAGGAGCTACAGTATTAATGTGGTGTGACATCACTTCCTGCCTGAGTCTCTCCCTGCTCTGGGATCAGATTACAGCAGAGAAGGGGGGGGGGGAGAAAGAGGAGCAAACTGAGCATGCTCTTGCCCAGGGCAATGAGGTTTAAGATGAAGGCAGGAAGTCTTATACAGAAGCCCATGTGTACACAATAGAAGGAAAGAAATGCAGTGTTTCTTTTGACAGGGGACTCAGAGCAGCACTTCTTTGGGGGTTTACTGGTATATTTAGATGGACCTTTCTGATAAAGCTTACTTAGTTTTAACCTTTCCTTCTCCTTTAAATGCTTTTTCCCCCTTTTGTATTGGATTATTTTTTACTCAAGCATGTCTTTTTTTTATTAAAAAGCTTGTTGGGTTTAGATGGTAAGCTGTTTATTTGAAACATTTGATGATAGCACCTGATCATAGATTAGCTACTTAAGCTCATTATAAAACTTAAGCTCATTATAAAACGCTCTGTGCAAGAGCCCTTAGGGTATTGGAACACAGGGCTATTTCAATTTAAGAAATGCATTTTTAAGTAAAACAAAAATTGCCCCCATACACAAAAGTGGAATCCACTACCAAGTGTTTGTACCAGTTCTTTAAAGGAAATACTTGTATACACCCAAATGTTTTTTTTCAGGGATCTATATTGTTCCAGGGCCTTATCATTATTTATCATCATTTATATGTATACAGCAAGCATGAGCTTTACGTTAATTTATAACAAAAAGTCATATTACAATAATATAACTAATAAGGGGCAAATCCACCAAGGGTCGAATATCGAGGGTTAATTAACCCTCGATATTCGACTGGGAATTAAAATCCTTCGACTTCGAATATCGAAGTCGAAGGATTTTAGCGCAAAAACTGCGATCGTTTTGTTCGATCAAAAAAACTTAGGCAAGCCTATGGGGACCTTCCCCATAGGCTAACATTGGATTCGGTAGGTTTTAGATGGCTAACGAGGGGGTCGAAGTTTTTTCTTAAAGAGACGGTACTTCGACTATCGAATGGTCGAATAGTCGAACGATTTTTAGTTCATATCGTTCAAGTCGAAGTAGAAGTTGTAGTCGATGGTCGAAGTAGCCCATTCGATGGTCGAAATAGCCCAAAAAACACTTTGAATCCTTCACTCGAGCTTGGTGAATTGGCCCCCATGTGTTACAGAATAAATGTGGGATTAGACGGTAATGCTCACAAGAGCAGTGCTGATCAGGTGTTTGCACTGTAAGTACATTGGGGTCATCTCATTTCATACACAGTGTTTTTGGGCTACTTAAAAACTCAGAGTTTGTAACACCCAAATAGAATATTGATTATTTATCAAAATCTGAAAAGTTATTTTCTAAAAACTACTCCGACCAAATCCGCACGGACTATTCCCCTATTTATTAATACATTTTCACAAATTCTCCTTGTGTGGAAAAAGTCATGATAAAATAAAAAAAATCTGAATCTTGTGATAATTTTGGATTTTGCACTTAAAACCTATGATTTTTTTCTTAAATTGTCTAAAAGCTATGATTTTTTCAGAAACCCAGCGCAACTCAGGAAATCATCCAGTTGTTAACGGGACATCTGCCATTGACATTTTACATGTTCTCGGCGGGTCCGAGTTGGAGTACTTTTTTCTTCTGACTTTTAACACTATTGGACTTAATAAATCCCCCCAAAAAAAAAGATTTTTTTTTTTTCTCAGAACACAGCAAGTTTTAAAATAGGTTGCTTATAGTTTCTGTCTGTCTATGGAGATGAATCCTTTGAGTAAGCAAAAAACAGTGGTGCATTAACACTATGTTACATTGCATTTCAACATGAGAGAACTGTAGCAGAAATCGGTGAACCATTTTTTGTTGGGTACTGAAGAAAACACATTTGTCAGCAACCAAAAAAAATCACTAGTGCAGGGCTATATTTCAAGTAGCTGTAATGGTTTGTAAAGCGAACATAGGTTGCCAGGATAAACTAACAAAGGCCTTATTTGTTAGAATGATTTCCTTCCTGAGCGTGCCCTGAATAGATGTTTATGAAGAAAAGACAGTGTATGTGTTCTGAAGGAAGCTGGACCTGTGCATAATACTAAATGGCTGCTGTGTAAGTAGGGAAAGGCAAAGAAAGCATTGTGTTCATAACTGGAATGTCACAATCCACATAAAGCTATTTTCATGTACATAAATTCTAAGCAAAATAATGTTAATTAATTGGGCTTAAATAGCAATGTATTGCTTCAGATCAGCAGAAACGTAACTAAACACTTCCAGGCCCGGGCACAGGATGTGCACTGGGGGGCACAGGATGTGCACTGGATATGCACCCCCCACCCGTCTAGACGTGCGTTTCCCTTACTGCCCATGCTGCGGTGTGATCTACAGTGGGCCCCGAGGGGGAAAGGGCCCTGGTGCAATTGCACTCCCTGCTCCCTCAGTAGTTATTCCACTGCAGATCAGCAGTAATTAAAGTTTTTCTTAATGCTTATACAATGCTTCAAGGAGAACTCGAGATCATTACCATTTGCCCCCTGTAATGTGCTCTGATAAACTTCAATCACTCTTTACTGCTGTACTGCAAGTTGGAGTGATATCAACCCCCTCCCCCCCAAGCAGCCTAAGAACACAACAATGGGAAGGTAACCATGTAACAGTTCCCTAACACAAGATAACAGTTGCCTGGTAGATCTAAGAAAAGCACTCAATAGAAAAAAACAGGTCCCACTACGTCATATTCAGTTACATTGAGTAGGAGAAACAACAGCCTGCCAAAAAGCAGATCAATCCTAAAGTGCTGGCACTTTCTGAAAGCACATGACCAGGCAAAATGACCTGAGATGGCTGCCTACACACCATTATTACAACTAAGCAAAAATACACTTGTGGTTCAGGAATTAAATTTTATATTGTAGAGTGAATTATTTGCAGTGTAAACAGTGTAATTTAGAAATAAAAAATACATTGTAAAAATCATGACCCCTTTAAGCTGCTCAGATTGCTTTTATCTGTATTATTTACTTTTTGATGCTTATTGGTTTGATTGAGACATTCACATGGTTTGATTAGTACTTTTCCACCGTTCTTACACTTACACTAAGGCCAGTGGCATACTCTTTGCCCAGCCTGCATAGAAATGCAGGCAGAGAAATTGCTGATCTGCTGTCTTCTGATGATTTTGAAGTGAAAATGGTTAATCACTACAGATAAGGAAATAATACTGGTTAAAAGTGGTTTCTGCTGCTTTATTATCAACAAAGTTATGCAAATAGAGCAAGTAACAGCAGGATAACTATAAATTAAAGATGTCATCTTAGCATTTTAGCATCATGATCTGCTAACAGCAAAGTATAATACGCAGAAATGCAAAGCGCATGTTTGGACGAATATGTCAATAAGTGCAACACTTGCCTCATTTTAGTGTAATAATATTCACAGCCGTTCAAGTGAGGTGCATGCCACACACTTCAACTTTATCCTGTTGTGTAGGGGTCATGCAAATGTGCTATTCTCAAATCTACCATTAGGTTGGGCATGGGAGCATTTTTAGCATTGCATGTGTCAGAGAGCTGTTATCTCATTACTTTCCATTGTTCTGTTGCTAAGCTGCTGGGAAGGGGAAGCAGTTCTGTAGTAAAGAGTGACTGAAGTTTATCAGAGCACCTCACATGGCTGGGGGCACCTATGAAACTAACAACATGTCTAGCCCTATGTCAGATTGCACACTTAAATATTAAAACATCTGTTATCTGCTATTTTGAAAAACAGATTTTAATGTAGGATTCTGCTGGAAGAGCACTATTAAAGGGGACATATACTATAATTTTTCATAGTGCATTAATAGGTTTTTTTTAGTACATTTCAGGACAAATTTGCCTAAAACTGGCCAAAAACTGCTGTTGTTCTGCTCCTTTCTTGGAGTTCCGGTATAAGACTCCTCACAGATTTCTAAGGTGACTGAATATTTGGACTGTTAGGGGATGGAGATGCTTCTAGTGTCGTCAGTTTGGCATTCTGCTCAGTCTTTCTTTACAGAAAGAAACATCTGCCTTTGCTCACACAGCACACTTAGCCAACCACCCGATCCAAAGCCATGTTCTGGTTCTCCCCTGAGCACTGTTCAGGATGTGCCGCTTACAAGGAATGTTCCACTCGGTGCTACTTTACCTGAAAGAATTTAAAAGGTAGCTGCCTGTTTGTCATTGAAGCTTAGGTTGAAAGGCTAAACTATAGCAGCTTTTGGGTAGAGTAGCAAGGAGCCGAACATTTCTTATAAGCAGCATAGATCAGCAATAATAAGTTACGAACGGCTCTCAGGAGAAAAGCAGGACACTACTCAAAAGAAAGGACATGGTAAAGGGCACAAACTGCTTTAAAGGGCAACTAAAGTCTAAAATAGAATAATGTTAGAAATGCTGTATTATGTATACTAAATATAAACATGAACTTACTGCACCAGCAGCCTAATAAGACAAATGATTTATGCTTTCAAAGTTGGCGCAGGGGGCTGTCATCTTGTAACTTTGTTAGACATTTCTGCAATATCAAGACTCGCACATGCTCAGTGTGGTATGGGCTTCAGTTGCGAGGTTAAGCTTAGGGATCGTCATAAATTATCAAAACAGCACAAGTCAAATAATATCTTATAATATCTATATCTATAATATATTAATAATCATAATATAGAAACTGCACTGCGTCTCTGGATACAAATCTCTACAGGGAATCCAACAATGCTGCTCAAGTTCTGGGAAGTAAGGTGGGGGGGCTCCCCCTGCCATTTAGTATGATCGTTTACCTGCACAGCAGTTGGGGACCATCTGACAATTCCTATCCACAGCAGTAAAAGAAGGGGGAATTGCACTGCATACAGTCAGGTTTATGATAAAAACTGTAGACATCTTTTAATTAAAGTATATTGTAAATAGATTTATTCTTCATTAAAGAAAGTAAAAATGGGATTTTATATTTTTGCCTTTAAATGCCCTTTAATAGAAAGGAAGGACATGGCTAAGGGGAAACGGGGCAAGAACTGCTCTTGCAGAAAGCAGGACATTATTCATTACGTCCTGAAAGCTACAGAATTAATAGTTTTTCTATAACAGCTTAAAGGACTTTACCTAAAACTTGGGATTGGACTTGGGTTGCTGCTGCAGAGTGAGAATGAGAGGACACTCATAGTCCTCATTTCAGCCTAGACTTGGAGGAGAAAGGATCTCTGTGTAGCTCTAGTATGATTGTATTTTTAGCAGGTAAAACACTTTTAAAACCTTGTTTTGCAGAAGCACCATACATTATAGAGAAAGGGTAATATACTGTGAAAAAGATGAGTGTGACAAGATATCTTTCCTTTAACTGAGCATTTAATAAAAATCACATTTTCACAAAGAATTCCTCTAAAAAAACAATGTTTTTATCAGTTCAAAACTGAGGGGCAGATTTATCAAAGTGAATTTATCAAACGGTGAACTTCACCATTCACCCATTCTAAAAATCCCATAGTAATGAATGGAAAGTGGGTTCGTTTTTTTAAAATCACAAGCATTACTTAAAATGGCATTTTTGTTAGTGCTGCTCTCATTGAAAAAAACATTCGCTGGCAATAAGATTACATTGAGTATTTTTTCGTGAAGCAAATGTTAGAGTTAACACTTGCTCTGGAGTTTTGTTTAAAAAAATTGTGTTGCAAAAAACGCTTTGTGATTGCAAAATTTTATTTCATAAACTGTGAATGCTCGCAACAGACAAACTGTAACGGTTGGCACCCTGAATCTAGAACCAATGCCAAGCACCCTGGTCTCGGCTCGTGCTTCTGCCTGTAGCAGCCGCCTTTGGCCTCGGGATGAACCCTCAGCTACTTAGATGCCTCCAGGTCTTAAATGAGAGGTGCAAGGCGAAAGGTTCTAAACAAGCGAAGGGGCACAACTGTAAGCAAAGTCTTTGGGCAGAAGGTCATGGTACAAGGCATAAGGCAAAATCCTAGTCAGATCAGGCTGGGTCGGGGCAGGCAAGGGTCAAACCGGGAGATCAATCAGAAAGGATTTTAGCAGAAGAGGTAGTCGGTATTCAGGCAAGGGTCAGGATTCAGAAGTCAGGATCGTCAAATAGCCAGGCAGGGGTCACAATAGGAATCAAACAGGTTCAAACAGAATTGCACAAAGCTCAAATAGCACCAGGAACAAACTCCTATAACGTGCAAAAAATGTACCTAATGTAAGTACATTTAAATTATGCGCAATTGCGCGCTGGCGTCATCACACCAGTGCGCCTGCATCTATAATAAAAGTAGAGGTGCGCAGCGAGCACCGTAGAGAACCGGCGCCATAGAAGATTTTCGGCGTGGCGTCCCTGCCGTCACCCCACTAGACTACCAGGGTGAGCTATTACATTACCCCCCCTCTAGGGGGGGCACTGGACCCCCAGGTCTCTCAGGAAACTTACGATGTAATTGGTTCCTAAGACAATCAGCCCTACCATCACCAACAGGAACCCAAGAAAGTCCTATGTGGACGAAATTCAGAGACAGTTGTCCGACTCGACAACATATCAAATCCTAGATCACAGTCCCCTCCCACGTATCCGCAAGCAAATTAATCAATTAGTAAACAATGCCATGGAGCTTAAAGTTATTGATGGGACATTGGCAGTCTTTTTAGAGGTTGAACATCCAATCACGCCCGTTTTTTACATTCTTCCGAAGATACACAAAAATTTGAACAATCCCCCGGGACGCCCCATTGTATCCTGTGTGGGATCCCTTCTTTCTCCCCTTTCTGTATTTGTTGATCGCATTATCAATTCATATGTTACAGCACATAAGTCATATCTCAAAGACACAGGAGATTTCTTGGATAAGATCCATACATGCACAGAACTAGGGGATGATACATTATTAGTCACGCTTGATGTGGAGAGCCTCTACACCTCCATCCCACATGATGGGGGTGTGGAGGCGGTCCGCCTCGAGCTGGACATGGATATGGCTATGGATAATGCCCAAAAAAAGTTTGTCATACAATGTCTTGAAATGGTTCTGTATAATAATTTCTTTTTGTTCCAAGACCTATACTACATACAAATACGAGGTACGGCGATGGGATCGAATGTGGCCCCGTCCTACGCGAACATCTTCATGAACAGATTTGAGGAACAATACGTCTATACCAACACGCTATTTACGAAATACTGCCATAAATGGTTTCGGTTCATCGATGATGTTTTCGCCATTTGGACGGGGCCACAGCCGACCCTAGAGAGGTTTGTTAGTGAAATTAATTCTGCATTACCGTGCATAAAGTTCACTTTAGCGTCCAGTTCAGAATGTATCCCGTTTTTGGACACAAGGGTGTCGAGATGTGGTGGGTCCCTGTCTGTTGATCTGTATGTCAAACCAACCGACAGGAACACCCTACTTCACTTTGATTATTTTCACCCCAAGCAGGTAAAAAAGTCTCTTCCTAAATCCCAGTTCACCAGGGTTAAACGAATTGTAAGGGACGAGCCCTTGCTGAGCTTAAGACTGACTGAGATGCAGGATAAATTTAAAGCACGAGGTTATCCTAATGATATGCTTGCGTTACAACGTAGACAGGTTGAAGAAATGGAGGGAACAAATAAGAAAACGTGCCGGATAACTCAAGAGCAAGATCGTATTCCTTTTGTCTCCAAGTTTAACACCTTATCCCATAATGTTTCAAATATTGTAAAAAAACACTGGCTTACTACGCTCCTCTACTGACCTCCTACTCAACTCTTCTCTCATTACCTCCTCACATGCTCGCATTCAAGACTTTGCAAGGGCTGCACCCCTCCTCTGGAACGCTTTCCCACGGTCTGTCCGACTTTCTCCCAACCTTTCTACTTTCAAAAAATCTCTGAAAACGCACTTCTTTCGAGAAGCCTACCCTCACTCTGCTTAACTACGAAACGCAACACCACATACAGTACCACATTTCTCACCCACTTACTTCGATCTTGCCCACTCCCACACCTTGTGTATTACTCCCTCCCCTTTAGACTGTATGCCTATGCATAGGGCCTTCCTCACCTTTTTGTACCTGTATTGATTGTGACGTTTGTTACTCCATATATTCTATATATGTAATTTCGTGTGATGTAGTTGTATAACCACATTTACTTTACAGTGCTACGCAATATGTTGGCGCTATATAAATACATGTTAATAATAATAATAATAATAAAATTTTGAGAGAAGGGCTTCCTAATGTGAAGAGCTTCCAAAAATTCCCTATTATGTCCTATAAGAAAAGTAAAACTCTAGCCTCAACACTAGTAAAATCTGATATAGGCAGCCAAAAAATTAAACAAGGCACACTAAGATTAGTTAAATGTGTCACTTTCCCTTGTCTGGGATGTAACTGTTGTTCTAACTGCCAAAAGGGTGAAGTGGTGCATCATCCTCGACAGGGTACACCATTTAAGATACGTGGATACTACACATGTGCCACAAGCTTTGTAGTATATAGTATCAAATGCCCTTGTGGCTTTTTATATGTTGGTCAAACCTCACGCCCTATTCGTGAAAGAATTAGGGAACATAAGTCAGCAATTAGAACAAAAAAGGTTGACCAAGCAGTTGCTGCACATTTCATAGAGGCAGGACATGGGATACATCAATTAAATTTCCAGGTATTGGATCATATTCCCATGCTTAGACGAGGGGGTGATCGTAAAAAACTTTTACTTAAAAAGGAAGCTCAATGGATCAGGAGACTTGGGACACTGTCCCCACAGGGACTGAATAGGGAATACGACCTACAGGCTAACTTTCGCTGAATTTGTTATTTTATATATATTTTAATTCGCCTTTTTAATCTGTTCTTGTTTTTCAGACAATTTGCATATATTGAGTGGTCTATGACCGACAAAGAATTTATTACGAAAATTAATGACTTGAAGTATTGAATAACAGTATGTATGGAATATGCTTTTTTTGATACTTAAATGTAACCAATAGGTGGTGTGTTTTTGATACAATTGAGTTATCATTATAACAATATGTATGCATTTTGTTGCGAATACTGCTGTACAACCAGTAGATGGCGAAAATTTCTTTTGTATAAAAGGGGTGGTTGTAGTGGGTGATTTTAGAGCTTGAAAAAAGGCCGGTAGGCCTGAAATGTCGCAGACCAGGATGTTTGCCAAAAATGTACTAATAAAGGCATTTTAAATTGATGGGTGCGGTACGGAAAATTTCCTTTCTGACCTTCTACCAACACTGAGGGAGGCAAAGACAGTTGGTGCACCTGTGTAGCTGGTTTCAGGAGAGATACATGAAAGGAATTAGAAATCTTGAAGTTATCAGGTAGTTTGAGACGAACAGATGAAGGATTAATTATCTCAATGATGGGATATGGACCAATAAACCTGGGCCCCAACTTAAGAGAAGGGACCTTTAACTTATAAATATTTTTTGAAGACAACCATACAGAGTCTCCTACCTGATATTTGGGTGCCTCTCTATGAGACCTATCAGCTGCTTTTTTCTGAGCGGCTGTAGCTGCAGAAAGAAAGTTGTGCACCCCAGATCAAATTTTTGCAAACTGACAGAAGAATTAACAGAGGGTACAAGGGACAATGAACCAGAAAAAGAAAATTCTTTGGGATGTAAACCATTCACAATAAAGAATGGAGATTCACCAGTTGAAGAATGAGTTGCATTATTGTAAGCAAATTCTGCCCAGGGTAATAGTTCAGCCCATGAGGACTGGTTGTCAGAAACGTAACACTTCAAAAATTGTTCAAGGGACTGGTTAACCCTTTCGGTTTGACCATTGGTTTCCCCACCAGAAAGCAGAATGCTCGACAAAATTTCCAAACAAACTGTACCCCTCTATCAGAAACAATTTTGACCGGAAAACCATGTAACTTAAAAATATTAGAAATGAATAACTCAGCTAAAGTTTTGGCAGAAGGGAGGTGTGGGAGGGAAATGAAGTGGCTCATTTTGCTGAACGTATCCACCACCACCCAAATCACAGTTTTTAAAATCAACAATGAAATCAATCGAAAGATGGGAACAGGGTTTATCAGGGATAGGTAGTGGCCTCAACAAACCTTATGACAAATTCCTTCTTGAGGAATTCAAAGGCTTGAATAGCCTCAGGGGCCACATGCTTGGATCTGCACCTTTTTTGGTTAAGTCTGTGATTGGAGCTACAGGGAAAAGTTCTTAATAAATTGCCGATAGTAGTTGGCAAAACCCAAGAACCTCTGAGTAGCACGTTAAGAAAGAGGCTGAGCCCACTCTAGTATGGCCTTAACCTTCCCAAGATCCATTTCTGTTGCTGGAGATATTGAGCCCAAAAAACTGAAACGAAGAAACCTCAAAAGTGAACTTTTGAAGTTTTGCAAAGAGGTTATTTCTCCATAACCTAAGCAAAACTTCCAGAACATGCTTACGATGATCAGATAGGTTAGGGGAAAAGATTAGAATGTCGTCTAGATAGTCCACTACGAATAACCCCAAATGGTCCCGGAAGATATCATTAACAAATTCCTGGAACACTGCGGTGTTACAAAGACCAAATGGCATTACCAGATACTCGTAGTGGCCGTTCCTGGTGTTAAAGGTCGTTTTCCACTCATCCCCCTCCCTGATAGGGATGAGGTTGTAACTACCCCTAAGATCAAGCTTAGAATAAATCTTTGCATTTCTAACTTGCTCGAACAATTCGTAAATCAAAGGAAGGGGGTAACGTTTTTGTACAATACACCTCCACATCCCGCTTTCCCTGGCATAATTTACGAATCGCGGAGTCGGGTGAAGAAGCACAATCCGGGTCATCGTAGAGTATCGCCATTGTTTTAAAGAAAGTCTCTAGGGAATAGCAGGCAGGATCAGTGGAGTGTAGCCTTAGGGCCCAAATTTGGGTATCACCCTGTAACAGGGTCATAACAAACCTCACTTTTTCCTCACCAGTGGCGAAAGACTGAGGGAAGAAGCTGAGATAAAGTTTGCATGCCTCTTTAAACACAAAAAATTGGGTTCTATCCCCATGTCTCGGGGGGAAACAATTTTAGGCTCATGGGTCTTAGGCAAGTTACCCAGGAACCCACAGGAGCGCCCACAGGAGGAGTGACCACAGGAACTGGAGACTGTACAGCAGAATCCAGACAGCTTGTCAGATTGTGAAAACCTTGCATAAGGTAATCTTGCCTCTGCTCATGTTCCTCCAGGCGCTGCAGTAGAGTGGTAAGTATCGCTTCTGTAGTGGAAGAGCAGCGACAGCAGTGGCTTGACTTTCTTCATCCATTTGGGCCCGTTATAATATAACGGTTGGCACCCTGAATCTAGAAACAATGCCAAGCACCCTGGTCTCGGCTCCTGCTTCTGCCTGTAGCAGCCGCCTTTGGCCTCGGGAGGAACCCTCAGCTACTCAGATGCCGCCAGGTCTTAAAACGAGAGGTGCAAGGCGAAAGGTTCTAAACAAGCGAAGGGGCACAACTGTAAGCAAAGTCTTTGGGCAGAAGGTTGTGGTACAAGCCGTAAGGCAAAATCGTAGTCAGATCAGACTGGGTCAAGGCAGGCAGAGAATAAGTGTACGAGGCAGGCAAGAGTCAAACCGGGAGATCAATCAGAAAGGATTTTAGCAGAAGAGGTACAGTAGTTGGTATTCAGGCAAGGGTCAGGATTCAGAAGTCAGGATCGTCAAATAGCCAGGCAGGGGTCACAACAGCAATTAAACAGGTTCAAACAGAATAGCACAAAGCTCAAATAGCACCAGGAACAAACTCCTATAACAGGCAGCGTGGAAATGAAAAATGTACCTTTAAGTACATTTAAATTTCGTGCTATTGCGTGCTGGCATCATCACACCAGTGAGAAGAAGAGGCGCGCACCCTAGAGAACAGGCACCATAGTAGATTTTCGGCACGGCGGGCTTCCCTCCCGAGGGGGCGGCAGGGTCCCTGCCGTCCCCCCACTAGACTACCAGGGTGAGTTATTACACAAACTTTGCGAGAAAGTAGTTGAGGTCTGTAATTGGTCAAAAACAGGTCGATAACATTCACAAAGGTGTCCATAAATGTGTTTTTGTACTAACAACTAGAGATGGGCAAATTTTTTCACCTTGTTTTGCCGCGTAAATGACGCCCATAGACTGGTTTTCCAGATAAGTTTTTTTTTTTTTGTAATTCTGATCACCAAATGTTTGCTATACTAAAAAAACATGAAAATAAACAATACAAGGTAGGGTTTTATTATTACATAGAAAACAGAAATAATTTTTAAAAATTAGAATTATATGCTTAAAAATTAAATCTACGGGAGATGGCTTTCTGGTAAACTGGGTCTCTGTATGAGATATCCCATACCTGTATATTATACAGTGTCTCAATATATAGTTAACTATCATATCCAACAAATTTCAGGAGATACCATTTCATTCTACATAGTAATGGAGAGCTCCCCAAAATACCTTTAACCTTTTCGCTGCCAGACAATTTGGCTGATTTGGTACTTCTATTGCCAGACCATTTTTGAACATTTTGTACTCTTTCACTTTAAGAGCCTTTCCTGGGGGGGGGGTCTTTTAGTTTAACCAGGGAAACAATATATGGTTTTTTTTTCAGGACAACCTGAGCTTTCAAAATATGCTAGACATTTTTGTGTAATTCAACTTCTGTAAAAAAATATAGGCTTCAAAGTGCCTAATAAAATGAAAAAAATCAGGTTTCACATAGTACAATTACATATATCAGAAACATAATTTATTTTATGTACGAGAACACAGCAGATTTGGAAAGGTCTATGTCTCCTGAATAGGGATGGCGCAAACTGTTCGCCGGCGAACTTGTTCGCGCGAACATCGGGTGTTCGCGCTCGCCGGAAGTTCGCGAACGTCGCGCGACGTTCGCCATTTTGGGTTCGCCATTGTTGGCGCTTTTTTTTGCCCTCTCACCCCAGACCAGCAGGTACATGGCAGCCAATCAGGAAGCTCTCCCCTGGACCACTCCCCTTCCCTATAAAAACCGAAGCCCTGCAGCGTTTTTTCACTCTGCCTGTGTGTGCTGAAGAGATAGTGTAGGGAGAGAGCTGCTGCCTGTTAGTGATTTCAGGGACAGTTGAAAGTTTGCTGGCTAGTAATCGTTTTGATACTGCTCTGTTATTGGAGGGACAGAAGTCTGCAGGGGTTTGAGGGACATTTAAGCTTAGGTAGCTTTGCTGGCTAGTAATCTACCTTCTACTGCAGTGCTCTGTATGTAGCTGCAGTGGGCAGCTGTCCTGCTTCTGATCTCATCTGCTGACTGCTGCAATAACAGTAGTCCTTGTAAGGACTGCTTTTATTTATTTTTTTGTTCCAATACAGAGCAGTATCAAGCAGATTACTAGCCAGCAAACTTACTATCATCTGTCCCTGAAATCACTAACAGCTCTCCCCCTACACTATCTCTTCCAAGCACACACAGGCAGATTTTTCAGATACATTTTTGCCCTTGATCCCCCTCTGGCATGCCACTGTCCAGGTCGTTGCACCCTTTAAACAACTTTAAAATCATTTTTCTGGCCAGAAATGTCTTTTTTAGATGTTAAAGTTCGCCTTCCCATTGAAGTCTATGGGGTTCGCGAACCGTTCGCGAACCGCTCGCATTTTTGCGCAAGTTCGCGAATATGTTCGCGAACTTTTTTTCCGACGTTCGCTACATCCCTACTCCTGAACGCAACAATACCAAATATATATAGTTTTATTGAGATTTCTCACTTATATAGATCAAAATCTACAAGCAGTACACTAGCAAATTTCCAAAGCACTGCTCCACAAAACGGCATACTTCTGATTTCAAGGCCAAACATTCCACTAACAGTAGGTTCACCCAGAAAACCATATATTTTCAGAAAGTACACATTCCCCCGAATCTAAATTGGGTATGCATGTCTTTCTACCCCAAAGCACCAAGCCGCAAATCTTTCCTAAATTTGCCAATTTTGAGGACATTTCCAAAAATCACCTCAAAACTTCCACCCTGCATCATCTTATATCGAACATACTATTGGTTAACAAGACAAATGACCCCACATATGAAAGCCTAAGGTCTTCTGAACAGTTTGATGCCCAATATGTATAGGTGTACCTAAGCATGTGGCTTATAGGGGCCTCAAAAAGAAGACCCCCATTTGGTCTATCATTTCAGGTGCTGCAAAATCAACACATTTACATCATTTTGGGGTGGGCAAAGGTAGAAAAAGTACATTCACCCCAGAAAACCATATGTTTTCAGAAAGTACACATTCCCCCGAATCTAAAATTGGGTATGCATGTCTTTCTACCCCAAAGCACCAAGCCACAAATCTTTCCTAAATTTGCCAATTTTGAGGACATTTCCAAAAATCACCTCAAAACTTCCACCCTGCATCATCTTATATCGAACATACTATTGGTTAACAAGACAAATAACCCCACATATGAAAGCCTAAGGTCTTCTGAACAGTTTGATGCCCAATATGTATAGGAGTACCTAAGCATGTGGCTTATAGGGGCCTCAAAAAGAAGACCTCCATTTGGTCTATCATTTCAGGTGCTGCAAAATCAACACATTTACATCATTTTGGGGTGGGCAAAGGTAGAAAAAAGTACGTTCACCCCAGAAAACCATATATTTTCAGAAAGTACACATTCCCCGAATCTAAATTGGGTATGCATGTCTTTCTACCCCAAAGCACCAAGCCACAAATCTTTCCTAAATTTGTCAATTTTGGGGACATTTCCAAAAATCACCTCAAAACTTCCACCCTGCAGCATCTTATATCGAACATACTATTGGTTAATAAGACAAATGACCCCACATATGAAAGCCTAGGGTCTGCTGAACAGTTTGATGCCCAATATGTATAGGTGTACCTAAGCATGTGGCTTATAGGGGCCTCAAAAAGAAGACCCCCATTTGGTATATCATTTCAGGTGCTGCAAAATCAACACATTTACATCATTTTGGGGTGGGCAAAGGTAGAAAAAAGTACGTTCACCCCAGAAAACCATATATTTTCAGAAAGTACACATTCCCCCGAATCTAAATTGGGTATGCATGTCTTTCTACCCTAAAGCACCAAGCCGCAAATCTTTCCTAAATTTGCCAATTTTGGGGACATTTCCAAAAATCACCTCAAAACTTCCACCTGCAGCACCTTATTTCATACATACTATTAGGTATCAAGATAAATCACCCCAAATATGAAAGCCTGGGGTCCTCTGAAAAGTTTGATGCCCTATGTACATAGGATTATCGAAGTACATGGCATGTAAAGACCCCAGAATCTACCTTTTGCATACTTATTTGATGTCTTACATTTACACTAATTTCCAAACATTACCAGTTTTATATGGGATAAAAGCTACAAAAAGTTATGGTAACCCATAAAAGCCATATATTTTTGGAAAGTACGAATCTAAAATGGGTAATTATGTCTTTCTACTCCAAACTACCTTACTGCAAAGCTGCGCTAAAGGCAGTGGTTTTTATGACATTTCTGAAAACTGTCTAAAAATATTGCAATTGGTCGCATTTATCTCACCCAATTTGTTACATACAATTGTAAAACATCCTAAATATTGATGCCAAGGGTCTACTGAAGATTTTCATGCCCAATATGCATAGATATACCAAAGCAGCTGGCATGTGCGGACCCCCAAAAAAATTGGTATTTGAATTTTCTCCGCTGTCTTTTCACCTTCTGTGAAGTATGACACATGACTGTGTATTATTTGCCAAAAGACCCTCCTAACAGCACATAGACCCCCAAAACCATATATGTTTGGAAAGTACACATTCTGACGAATCTAAAATGGGTAATTATGTCTTTCTACTCCAAACTACCTTACTGCAAAGCTTCGATAAAAGCAGCAGTTTTTATGACATTTCTGAAAATTGTCTAAAAATATTGCAATTGGTCACATTTATCTCACCCAATTTGTAACATACAATTGTAAAACACCCTAAATATTGATGCCAAGGGTCTACTGAACAGTTTGATGCCCAATGTGCATAGATATACCAAAGCAGCTGGCATGTGCGGACCCCCAAACAATTTGTGTATTTTAATTTTCTCCGCTGTCTTTTCACCTTCTGTGAAGAATGGCCCGTGACTGCGTATTATTTGCCAAAAGACCCTCCTAACAGCACATAGACCCCCAAAACCATATATGTTTGGAAAGTACACATTCTGACGAATCTAAAATGGGTAATTATGTCTTTCTACTCCAAACTACCTTACTGTAAAGCTACGCTAAAGGCATCGGTTTTTATGACATTTCTGAAAATTGTCTAAAAATATTGCAATTACCCGCATTTTTCTCACCCAATTTCTTACATACAATTGTAAAACACCCTAAATATTGACTCCAAGGGTCTACTGAACAGTTTGATTCCCAATATGTATAGATATACCAAAGCAACTGGCATGTGCGAACCCCCAAATAAAATTAGTGCATTTGAATTTTCTTCTCTGTCTTTTCACCTTCTGTGAAGAATGACCCGTGACTGTGTATTATTTGCCAAAAGACCCTCCTAACAGCACATAGACCCCCAAAACCATATATGTTTGGAAAGTGCACATTCTGACGAATCTAAAATGGGTAATTATGTCTTTCTACTCCAAACTACCTTACTGTAAAGCTACGCTAAAGGCAGCGGTTTTTATGACATTTCTGAAAATTGTCTAAAAATATTGCAATTGGCCGCATTTATCTCACTCAATTTCTTATATAGAATTGTAAAACACCCTAAATATTGACGGGTCTACTGAACAGTTTGATGCCCAATATGCATAGGTATACCAAAGCAGCTGGAATGTGCAGACCCCCAAATAAAATTAGTGCATTTGAATTTTCTTCTCTGTCTTTTCACCTTCTGTTAAGAATGGCCTGTGACAGCGTATTAAGCCACAATACCCTCTTAACAGCACATAGACCCCCAAAACCATATATTTTTAGAAAGTACACATTCTGACGAATACAAAATAGGTAATTATGTCTTTCTACTACAAACTATCGTACTACAAACTATCGTACTGCAAAGTTACGCTAAGGCAGCGGGTTTTTATGACATTTGTCTTTTCGCCTTCTGTGAACATAAAGCAGTGACTGTATATTGTGCCCCCTAACAGCACAAGACCCCCCAAAAACATATTTTTTTTTTTAAAGTACACATTCTGACATATACAAAATTGCAACAACAAAAAAAAAGCCTGAAAAGAAAAAGAATAAAGCTAACTTAGTAAAATGTGTATTGTGTATTTGTACATGCATGTAATTAGTATGTAAATGTGTGCATAACTGTAAAATAAATGCTTACTTACAGTTCTGATGTCCAGCAGGGTCCTGGGCAGCTAAGGGGGGGGGGGTCCTAAAGCAGAGTGCACGCAGCAGGAAGCAGCAGGCTGGCTGGAACAGGCAGAGGAGACACAGCACAAGGAGCAGACACGTGTCTGCATAACTGTCGACGGGTCCTGCGACGATCGCAGGACCCACGTGACCTCCCCCTCCTCTCCCTCTGCTCATTGCCTAGGGGGTAGGGAGAGTAACAGATCCCTCCGCTGAAGCGGCAATCGCAGCAGATGCAGAGAGGAGCAGAGGAGAGGAGAGGCAGCACAAGGAGCAGACACGTGTCTGCATAACTGTAGACGGGTCCTGCGACGATCGTGTCGCAGGACCCACGTGACCTCCCCCTCCTCTCCCTCTGCTCATTGCCTAGGTACTACGTGCTAGGCAGTTAGGGCTTTTCCCTGCAAGAACGTAGTACCTACGTTCTTGGCAGGTAAAAGGTTAAAAGTGCTTTAAATCTTTGTAAACAGTAAAAACCCATTTAAAAGACACATACAACTTATATTATAAAGAATTTAAATAACACACATTTCATAAATAAGTATGTGTTACAGGCCCACGGTGTGGCTGTGGCAACAGTTATTCTTTAAAGAAAATGAGTGGAGACACAGAGCCAATGTTACTGGTGTACTGACCAAACAGAAACTCACAATGTGGGCTTATGGGCAACCCCTATTGGTGGGAGTGTGAATATATAAATCAACTAGGCTTGGCTGGTGCACACAGACATATATTCATGTAAATGTGACCTCATATTTACTGCGGTCACATATGTATTCTAAAACAAAAGTAATTATTGGTTAAACCAAAAACAGACAATTAATTTAGGGGCCTATTCCTCAAAATTCAAATCTTTGAATATTAGAGATTTCTTCCATTTAAGTAAACTAAAAATGTTACTAAATTCAAATGTTTGCTTATTTATTTACAAATTAAAACCTAACAATCAGATAACAAACTTGAATGTATGAAATTCTTATTCTACTCATCATTTTCAATGGGCATACCAACTCTCAAAACAATTTGAAAACCTCAAATGAAAAAAAGCACTTCTACATTAACTCTGCAACTTTTAGATTGACGATTTTTAAATGACATTTTCAAGTTTTTTGTGCTCAATAAATCTTTAAAATGAGAGTTTTGCTTAAAAAAAAACTCGAATAGCAGTAAAAATTCAAATATGAACACTGATAAATCAGCCTCTTAGCGTAATACAAGGTCTAGTAACCTGTCGCAACCCATCAATAAGTAGAATTTACTGGCCAGCTATTTGAAGGTTATTTAGATGTTTACCTTTACACATCTACTCGATTTCAATTTTTTTTGTGTGATTCTACTTTTTCTTTGCTTTTCTTTTTCCCCCTTTCCCCTTTATTGAGATATGTGCTTTGTTATTATTAAAAAAATAAAATGAACATTTCTGGAAAATATGGAAAAGAGCTGTCCCACTAAATTAATTGTAGTAAAAACTGGCTGCTGCAATCAGTTTTTAATAAATAATCTTACTTTTCTACTCATTACATATTTAGGAAGAATTTTTCATTTCAGAATGCATTTTTTTAAGAAGCAGTATACATGGTGATGTTCTATTACAGAGTGTTACAGATTTTAAAAAATACCTTTGCTGGCAAAAAAAAATGTACTACTATTGAGGCTGTGTTTCAGATATAAAATGTTAATTTATTGGGAAATCTAATTATAAATGCATCAATGAACTAACACAAGCAATATAACTGTGCAAAATTGATGTGAATTCTTAGTAGTGCACTTCAAGTGACTACATAGACTGCACTGCACAATTTAAAAATATTCTATTATTTTCTAATATTATCTGACTAACAAATCTAACAAACTTCTTTTAGCAGCTGAACTACAAACCATTGAAGGAAACTCTAGTGTTATATTTCAACAGATCTCTTACCTGTTTGGATGGCAAGAAGGTATGTAACATGAAGTACAGCAAGGGAGCTGAAAATCCTTAAGTAGCCTGCTCGCTCTGTCTTCATTTTGAGTTTAAGTTTTCCATCCCCTACAGACAATTAGCATGTTTTGTCCATTCTGGGCACGTCCCATATCACTGCTTGGAGATTTTCTGCCACAACCCTGCCTTGCCAACTTCACTTTGAATAGGGACAGCTCTGTCTATTGTTCACTGCCCCCCCTCATTCTTGGTCAGGCTTATTTTTTAAACATTTCTGCTTTTAAGCATATGTAAAAAAGCAACAATGAAAACAAACATCTCTGAAATAACATTTCTTATTTTAATGAATAAATATATTACTAATGATAGATGTGGATAACTCAAATAAATGTCAGATTTAGAGTATGAGAATTATTATAAAAATCCCATTCATCAGGCAATTAAACAATTTGTAAAATCATATACCTCATATACCATATTAAGGTTAGTTCAGGGCCACCACCTGCTTCTCGCTATTGTTTTCAAAGCTCATATGTTTATTTTGCTGTTCACCTGCTTTTTACTTATAACAGTTTCAGATGCTTTACTGTTAATTGAAGGACTTATGAATGGGGTAAGAGGTATAACTAGGGTTAGAGTGACTGCCAAAATGCATCTTTTGAAAGACCAGAAGCAGGTCTGGACCAAACCAGAGTGTGGACTGAAGAAATGAACATAGTCAGGAACAAAGCAAAGTAGGGTCAAACAGGGAACAAGCAAAACCACAGAATGGGCTGGGGTCAAGCGGGCTTGTTCGGACAAAAAACAGGTTAGAACCAGAGAAATCAAACACCATATGTGCATCATGGAGTGAAGAGTCAGACCTGTAATTAGACACAGATACTTTGCTTTTGAAAGCAGAAAAGATTCAGAGATTGCTGCCGAGTATGCAAGCAGCTACAGCTCAACAACAACCCTGCAGCCATTATTATTATTACTATTATTATTAACATATATTTGTAAAGCACCATCATAGCCATTAGTGAAGTGCGCATTTAACTGAAACCAACGGATCAATGCACACATCACTGGATGGGATGTAGTTGAAATTTGACAAACTATTGAGGGTTAGGGTTGGGCATGGGTCAAACTGGGGAAAGTACATTTCTTATCTGCTCCCAAAGATTCTGTATCTTGGGACCAGAGGTGAGCAAGAAGTATGTAGCTTACATAACAAAATGAGTATGGCTCGGTAGGGTTTTGCAGGTTAGGGTCGGGTGTCAAGTTTTTCTTGACCTGCACATCACTAATATCCAGAAGTGCTTTACAATAAATGGGTATATATGTTCAACATATGGATTACATACAAAAACACGACTGATCCTGTAAAGGCTCACCCTGGTGGTCTAGTGGGCCAGCGGGGACGCCCGTTGCACTCTCTGTGGGGATGCCCGCCTCAGACATCCTCTTCTTCCTAAGCGCCAATCTCCTATGGCACATTTCAGAATTTTACGTGCCGCACGGGTGACGTCATCATGTCTTTGGCGAAAATTCTAATATTTAAAGCCCAAAATCATAGCCCTTTGTTAAGTCTAACTTGTTTAGTTCCTCAGTGTGATTTTGTCTGCATATTCTCTGGTCTTGATCCCTACCTGTCTGACTCTGCTGAATTCTGCCAATCTTGACCTTTGCCAGCCTGACCATTCTTTGAACTCAGCCTGTACTGACCCAGCCTGCTTGACTATTCTTGAACTCTGCCTGTACCGACCCCCGCTTGACCACACTTGATCATCTAATCCTTAAGAAGCTGTTGTTGCCTTCCGTCCTATCCTTGGTAATGAACGTGCCAATTTGCTCCTCTCAAGTTAAGACCTGGTGTCATCTGAGTAGCTGAGGGCTCCTCCCGTGACCAGGAGCTTAGCACTTGTTCAGAATTTAGGTAGTAATACGTGACAGATCCAAGAGGTAAAAAAAAAAAAAGAAGCATACAGTGCAATACTCGGCGCATGTACTTAGATCGTGAAGTATAATGCCCCTTGTGTAAATGCAGTGTCCCACATGTGTGAAAATAACTGTGAATGAGCTACTGACATCTATAGATTAGATTATTATTATATTATAAGATCCACTGGAGCAGCGACTGGTATAAAAAAATGAATGATCTCTGTAAAGCACTGTGGAAATGTGTTAGTGCTAAAGGATAATTCTAATTATGTATCTCTAGGAGATTGTAAAGTGATTTTAATAATAATTACACATTGAGATAAATATGTAAACTGCACCACTTAATACGATTATTTTCCACCATTTACATTTGATTATCTCAGTTTTTATATACACATTTAAAAATAACAACCACTTTCCCAAACATTTCTCTGCTGTACTAAACACTGAGATAATAAGCAAGTAATAAATATGAAAAAGGGAGTCCCGAGGTGACCCATTGCATTGAGTAAAGTGTCCTTAGATTTAAGTCATGTTTACATGATGTCATAGTTATGTCTTTCCTGGGCCTTACTATCTCGGGCTGACTTGTATCTTGCATGATATTGCACAATATTAATTAAGACATTATGGCAGAATATCTGTATTGATCTCAAACTAAAAATAATATGCCAGGCATGATCTGCCTGTGTGAAAAGCCAAATCACATAACGGAAACATTGAGATTAAAGACCACACAAGCAGCCCTATTTAATTCAAATGATGATTTAGGCCTGGGAAGCAATAAGCTGAGAGGAGGTGAAACCAAGGCACTGAGGCCCCTAACCAAGAGGGAGGTTAGCTTATTTTTTCTTAAAACAAAAGTGGCATCTAAGGGAACACTGAGAAAATAGACCAAACAGCAGCCAGGAGTGATTTATTGAAGCTCTTGTAAAGAAGCTGCCCTTGCAGAAACAATCAGCATGTTACTGGACAAGTTTAGTTTATATTTCAATAGCATGCTACCCTATATAGCACATACTATTGTTTACTGGGGGAAACACGGCATTCATCAAGTGCAAATTAATTTTACAAATCCAAATATTACAAATATGAATTTGGTATTACTTGTGTGCAGACTAGATCATCTCTAACATGCAAAATTATATAAGAATTATGTAAATGCTGTTTTTTTCTTTTTTTACCACAAATTGTATTTATAATATGAAATTTATGCTCACGGTAACAATGCATTTACTTCATTATTTACAACTGCATTAAAAATAATTTTATTTGTACATGCATTTTGCACAGATAAGGCATATTATTTAAACTGCTTTTTTGATTCAGTGGTTGAAGGCATAATCTGTCAAAAGCTTTGTTTGTATTGTTAGTGAGTAGAGATGGCGCGAACTGTTCGCCGGCGAACTTGTTCGCGCGAACATCGGGTGTTCGCGCTCGCCGGAAGTTCGCGAACGTCGCGCGACGTTCGCCATTTTGGGTTCGCCATTGTTGGCTCTTTTTTTTGCCCTCTCACCCCAGACCAGCAGGTACATGGCAGCCAATCAGGAAGCTCTCCCCTGGACCACTCCCCTTCCCTATAAAAACCGAAGCCCTGCAGCGTTTTTTTCACTCTGCCTGTGTGTGCTGAAGAGATAGTGTAGGGAGAGAGCTGCTGCCTGTTAGTGATTTCAGGGACAGTTGAAAGTTTGCTGGCTAGTAATCGTTTTGATACTGCTCTGTTATTGGAGGGACAGAAGTCTGCAGGGGTTTGAGGGACATTTAAGCTTAGGTAGCTTTGCTGGCTAGTAATCTACCTTCTACTGCAGTGCTCTGTATGTAGCTGCAGTGGGCAGCTGTCCTGCTTCTGATCTCATCTGCTGACTGCTGCAATAACAGTAGTCCTTGTAAGGACTGCTTTTATTTATTTTTTTGTTCCAATACAGAGCAGTATCAAGCAGATTACTAGCCAGCAAACTTACTATCATCTGTCCCTGAAATCACTAACAGCTCTCCCCCTACACTATCTCTTCCAAGCACACACAGGCAGATTTTTCAGATACATTTTTGCCCTTGATCCCCCTCTGGCATGCCACTGTTCAGGTCGTTGCACCCTTTAAACAACTTTAAAATCATTTTTCTGGCCAGAAATGTCTTTTTTAGATGTTAAAGTTCGCCTTCCCATTGAAGTCTATGGGGTTCGCGAACCGTTCGCGAACCGCTCGCATTTTTGCGCAAGTTCGCGAATATGTTCGCGAACTTTTTTTCCGACGTTCGCTACATCCCTATTAGTGAGGGCAGTGTCAATGATCGCATGTCAGTAGAAGTTTACAGATATATTATTTCCCTTTCATATGTTTGCCCTGATGTAAATCCTTTTGATATCTAGATCAAAAAATCATTTAGCAATTTCTTTTTGTCAAAAAGATCATAAAAAAGAGGATATGAATTGTGTAGCAACTGAAATTGATGAAAACATATAACCAAACTTAACATTATTTTTAATTTAGTTAAGGAAGAAGAATGACTATGCCAACATTGACCTTCTAAGAAAGAGGTTAAGAAACACTGTTACACTGAACAGGGAGAAAGCAAACCCTTCAAATGTTTGTTGAAGAAATCAAAGAATTCATTATAGCTGCACCAACAGCTCTATGGTTCACTGCATGAGGGAATATGGATTTAATCAGATGCCCAGCCACTCCACAGCACAGAGAAAAAAGTTTCCCCTTGGATCCTTTCTCAGGAATGAGTAATGAATTTATCATGCTATATTACATAGGCTAACTCATTAATGGAACTCATAAGTAAGAAAAAAAAGATTAAAAAGATTGTCTAGATAAGCAGGGAATTTTTAGCTTATAGGTATTTAGGAACAACTACAATACAATCATTATAAAAGTCATTTAAGATCATCATGCAGGATATTAAACATATGAGTTATCACTTTTTCTAGCAGGTGGTGGACTTTATATTTTGCCTAACCAAAACAAATCTTGAATTATTTCCTGGTCCCAGTCATTTGTAATGGCTTTAGCAGCAAAGCAGAAACCGGAGCCTGGAAATATTGTTCGCCATAGACATTGGTATGAACCTGGTAGTAGCTCTGCCCTTTTTTTAGCTGCTCTTTGGGTCAGAATTTCCAGTGCTGATTAAGGCTAAATTAAATAAGGTTGGTTGGTCTATGGCTAGCCTGTTTTACACACCTGTAAACAACCATTGCATTTGTTTTATTTTTTAATTGTTAATTAATGAATCTTTCTACATCACTAGAGGACTGATTTAGTAATGATTTGCAGCAAAAACATAATCCCAATTTTTTTAGAAACTGAGGGAAAGCATAATTGACGGGAAAAAAAGTAATTTATTAAATCGGCCCATTATTGTTACTCTTTAACAATATGATCTGCCAGCTATAACGCTTTTAATCTCTTTGTTTATAAAAAGGCAGAAAGGCATATTACAGCCGTAGGTCATATTCAACTCAACCCTACATTTCAGTAAGCACAAGATTCTAAATTAGAGGACTTGATACTAAGGGGCAGATGTATTAAGGGTCGAATATCGAGGGTTAATTAACCCTCGATATTCGACTAGGAATTGAAATCCTTCGACTTCGAATATCGAAGTCGAAGGATTTAGCGCAAATTCTGCGATCGTACGATCGAAGGATTATTCGTTCGATCGAACGATTAAATCCTTCGAATCGAACGATTCGAAGGATTTTAATCCAACGATGGAAGGAATATCCTTCGATCAAAAAAACTTAGGTAAGCCTATGGGGACCTTCCCCATAGGCTAACATTGACTTCAGTAGCTTTTAGCTGCCGAACTAGGGGGTCGAAGTTTTTTTTAAAGAGACAGTACTTCGACTATCGAATGGTCGAACGATTTTTAGTTCGAATACTTCGATTCAAAGTCGTAGTCGAAGGTCGAAGTAGCCCATTCGATGGTCGAAGTAGCCCAAAAAATACTTCGAAATTCGAAGTTTTTTTACTTCGAATCCTTCACTCCAATTTAGTGAATCGGCCCCTAAGTATAGAGACAACCAAAAAATATATCACCAGCATTGATTTATAGAGAATTTAATGTTTTATAATGTAACTCCTTTCTGCTGAAGATACTTCATTCATTATATTCAATAAATTGTATTTTTTTTTTTATCAATTCTTTATTTATTGAAATTTCGGGGTAAGGGTACAGAAAGAAGAGAGGGGGAGGGTAGGGTAGGGATTTGCAAAATTCACATAAGATCAAGAACATTTATGAGCAAGTTTACAACAAGTTATGACTCACATTTAAGCGAGTCTCAATCAACAGAAGAGCAATCTGCACAATTACTTTAAGTATTAACAAAGTATAATAATTAAATAGGTCACCAATTCAAGCTGGTAATTATCTATGAGCAGAACCAAAGATCTTTCAAGGGGGACTTTAGTAGTTTCAAGAAAATTTAAGCAAGGAGACCATGTCTTCCAGTAAGTGGTACTTTTATTATGTATAATGTATGTGATCTCTTCCATTTGCCTCACATCTTCCACCGCAGCCAACCATTCAGTAAGAGTTGGAGGTTCAGGAGATTTCCATTTCTTCGGGATCAACGACTTTGCAGCATGAAGGAGATGAGAGGCAAGTGGGTTATTAATTGGTTTGCTATTGTCATATTGTATATTTAACAAAATTGTTTCTGGACATTCCATTTTAAACTTTGAGCAAGTGACATTATTAAGTATTGCTAGTACATTCTCCCAATATTTTTGCAGTAGTGGGCATGATAACCAAATGTGTACATGTGTGCCTTCCGCAGAGTTACATCTCCAGCAGTTCCCAGAAAGATTTGGATACCATTTTCTAAGTTTGCTAGGTGTGCGATGCCATCTCATGATCAGTTTGTATACTGATTCTCTTGTTTTGGACGCTTTTGCAGATTTGTTTATTGTTCTGAGAATACCTCTCCATAAATCATCAGAAATATCTATTTTAAGTTCTGTTTCCCATTCTAAGCGTTGTGATCTCGGATATGTAGCTGACGTCTCCAGTAATAATTTATATAGTCCAGATAGAGGTTTATTTAGTTCTTTATGTGAGGATAAGAGGAGTTCCCAATTCGTTTCAGGCCTGTCCCAGTTATATTGTGTGATTGATTGGATAAATTTATGCAATTGGCTGTAACCCCAATTGTCTCTAGGATGTTGTCCCCACTTTTTCTGTATCTCAGCCAGTGATATTACTTTTCTATTTTTAATTAAATCACTCATTTTTGTCAACCTTGTGCCCCATTTTCCCCATCTAGTGAACGCACCTTTTTCCATGCTTGGTTGGAATTCTGGATTATATAGTAGAGGCTGTAATATATAAGGTAAGTCTGACAAACCAAATTGTTTCTTATTTTTGTGCCATACCAATAAGGTTGCTCCTATCAAGGGATGTTGAAGAATTTCTTTAGATAGACTATCTTTTTCCCTCCACAAATTATTTACCAGGGGAAAGCCTACCATCACCTGTTCAATGGCACACCAGTCTTTTTTCTTCGTCTCTGAGTTCCAGTCTAAGATCCGAGTGAGATGAGCTGCAATATAATAAAGGTAGGGGTCTGGCATACCAAGACCACCCTTAGCTTTAGGTGCAATCAATAAGCTGTGTCTAATCCTAGGATTCTTACCTCCCCACACAAATCTCGAAATACTAGATCTGATTGAGGTAAAAAAAGATTGAGGTATTAAGATAGGTAACGCTTGAATATAATAGAGGAGCTTAGGTATTAAGACCATTTTGATGGCCTGAAGCCTTCCAAACCATGACAATTGTAACCTGTTCCAATTATCAATCAATTTTTGAAAGATAGCTAATAATGGCACATAGTTGTCCTGGTACAACTTTCTCGAATCAGCCCTTATCTTGATGCCTAAGTAAGTGATAGTGGAGGAGGTCCATTTAAACGGGAAATTTGCTTTAATATCTTGTACTTTTGAGGTGGGTATGCTCAGGTTCAATATTTCTGACTTAGTGTAATTCACCTTGAAATTCGAGAGTTCCCCAAAATCTTTCATAAGTTTTATCACTTTTGGTAAAGACAGGGAGGGTTTCGTAATATGCAATAGGAGATCGTCAGCAAAAGCTGTACATTTGTATTCTTTTCCTGCTACTAAGATTCCAGAAATATCTGAGTCATGCCTAATGTGAGATAATAGGATCTCCATAACAAATAAAAACAGAATTGGGGAGAGAGGACACCCCTTGTCTGGTCCCATTATGTATATAAACTTTAGGGGAAAGCGTTCCGTTAACTCTAATTCTAGCTGTAGGTTGTTCATATAGGGCCATAATCCTAGTTATTATCATGTGGCCGAATCCGAATCCTGCTAGTGTTTTCTTTAAAAAAACCCAGGACACTCTGTCAAACGCTTTTTCAGCGTCGGTGGTAAGCATGACAGATGGTACACCTTGTTTTTGAACATGTTTTATTAGTGATAGAACTTTAAATATATTATCCTTCCCTTCCCTTTTAGGAATAAAGCCTGCTTGATCGGTGTGGATAAGCTCGGGTAAGTACATTTTTATTCTGTTGGTCAATATTTTGGCGTATAACTTCATGTCAACATTTATCAGGGAGATGGGCCTGTAGCTAGGGCATTGTTGAGGATCTTTGTTCGGCTTGGGGATAATAGTTATATGCGCCTCTTGCGCTTGGGGGTGAAAACTATTTTTGTCCTTAATACTGTTAAAGTAACTGAGTAATTGTGGGGCAATATCGTTTTTAAAGGCTTTATAGAATGTAGCAATGTAGCCATCAGGCCCAGGGCTCTTCCCTGGAGGTAAAGAATCAATGCAGTTTTCTACTTCCCTTAATTCAAATGGTGCATCTAGCATTAAGCTTTTGTCCTTGGATAGCTTGTTTATATTAGCATCCTTTATAAATTCTTCCATCTTATTTATTGTCGTTTCCTTAGGATTTGATTGAGCTAGTTTATAGAGTGCTTGATAATAGTCTTGAAAGGCTACAGCTATACCTCTAGTGTCATAATGCAGTTTATTAGCTTTATCTTTAATCGATGTAATGTAAGTTTGTGGTTGGATTTTCTTAATTATTTTGGCAAAATGTTTATTGCATTTATCACCTAATTCGTAAAACTTTTGTTTTGTTCTCATATAACTTTTCTGTACTTTTTGAATTAGGAGTGCTCGTAGCTGAAGTCTTTTAGTGTCTAATTCACTTAATGTTTTTTGGGCCATCTTTTCCTTGTGAGTTGATTCTAATTGTGAAATCTCCCTTAATAAACTAACTATTTCTTTGTCTCTTTCTTTTTTTAGGTTGCTACTCAAGGCTATCAGCTTACCTCTCAATACACATTTCAACGTTTCCCATAGCGTTTTTGGTGAAATATCTGGTGTATGATTTGTGTCAATTATTGAGGTTATCCAGTCCTGTATTAACTGTTTCCTACTTGTAGTGTGAAGAAGGAATTCGTTAAATCGCCATGTGAATTCAGCTCTTAATGTTTTAGGTATAATAAAATTAACCATAACTGGAGCGTGATCTGAGAGAACCATGTTACCAATATCTGCTTTGATAAATAACCTTACCCAATGCTGTGATACGAAAATGTAGTAGATTCTAGAATAAACAGAGTGAACTTTGGAAAAGTGAGTGTAGTCTTTTTTTGAAGGGTTTAGCACTCTCCAAATATCTATCAATTGTAATTCCATAAGCATTTTTTTGATTTCCCGCAAACCTTTATATGAGATACTGGACTTCTTGGATGAGGAGTCAGAAAGGGGGTTCAAAGTAAGATTGAAATCACCGCCTAAGATCACCATACCTTCTCTAAAATTATCCAGCACTTTGAAAAAGTATTTAACATACTCCACTTGTCCAGAATTGGGGACATAGACATTAGCAATAGTGCAGGCTTGGTCAGCTAGTTTCCCTTTTATTAAGACAAAACGGCCCTCTTTATCATTAAGTGTTTCATGGTGTTTAAACGGGAGATCCTTATGTAATAAGGTGATGACTCCCAAAGATTTTTTGACTGGGTTGTTACTCGAGAAGATTTGTGGATAATGATGTAAATTAAGCGCTGGTGCATTATTTTTCTTAAAATGAGATTCCTGGATCATAACTATCTTGGCTCTCTGTTTTCTACACTGATGGAATACTTGGGCCCTCTTGATTGGTTCATTTATTCCATTTACATTTAAGGACAGTACTAGCCCTTCCATATTGGTGTCCTTACCCATATTTATCAAAACCTGGGACCAGCAGAATAACCGATAATAGCGTATACTTGTTGTTCACTTGCTGAAGGGTGGGGGTATACCAGGTGTAGGGAGTTGTGAAAGGGGGGAATCCCGGAACTTTTTCCAGGATTTTGATAGGGGTCAACTTTTGCCGCTTTAGACTTATCGGGGGTAAGCCCCAGTGCTGTGATGGTGAGGCTGCGGCTCGGGTGCAACGCACCGTAAAACTCGGGGTGGGTGGTAAGCTGCTGTGCGGCAGTTTAATAACTGGGAACATGAGTGGGTAGGGTGGCCAGCCACCAACCAGTCTGCCAATAAACTAAGTATTCGTTCTTCAACGGATTTAAACATATCTCTATTCAAACTCTATAACTCTAAATACCCACATATCTTTACCAAACATGAGGTTGCATATATAAGTAGATTTGAACCTGAAATCGAAAACACATAAATCTAATGGCAAACACATCAGCTATATAATACTCTTAATAGTTTACCCTGACGATAGTCTGTGGTAGCCATAGCTCTTATTCATCCTGAAGTGTGGAAAAGTCTTATGTTCTTCTTGAGCTGTGTTGTAACCTGTAAGGGTAAAAGAAAAAAAAAAAAAGAAAAACAAGGAAAATATCCCAATTGTCCCAGCAAGGTGATTTGCCCAATGCTTAAGGGATAACAAGAAGTAGATAAGGTTTGGTAACTTGTGAGTCACTTTAAAACTTCAAGGAGATAGATGACTCATCCTTTCTTTGGGGGTCCTCGGCGTGCGGGGTGTTCTCTTTGCTGAAGTGAATTGTGTCCATTCTCCTTGTATGTCAAAGTTTAGCTCGGGAATCCTATTGGCAGTTGGCATCCATCCTGGCAATTCCATATCCGGTATCTGGAATTTTGTCATGAAAGTGTCAGTGTCCATGGGGGATCTAAGAACTGCTGTAATCCCATCCTTATTAGCAGTTAGGGAGAAGGGATATCCCCATCTATATTGGATATTCAATTCTCTGAGTTTATCAGTTAGTGGTTTCAGCATTTTCCTTTTAAGGAGTGTTGTCCTTGAGAGGTCCTGGAACAGTTTTATATTATTTTCTGCATAGGAAATTTGTACCATATCCCGTGCTTTGCTTAATATCTCCTCCTTCAAGGGAAAATCGTGCAGACAGCAAAGAATGTCCCGAGGTGCATTGAGAGGGGCAGCTTTTGGCTTATAAACTCTGTGTGCCCTGTCAATTTTAATTTCCATATCAGGTTCTCTTTTCAGTATAGAGTTGAAAATTTGGCACAGAGCTGTCCCTATTTCCTCATTTTGGACATGCTCAGGGACCCCTCTTATTCTAATATTGTTCCTCCTGCTCCTATTTTCCTGATCTTCAACTTGTCTTTGCAGATCCTGTATTATTATATCTTGGTTCTGTACATGTTTATATATGGCTTTTTGCCTATAAGTGCTGTGTTTAGCATTGGTTTCGATGTTATCAGCACGTTCTGCCAGGGATAACATGTCTTTTTTAATATCTTGGATTTCCTCTCTGATAGCCATGGTTACTTCCTGTAACATTCCTTTAATATCAGCTTTGGATGGTAATTTAGCAATAAAAGAGTGTATATCTACCTCCTCCTCTGCATCGCTATCAGCTTCTGACTGCTCTTTGTTAGAATCGGCTTCCTCCTCACACACATCTCGTGCGGGCGCCATCTTGGATTCCAAGCGTCTCGGCTTTTTCTTCAAAAATATCGGCGCTATATCCCCAGAAAGAGTTTGCGTCCTCCTCCCTGGTGTTTTGTCAGCCTCCGCTCTGCTTTTGTGAGTTTTCCCCATCTTTCCGCTCAGGTATAATGACTGGTTTCGGGCACTTGTCACGGAGCTCCCAAACTAGGCTGCTTGCATGCTCAGCGTCAGACCACGCCCCCCCAATAAATTGTATTTTGAGCAAACTACAGTAACATCAATTCTAGTGCACTGTTTCATCTATATTACATGTCCTTTGCAATATTTTCTTCAGATATTGATGAATTCCATTTCTGCACATGGCTGTAAATGGCATGGTAGTATTATATCCCCAGGAGCGTTCACACTCCATAAAAGCTAAAAATTGTTTCCTTAGCAGATTGCCCATGGTATGCTATATTCATTAGTTTTGTTTACTGTCTTTTCCTTCTGGTAATGTCTGAGCCAATAAAAAATATTGCAAAACCCTGAAAAAAGACATTGTAAATGCTACAATGGTTGAAAATAAGCAAGATTTGGTATAGGGTGTTGACAGAGAGAGACAGATACACTTATATCTATCAACTTTCTTTATTATCTGATTATCATGGATTGTGGAGATGTTGGAGATTTGCATTACACTGCATTATCCTAAGTATTTAATTTCACCATAACAATATAGTTTTACATATTCTGTATATAACGTATTGCATTGTATTATACTGAAAAATGTGTTGCTGGTCTGTTTTGAGATACAGGTTGAATAATCAACCAGATGTCATAGTTGAATAATTTAAGTATCAGGTTTTAAAGAATCAGGCAAGGGCTACTTCTCCCACCATAACACTTACAATGACAAGTATTATTGTGGAGTAACAGAAGTGTTGTTTTAAGGCACAGATGTTAGTTTAAGAAGAGGCAATATAAGGACAGACAACACGATAAAAAGGCAAAAATGCAGGCTAGCTTACATCAAACAATATAACCTGCATGACATTAAGAATGAAAGAAGAGTAAGAGAGCATCCAAGCATCTGGTGAAGGTCAAATAGACAAAAAGAACATAATAATAATAAAGCTCAGGGTTTAATCAGAGAAAAACAGTCCCTTCGAAATTAAATAATATTGTGTTTTATTTAGTTATCATTATTATTATTTACACACTCCACACGGGTTAATTTCACTGACATGAACTATAGTTAATGCTCTATGAAAGCTTTTAAGAAGTTAAGAAATGAGTGCAAAGATGCTAAAAAGTCCTACTAGACAATGTTGCTGTCGGGTGTGGCCACTGGTGGGTGACTGGTATATAGGAGCTTGTGTGCTGAGTAACCCATGGTGAGCTAGATAGTGAGCAGAAGCCATTATATAGTCAACAGATATTTAATGGAAAAAGAAAACAAAATGTACAAGTTCCAGTACAGGCCTGTAAGGAGGCTAGTGGTAGACAAGGGCAGCCTCCGTCAAAAAGGTCAGGGCTAGCAGGAGACAGGCAGGATCCGTAGGGCAGGCGGAGGTCAATGGTAAGCAGCAAGCAAGCAAGCCAGGTCGAACAACAGGCCTAAGATCAAATTAGGGAAAGCCACAGCAGCATGAGTCAGGTACAGGTTGGGAACAGGAGAAAGGAACCAGGCAGGGGACACATGAACAAAGAATCACAGGAATTACAGGCTAGATCGGGTTCTGGAGCTTACATGATCAAGCAATGGACAATTGCATGGAGCAGGCTTATAAAGGCCACTAACAGAAAAAAATCACTAACACTTGGTCTAACCCCGACAGAGGCCTTTGTGCCAGTGCTTGGTCTATGTGAGGACTCACCGTGATGGTCTAGTGTGCTGGCAGGGACACCCACCGTGGTGATCCTCTCTCCACTTGCTGGCTCTCATGTGGAGTGCAGCGCGCACTTCCAGGTTCTATGTGGCGTGCGGGTTTTTGGTGCAAAGTTTGAAAATTTGAAAAAGTTTGAAATTTAAAGGGGCTTTGGGCTGGTAGTCATTGCCCATTGTAAAATCTAACTTATTTAGTATCTGGGTGCAAATTCTGTCTGTTTTGATTCCAGTTTTGTTCCTTGCCTGCCTGACTATTCTGAACTCTGCCGATCCTGACCAATGCCTGTCTGACTATTCTGAACTCTGCTAATCTTGACGCTTGCCTGGCTGACTATTCAGAACTCTACCAGTATTGACACTTGCCTGCCTGACTATTCCTTGAACGCTGCCTGTGCCGATTCCAACCTGATTGACCTTGCTTGAACTCTGCCTGTACCGACCACTGCCTGTCTGACCCTGCTTGAACTCCATACTTTTTGTCTATTCCCTGAACTCTTGCCTTCTGTCCAAAACCTTGGAAATGCACGTGTCCCTTTGCTCATTCAGAACATCTGCTTTGCTCCTCTCAAGGTAAGACCTGGCAGCATTTGAGTAGCTGAGGGCTCCTAACGAGGCAAAGGCAGCTGCTACAGGCAGAAGATTAAGCCGTGACCAGGGAACTTAGCACTTGTTCTGAATTTAGGGAGACATACGTGACAGTCTAACCTACAGTCTGGAGTTGACCAGCTGCTATAAACGATAAAAAGCCTATATTTGTACACAAACAGAAGATGAAATATTGCCAGCACACTGTTTGCCTACAAAAAATAAGGTGTTAGTGCCACACTTTGGCCAAAAAATGTAAGCTCATGTGCCACGTCAAAGCCCCATGTCAAGGCCCCTCATTGTACGTAAGTCCTTATAAATCTGTGAGTCTTTTTATAAAGGTCCCCAATTGCTTGATCACAATCACAAGGTAGATGGAGGGAAGAGAGTAGCAGGGAGAGAAGCTGAATGCATATCAGGAATACTGATGAGCCCCAGCTCTAAAAGCCCCCAGTGGCTCACTAAGTAAACGCAGGAGCTTGCAAGTGCATAGTTCAGTGATCAATTTTAGGTAGTTCCTGACAGTTGCTGAAAGAGTGCCAAACCCCAAGAATATGCATGAAACAGTGCTAAGTATGACACTGCTTGCCAAGGCATAACTTTCACATGTGTTTAGGGGTTGCTTAGGATGTCAGACACTGCTTAAAATCCAACTGATTGGAAACGTCAAAGTAAAAAGCAGGATGAAGATGAGAAATCTGCCCCAAAATAATTTACATATTAAGCTCTCTATACAATATAAGAATTACTTTTCTGTGTGTATGTAATTTCAGAAAATGTACAGGATGATTTATCTGGCAGAACAAAGTGTGGCCTCCTGAAGTGAAAATAATGAACTGGACTGGCCACAGGGAGCCTTTTTTTCTTTCGCTTTTCACACAGTAAATAATTATTGTTCTCACGTTATCCCTGCTATAAAAAAATTATGTGACCTGTGACATTAGTGATGGTTTCATAACAGCGTCAGAATGTCTACTCAACATAATGCACCAGCATTGTTAATATGAAATAAATAGAAACATTAATATGACTATAAAGATTTTCATTCATCCAGGTTATGGTATATCTAATATAAGTAATTCAAAAAACAACTGGACTTGCTGAGTAATTATTGAAGACGTTTCACTACTCATCCCAGCTAAAGAAGCTGCTCAGATGAGTATTGAAACATCTTGAATTAATAGGAATGTTCCCCGCACTGCGTCAGCTATATAGTAGAATGCATCAAATCCTCCACGGTACACCGCTATCCCGATATATACTTAACAATTTCCAAGAATAAGGAGAGCACTCAAAAATAGCAAATTATGCTGTGATTTTTCTGTATTTATTCAAGGCTACTACACGACATGTTTCGGATCCATGTTGATCCTTTATCAAGTATCACTTGATAAAGGATCAACATGGATCCGACACATGTCGTGTAGTAGCCTTGAATAAATATAATCACAGCATAATTTGCTATTTTTGAGCGCTCTCCTCATTCTTGGAAATTGTTGAGTATTGAAACATCTTCAATAATTACTCAGCAAGTCCAGATGTTTTTTGAATTACTTATATTAGAGAAACATTAATGTTTTACAAGAAACCTTAATAGTCCTTTAAAGTAGGCGTGAACAACATGTGCACCTCTGCTGCAGTCCTACAACAGCTCCCAATATTAACTGAAAGACTTTGACATTGGCCACCATTCCCACTGTTGTCCTACTCAATTAGATATTTTTTTAAAAATGCTTGCAAGTAGTTTTATTCAGTTAGAGCTCAGATAAAATAAAATCCTGCACTCTTTTTGACATACAAATCATTTGTATTTCTATTAATTCTGGTATCATATGTAGCTAGCTTTAAACTGACCGCCATGACTCAACACATTTTTGTGCATATTACACTACCTGCAGAGACCTAAATTCTTAGGTTCAATACTGGGCATTGGGATTAACACAAAGCTACATTGGCACTGGAACCCTAGCACCCTGACGTCAGCTCATGGCTCTGGGGCACTATCACCTTCTAGAGCACTATGAAAAAGCAGGGCACAGGACACTCACTCTTTAAGTCAACATGTTGCACCATGCACTAGACACAACACAGTGTTACTAGACATATGCTAATGAGCCAGTGTTTCTGACAAATACACTTTTCTCTTTTCATCACTAATGCCAAACAAAGTACATACATGGCACTAAGTAACAGAAGCATTTAGTCATGAAATAGCACTACAGCCTAAGTTCAATTATATTATATATCGTACATCTACGTATATAAAAGTTCTGTTTTAATGCAGCTTTTTCTTTTAATTTTTAAAGATGGAGCAGGCCACCTTCCACCCTAGGCTGTAGTTTTTTTTCAATATCATTATATGGTTGGGAGTTCATCCAGCTGCTTGTATTTTCTAGCTCAGCCAGAGGGACATGCCCCGGCTCAGAATGCAATCAGCACAAAATATTTATATCAAAAGATATATGTCCCGAGGCTTGAATTCAGTAAAAACAATTTGTTTATTAGTACTCACATATTAAAAAACAGATACATACTGACCCCACATGGTTCACCTTACGCGTTTCGTACCTTCTGGCCGGAGGGTACGAAACACATAAGGTGAACCATGTGGGGTCAGTATGTATCTGTTTTTTAATATTTGAGTACTAATAAACTAATTATTTTTACTGCATTCAAGCCTCGGGGCATATATCTTTTGATATAAATATTTTGTGTCGTTTTTTTCACACAGTAAAGATATAGGTTAAACATTTTATGGCTTATTTATGAACTTGAAGGCGGTGCAGTATTTGTAAGGGTGGGGGAGGCAGTTGTAAGTAAAAAAAACATGCATACCCATATTTTTTAGGTTTTTCTTTAAAGGGATACTCTCATGGGAAAACACTTTTTTTAATGCATCAGTTAATAGTGCTGCTTTAGAAGAATTCTGCACTGTTTTTCAGAAGAGCCAACAGATTTTGACATGGGCCTAGACATATTGTCAGTTTCCAAGGTTCCCCCAGTCATGTGACTGATAAACTTCAGTCACTTTTTACTGCTGCATCGCAAGTTGGAGTGATATCACCACCCATCATTTTCAATGTGTCTGCCAAATTTTGAATTAATCTTAAACTCGAATTAAAAAGTACCTTAAATTTTGTGTAATACAACTCTCATTGACTTTTACAATCATGTTCATTTTGCTCTTTCACTTGGTCTTCATTATTTTTTTTTATCATTTTTAAATTTCGTGCCTTCTTCTTCTGACTCTTTCCAGCTTTCACATGGGGATAACTGACCCCTTTAAAAAAACAAACGCATACCTGTTTGACTAAATTGAGATTGGTTTATATCCCAGTTTGTCCCCAGTTAGATTATACCCCGTTCTTCCCCTCTAAGGCTCATCTTAACAATGGCATCCCCCTTATTATACCTAGGGGAAATATCAAAGCTACTGTATATATAATACAAAATGATATACGTATGAGTAGTCCTAAAGAGAAGTGTATATGCTATACTACATGTGCATTACTTGTTTAATGTAATTGACGATTGTGTTTTATATACCTGTGATTTTTTCAATAAAGCTAAGCTTTGAGTGAAAAATGCTCTGCAAAGCTAAAAATGTTCTTATTGTTCTTTTGATTAATCATCTTTCTATGCATGAAATGCAAACTTGACAGCATCTGCAAAATAGCTAAAAACCACAAAAAAATAAACCAATTGCAAATTATCTCAGAATATCACTCTATACATCATAAGATAAGTTAACTCAAAGGTGAACAACCCTTTTAAGGAAAACTATACCCCCAAAATGAAAAGTTAAGCAGCAAATAGTTTATATCAAATTAAGTGTCATATTAAAGAATCTTACCAAACTGGAATATAAAGTTAGGCCCATAAATCTTTGGACAGAGACAACTTTATTCTAATTTTGGTTCTGTACATTACCACAATGAATTTTAATTGAAACAACTCAGATGCTTGTTGAACTGCAGACATTCAGTTTTAATTCAGTGCGTTGAACAAAAATATAGCATAAAAATGTGAGGAACTAAAGCTTTTTTTTAACACAATCACTTTATTTCAGTGGTTCAAAAGTAATTGGACAAATTAAAAAACTGAAAATAAAATGTTCATTTCTAATACTTGGTTGAAAACCCTTTGCTGACAATGACAGCCTGAAGTCTTGAACTTATAGACATCACCACATTCTGGATTTCCTCTTTTTTAATGCTCTGCCAGGCCTTTACTGCAGCGGCTTTCAGTTGCTGTTTATTTGTGAGGCTTTCTGTCCGAAGTATAGTCTTCAACAAGTGAAATGCATGCTCAATTGGGTTCAGATCATGTGACTGACTTGGCCATTCAGGAATATTCCACTTCTTTGCTTTAATAAACTCCTGGGCTGCTTTGTCTGTATGTGTTGTGTCATTGTCCATCTGTATTATGAAATGTCTCCCAATCAATTTGACTGCATTTAGCTGGATTTGCACAGACTGTATGTCTCTGAACACCTCAGAATTCATTTGCTTCTGCACTAAGTCACATCATCAATAAACAGTGTCCCAGTGCCACTAGCAGCCATGTACGCCCAAGCCATCACACTGCCTTCACCATGTTTTATAGATGATGTGTTATGCTTTGGATCATGAGCTGTTCCAGACCTTCTCCATACTTTTTTCTTGCAATCACTTTGGTAGAGGTCGATCTTGGTTTCATCTATCCAAAGAATGTTTTTCCAGAACCGTGCTGGCTTTTATAGATTTTTTTTTTAGCAAAGTCCAATTTAACCTTTCTATTCTTGATGCTTATGAGTGGCAGTGCACCCTCTGTATTTACTTTCATGCAGTCTTCTCTTTATAGTAGACTTGGATATCCATATGCCTACCTCCTGGCTGTTATGAAGGGGTTTCTCTTCACTGTGGCAATGATTCTGCCATCATCCATCACTGTTGTCTTCCGTGGATGTCCAGGTATTTTTGCTTTGCTGGGTTTACCAGTGCTTTCTTTCTTTCTCAGGATGTACCAAACTATAGATCTTGCAACTCCTAATATTGTAGCAATTTCTCGGATGGGTTTTTTCTGTTTTTGCAGCTTAAGGATGGCTTGTTTCACCTGCATGGAGAGCTCCTTTGACCACATGTTTTCTGTTCATAGCTAAATCATCCACATACAAGCACCCCTCCCCCCTCAAATCAACTCCAGGGCTTTTATTTGCTTCATTGATAATGACATAATGAAGGAATTGCCCACACCTGCCCATGAAATAGTCTTTGAGTCAATGGTCCAATTACTTTTGAGTCCCTAAAAATAAGTGATTATGTTAAAAAAAGGCTTTAGTTCATCACATTGTTATGCAATCTTTTTGTTCAACCCACTGAATTAAAGCTGAAAGTCTGCAGTTTGACTTATTTTTGAGTTATTTCATTTAAAATTCATTGTGGTAATGTCCAAAACCAAAATAAGAAAAAAGTTGTCTGTCCAAAGATTTATGGGCCTAACTGTATATTTAAGTAAATATTGCCCTTTGACATCTATTGTCTTGACCCACCATTTTGCAATGGTCTCTGTGCTGCCTCAGAGATCACCTGACCAGAAATTCTACAACTCTAAATGTAACAGGAAGAAGTGTGGAAGCAAAAGACAGAACCCTGTCTGTTAATTGGCTCACGTGACCTAACATGTATGGGGACGGCCCTTATTTTTTAAAATGGCAATTTTCTATTTAATGGCACATACTACTAAAAAAGTATATTATGAAAATTGTAATTTACATAAAGCAGGGTTTTACATAAGAGCTGTTTAATGCAATATATTTTTATAGAGACCAACATTGTTCGGGACTATAGTTTTCCTTTAATAAATCTTGACATCTGAGTTTATGATTTTTGCAGTTGAAAAAAACTTAATTTGCTCTCCTGCTGAATAAATTTATGAGCCGAGGGTTAAATTGAAAGGTAAGTGGGGTGGGAGCAGTTCTTCTGTCCATATTTTTCTAATGTTCTCCACTCGCTTAATAAAATAAATATTGTGGCTAAACTTTCAGGTTAGCGTGGTGTGAGAGCTGCCTCAGCAGTTACTGATCTGCTCAGAGTTTTCTGCTTAAAATTAGCTGCCGTCGGTGTTGGACTGTTTTCACTTCTGTTGCTTCATATATAGTTAGGGCCTTTGAGCTCAAACTTCTATTCTAGGCCCCTGGTACAGTTAAGGTTGCCACCTGGCCGGTAAAAATGATGGCTGATCCCAATGTTATTAATAGGGAACAAAGGTAAATATATAGGAAGGCCGGTATTTTTCCAGAAAAGGTGGCAACCCTAGGTACAGTACCCCAGTCTGACACTGCTTACTGCCATGACATGGTGGGTTAATGCACGGGGCTAATGTTCTCAATATACATGCAGTGATATTACTACCATGTCTGGGTTTAATGAAATGCTCACTGTTTATTTGTGTTGTGATCCTACTGGCATTCCTTAGGTTATTGTCCATTTTGTGAAGTGATCATACTGGCATATCTAGGTAATTATGTATAAAAGCAGTGCATACATCCAAACTTTCGTGCTTTTTGCAGCGCTGTCCCAATTTCAGTGCACATTCTACTGTCTCAGATTTAATATAAGGGTAGAACTACACTGGAGATTTTGTGGGTCCGATTTTATCTTATAATGCCATGCAGCACAACACCACACAACAGCACAAGCTTCTGTAGGATGCTACAAAATCGAAGGGTAGAACTACTTCTGAGCATTCTGACGCAATGAAACGCAGGTGTCACGTCGAATGTGCCGAATCTAATGTAAGTAATACAAATGTTGCACATAGAAGCTGATTGCATCTGACACGACTGTCGGATGCGAACGCTGCATGTTGTGGCGGATGCAATCAGCGTCTACGTGCGACATTTGTATTAATCACATTAGATTTGGTGCATCCGATGTGACGCCTTAGTTTTCTCTCATCGCGTCAGAAGGCACGGAAGCATAACGTGTAGTTCTACCCTAATAGTTAATACATCTTTTATCCATTTTATTTAATAATTATACACCTGATTTGTCTAAAATAGGTTTAGTATGTAATGGCAGGGTCAAAAGGTTTTCACTACACTTCTTGTTCAAATTTTTTTTTAGCACTTTCTAAAAATGTTGAGATAGTGGCCTTAAATTTTTAGCACTGTTCTATGAGCTTGGGGCTCAGATTCAACTTATGCATATTTTGAGGCGAGCCTGCTATTTGGTATATACACTGTGTGCCACAGCAGCTGGGGGGTTACAGCACATGCACATTGGTTGGACCCAGGAACCCAAAATTGACACTGTCTAAACCCATCTGGAGGAACTTGGAGTTCAGGTAATACTCAAACAGCGTTCCAAAAGCCCTTCCACTGGTTGTGAGACCAAAGGTGCCCCAGCACTGTGTGATACATTTGTGATTTCAGTTGTCAAGAAAACTGGACAAGGCAACAAGCTTTAAAAGAGAAAAAAAGTTATTTCCCCTATTTTACGCAGCTCTCTGAACTGGCTCAAATAAGATAACAGGCGTCTTGTTTCAAGTAAAATGGCTGACAACTAGAGAGCCGCCTGATCCACTCAGCTCAGAGCAAACATTTTGCGGACTGCCTGTTCATATGATTAAATATCGTGCGGACGCTTCGTGCAATCTCAGTAGATGTATGCGTATCATAAGCGCTGTCACAAATGTAAAAACAAGCTTGTCGAACATTCAAATAAACCTCACAAGGCCCGACTAACGGGGAAAGATCACGTAACAGTGTTTTTATACCAATCAGGGTGCGAGTCTTAATGGCGTAGTTCTCTATGGATTGGCTGGATTTGTTGTCTGGCGTACCTTTAATCCAATCATATGTTCAGCTCAAGCCCAACCTCAGGATGTGAGCAAAAGAGGAAGGAAAGCTATTCTGTTACTATGGTGAGCACTGGGGACGCGGCCGTTTTAAAGTGTTAGTCTGTACGGCGAATGGAAAATGTCGCCGCCTGTCCCAGTGTTGGTGGAAGGAAAGCGTAAACAGAATCCTGCCGCCACTGTGAGATTTAAACCTTCGCGACTGGTGGTGAACCAAGCAGTACTGGCCGAAAGGAACCCAAGCGCAATTGCACCAGTGGGAGCCTGGGTGGAATGTGCCCCTAATGATCATTATGAATGCGAAGGCAGGGCCATGGTGAGTTTGGGGGTCGAGGGGGCTTCGGTTGTCCAGCAGAGGGAGCAATTTACTGCTTGGATTATTTGTCATAAAGGATTAGAAAGGCATTCCCATGCTCCGTATAAAAGGCTTCTGAGTGGTGTGGACTCGATAAAGGTTAAATCGAAGTTCCTTTACTGAGTGACAGGTCTAAAAAAAATATTGAAAGGGTCATTCAACATGAAATCAATAAATAGTGTTATGTTGAAGGTATCTGACTATTTTGATTTGTTAGGTAGAAAATTAGATTACTAATGGTACACAGATAATCCTATTTAGGCTGAACTTCAATGGCATCTTTCGTCGGATCGTCTCGCAACGACAACGCAGGAGATAAGTCGATGTAGTTGCAGGCGTCAAAATATAATGGGACAGAACGAAAAGTAGCAGGAAAAAATTAGATTCTATCCAACATGACTGTTGTTGGATACAGGGCAGCCATCAGGGGGGGACAGGGGGGAGAGTTGTAGAGGGCACTGAGGGTAAGGGGGCCCCGGCCACGCCACACTTACTTGATTAGCCAGGCCCCCCATCTTTCTGAGAGCTGCAGACTTCGGGAAGGCATGGACGTTTAAGGGGCCCTGGCCACCAATTTTCTTATAATGTGGGGGGGGGGCCCTGGCCACCAATTTTGGCCATCAATTTTTTTTCTCATGTGGGGTCCTAGCCACCAATATTTTTTATGGGGGGGCCTTGGCCACAAATGTTTTTTATGGGGGGCCCTGACCACCAATATCTTTTTATTTTTTATTAACATGTGGGAAACCTAGCCACCAATATTTTTTGTTTTTTTCCTGTGTGATGGTGAAGGCGAACCTGTAGGTGGGGCTTGTGGTGGGCGCATCTTGGGGGGCCCAGGAAATTTTGTCGTATGGGACCCTGTGATTTCAGATGGCGGTCCTGGTTGGATGTGAACGCAGAAAGCTGCGTCTTCATCTGACAGTCTTATCGTGTGTAGTTTTTACCTGCAACCTTTCGTTCAGTCCCATTATATTTTGACGCCTGCGGCTACATCCATCTTGTCTTCTGCATTATGTTGCCGCAAGACGATCTGACAAAAGACGTCAGTGGAGTTCAGCCCTTAGAGTAGGACTCCACGAGCGTTTTTGTCGCGATCCGACGCGCTGCGACAAGTAAGTAATAGAATTGTCACATGGTTTTGCAGCTTTGATCCGACACGACTGTCGGATGCAGACGCTTGCGACAAAAGCGATTTTGTAAGTCCTACCCTTACACATCGATTTGCAATTTTACACTTATGATATAATCTAATTAAAACAAATGTGCCACCTGCTGGTCAGTTCTGCAGATCTGCCTGACAGTTGTAAGAAAACTTCCAAAAAAGTGGAAATTCTCTGCTTCGAAAGGACCTGAAAAGAGTCATGTGAGGTTTCTTTGGTGTGTTCTAAGCAGAGTAACTTTAGAAGAGTAGCTCCTGAAATTTGCCCCAGCAGTCAGGCCTGTTGGAAGAACTTACCAGCAGCTGGTGCTGCTGGCCTATTAGCTACTGACTCGGTCTGGAAGACCAATTGGGTAACTTTTATCAGTCTTTGTATGGCTATCTCTGTTTAATATGTTGAGGGGTGTTGGCTCTGAAAAATTGTAGGGCAGGCTTACATCATCGTCGTAATGCAACAAATCAATTATTATTTTCCTTAGGTATCTGCTCAGCTACTGGAAGAACAACTGTTACAGTACGAAAAAGAAAAACAAGAACGGTTAAAGCATTTTCAAGGAGAAGTAAAGCGTAGGGTCAATCAACATGCAAGACTGAAGAAAAAACAGCAACTTCAAAAATCTTATGATGCAGTAAGATCTCATACTTTATATAATACTTATTTTGCTTTTTAATTTACACTGTGTGTTTTTCAGCTTAATGTAACATATGTCTAGTCTTTTAACTGGACTTATATTAAATATCTTTATGGGAGGTGGCGTTTTTTCAAATTTTTTTTTGTAGATGTATCTTTTTTCTTAATGAGAGAGTGACCCTTAAAGCTAGCAAAATTATTGAAGATAAAAATACTTCCCTTTGTACCGCAACATAAACTTCTCTGTGTTTGTTCCTTCCGTGAACTATGATGGGACCTACCTATTGTTTGAATACATCCTGTTGCATGGCTATTTCTATTTTCCTTCCTTTAACTTGTGTCTACGTTAATCCTGAACCACAGAATTGGTATGCTGCAGTGCTTCTCTCCACATTTGACACCAGGCTATACCTTGTCACCCATTCACGGCTTCTATTAAGTTTATATATTTGAAGTGAGTATTAGGCAGTGATAGAAAACCGCAAGGAGAGACAAGGGTAGCATTGGAGCATGAGCATGATGGTACAGCTACACTACAGGATAACTTACATTCATACTTTGTACAAGGTGTACAAGCCAGTGGTTACATGGACTAAAAGTCCCTTTATTTTAGGACCCTGCAGTGTTATTACTAAACTTACTTCTCTGGTAGTATATGGCCAATATATCCCTGCTGCTGTGGGTATGCATTTTCGCAAAGCACACCTTTTTACTTATTCGCTCTCTAATCGATTATACCCTGTCCTGTTGTACTTCTTTCTCTGACAAAAGGAATGCTTTTCAATGTAGTTAAATCCTAGTAACATTAAATACGTTACTATAGTTAAATACTAGTAACATTAAATACGTTATTAGTAACGTTAAATACTAGGAATTTTTAAGAAAAAATTTATAGCCCCCTGAAAAAATGTATAGCCCCCTGAAGTACCACCTCCTGAAGCTCCAAGACAGTTTATTGCCAAAAGATTAGCCACAATAGTGCAAGCTAGACTGCTATATTTATTCTGCAGAAAGGTTTACCATTCCTGAGTAAACAGCTCTAGACACTGTCTCTGTTTGTTTAGGATAGAAGCTGCGATTTAAGCTTGGTGTGACATCACTTCCTGCCTGAGTCTTTCCCTGCTCACATACAGCTCTGAGCTCAGATTACAGCAGGGATGGGAGGAGGGAGGGGGAGAGGAGCAAACTGAGCATGCTCAAGCCCTGCCCTGGAGGTTTATGCTGAAAACAGGAAGTCTGGTACAGAAGCCCATGTGTACACAATAAAAGGACAGAAATTATGTGTTTATTTTGACAGAGGACTCAGAGCAGCATTACTTTGAGGGTTTACTCATGTATTTATATAGACCTTTCTGATAAAGCTTACTTTTAACCTTTACTTCTCCTTTAAAAATGCTATAATTAATATATGCTTCTGGTTACTCACTGTTTTCAAACATAGGAAGTGGCAACACATGATTGGTTTTAACGTTTGGGGAGGGATTTCCTGGGGTATAAATTTTGTGACCAAATGTAACAACAGTAATGCCTATGAATAAGTGCCTGTGGGTGCGAAACGCGTAAGGCGGAGCATCAATTGGTCTGAATGCCTACTTTTTAATATTTATGCTAAATAAAGAGTGATTTTTTAACTTTGAGAGTATTGACTGTGAATATATTTTTGGACTTTTGTTCAAAAATAGGATGACATGCCCTCAGCTACTTCCTCCACATCTCCCAGCTCTGTTTCTGAAACCAGACGTCAGTTGCTGTGGTGCTATAGAGGTCAGCCATAAATTCCCACAGAAGTCCTTCATCATATCGCTCGTGTCTTCACTGCTCCCAGCTTTTATCGACTTAAAATGGCAACTGAACCTAGATGAAACAAATGAAAATAATGAGAAGAACTGTTACAAAGCAGGCTAAAAATCCCTTCTGGAAAACTAACTAGAAACTAACTTCTGGTTTTAGAAGCGATTGGGCTAAGAGATGTGGCGTGTGAATGTAGGATGTAGCTGAGGACGTCTCCATACCTATTTCAGAAGACACTGCACAACTGGAAGTAGAATTGTATCATTGTAATTTCAATAAACCATTAAAATAGCAAACTTTGAGCAGGTTAGTATTATTGGAGGGGGCCACCAGGGATATTTTACTTAAAATGTTTTTGTGTTACGGTTTCTTTAAATAAGGTTATGCAAAAATAACTGGTATTGTCTTATTTCTTTTTCAGATTATGAAGGAAGGTTTTGCTTTGAAACAATCATGTGAGGCTGCAGTGCTTTTGAGCCCGAAAAAGAATACCTGTACTTACCGAAATACAAAGGTTGCCATTTGTAGTCCTTGTTCCCAGTGGGTTTCAACCCAAAAAATACATGAAGAGGAGGAGGAAAATGAAAATAGAAATAAATTACTTAAAAACCATACACACTTGGTTAGTGCTTTTAAATGTTGGTTGTATTCATTTGTTATGGGGTTGAAGCATTGTGGGAAAACTGTTTTGCTATTAAAGAGTACCCTAGGACGGCCTTAAGTAGAATATGGCCATACATTTTCTGTGTATTCCTTTTGCTTCCTTCCCTTCTTTAGACTTGTCTGCCACAAGGTTGCAGTGTTGTGCTGCTTTTTTACTTGCAGTTGTGACTGCCCGATATCACACAGCTATGTGCACTTGCTATTTAATGTATGGATATTTTAATGTGGCTGGGCATGTTACAATTTATTTTTGTAGAAACTAACTGATATTGCAACTCATAGTAGAAAACTTAAATTATTCCTGTGTATGATACTGGAGTCAAGCTCTTGTTTTATCCTGTGTAATTCTGGGTTATATGAAATCTCAGGCTTGAAAGGCTTCTGTATGTATTTTGAAATTACATTTAATTTAATTTATATTAGGTTAAGTGCTTTTATATCAAGGATGTTTAGCTGTCGGCCCTCTAAGGTATTATGGTAGTCTCTCCTCTTACCTGTATGTTCCATAGACTTCTTTGTATGATATTATTTTATCATGTTATCAATTTTTATTATTCTTTTTATATAATTTTATTATTTTAATCAAACCCCCTAAGATGTTACATGTGATACATTTGGAAGTATTCTAAAAGGCTACTTTTACAGCAATAAACACCATATACATATCTATAGCTTCAAATATAATTGTTTGCATGGGATTTTGCAATTATAATCATGAATAGGTGGAATCTGTATTTATAATTTATCTAGCCTACCTAAAAATTCTCCAAATGTTACCTCCTCTTTGGTGCATGGTTGCATATTAACGTTACTCATGACTGATGAAGCCCACAGACCAACAATCTGATCCCATGGAGGAGGGCCTGGTGCAGACTTTAGCCTGACAGTGGCACATTTTCTCCCCAAAGAGTTTTCAAATTTTGCATCATGCAGTGTAACTCAATAAGATATATGTGGAAAATGGTATTTATGTAATTATTGATTAATTGTAATCAGTTAACTGCATTGATTGGCACAGGATATCCTTCTAAGTGGAAGGTATTAATAACTAAGGGAATACCGTATACCGAATTATTTTTCTTATTTTCTAAAAGTGACCTGCCTCCCCAAGGAAGAAACAAAGCTGACTCGCCTAACAGGAGTTTAAGTTGGAAAGTTTTTTTGTGTATGGTCATAAAGGGCTAGCAAAACCAAAAATGAGATGACTGTTAATTTGTGAAGAGTGGGCACTAAAAAAGCCTGAATGGCACCTTTTACAATTACAGTGAACTATATATAAATTGTATTCCTAAAGCAAATGAGCAATCCACAAGTGCAACGGTTAGTATAGGTATGGGTGTATATAATTTATGTGAAAGTATGGAGGGGTGTGTGTATGGATGCTGGGTTTTCATTTGGAAGGGTTGAACTTGATTGACTTTGGGGCAAATTTACTTATGGACGAATATCAAAGGTTAATTAACCCTCGATATTTGACTGTCAAAGTTAAATACTTCGAAAGTCGAAGGATTTAGCGCTATTCGTTCAATCAAACGATCGAACAAAAAATAGTTTGATTCGAAGGATTTTAATCCATCGATCGAACTATTTTTATTCGACCAAAAAAAGATAGCTAAGCCTATGGGGACCATCTCCATAGGCTAACATTGACTTCGGTAGCTTTTAGGTGGCGAACTAGGGGGTCGAAGGTTTTTTTTTTTAAAGAGACAGTACTTCGACTATCGAATGGTCGAATAGTCTAGCGATTTTTAGTTTGAATCGTTCGAAGTCGAAGGTTGAAGTAGCCAAAAAAAACATTCTAAAGTTTTTTTTCCTCTATTCCTTCACTTGAGCTCCCCTCCACATTCCTTAGGCCGAGAGGAAGTCAAACCAGTCAAGGTCATGTAGAAGATTTTCTCGGATGGATGATTCTTGTTTTTCTAGTGTAATCTATTTTCTTGCAAATACGAGTGTTAAAGGACCAGTTACAGCTATAGATGTTGTAACATCCGCCTGTCAGCAGCAGCAGCAGCTTTGGTTGCCATTGAACAGAAGCCTAAGAAGGAGTCATGACTTTATACAAAATGTAAAAATTTTGGAATGAAATAAAATAGGACATTTGTTGCTAATCCGTTTATTTGGAAGAGCTAATGAACAGATGAGTACTGTTTGTTAGAATGGTTTTACCTTGTGTTGGGTATTATTAATAAAAACTCAAACATTCTACTGAAAATCTAATTTGTGCTCTGTTACATGAGTACTATAGCTTTTAAAACTGAATACAACAATTTTTTTTTTATGAGATGAATTGTACTGAAAAGTAATTGTTTGCTTTCTGGTAGCTAAGCAAGACTATGAAGCATGTAAGACACAGACTAGCAGCCTTGAAGACTGTGGAGGGAGATGAGTTAACTCTTCCTGGTGGCATCTGGAAGGTCTCACCCACTAGAGATGTGAGTGTTGTAATTTCTAATAACTTAAATCTGATGTAACCCCGTAGTAGCCTGTCTGCCACCAAGTAATAAAATATTGTACATGACTTAATATTTATAAAAAATGTCTATTGTTTCTCTGAGGCTGGACATGATGTTTTTTTGCCTTACAGTAAATCATAAGAGAATCCCATAATTTTTACCTCAAAAGCTAAGGGTATACATTTTCACTGATCATTAGATTGGTTAGGAATGTTATGTTTACATAAAATTTGATGATCTCTTTCTAATGCTTAGGTCTTAAGACTTTACTGTCAGCTTTTACCAATACAATGTGTTTTGTACAATTTGTTAGAATCCAGTATCTCGGCAATCCACTGTCATGCACCAGACTGAAGAAGATCTTGAAGAGTTGTTCCTGACTGGATATCATGACCTCCCAGTGGAACTACTGGCGCAGAACTCAGATGCCCCCTTGTCAGGGATGGGATATATTAAGACTTCTAAGAATCTTTTGAAGCCTGTGAGTTTAATTTAATACATTATTTTAATGCTGCTTGCTTGTCATTAATAAGTTCAAATTTGGGGTGGGGGGATTTTGTGTTTTTTACAAGAGCTTTATTTTTTTTTAACAAGAAAAATCATGGAATAGGTAAAAGTGATTCTGTTTAGTCCAGAAATTAAAGCTATCGTTTCCAATGAAGACTGAGGGTCTAGGTTTAAAGGAGAAGGAAAGGCAAAATTACAAAACGATCCCAAAATGTTGGCAATTACTCCCTGTCCTGAAACGCTGGGTTCGATTTTCTCTCTGATCCTCTTAAAAGCTCTAATCACCTTCCAAACTTTATCTATATTTCAATAATTTAGCAGGCGCCATGTTTGTAAGTCTATATGTCACTTCCCCCATTAAACTTAGATCCCCACTGGCTTCCCTGTGTTTGAAAAATCATTGGTTAAACACATGAAAAAATGCAATACTGATTACATGTTAAGTCATAGGGGGTTATTTACTAAAACTCAAATATTCTCATTATTTTAGTAAAACAAATTTGACCAAACTCCCATCCACAAGTTTACCTTATTTATCAATAAAATAATTTGAAAAATCAGTGCGGGAATTGTAAAAAGGACATCTGCCATTGACTTCTACATGACCTTGACAGGTTTGAGATGGAGTGTTTTCTTTCTTCTGACTTTTAGCAGCCTCAGGGTATAATAAGTCTCGAAAAATTTGTTTATTTTTTTTCACGAAAAATATGTTTGCCCCTTTAAAAATCCTGACCTGAAAAATTCAGGTTTTAATAAATAATCACCACAGTGTTAAGTCATATAAAGATTTATTTGTTAGTTTGTAGCATTGAATCAAATTCATTAGGACATTATAAATAACCTGATGTGGTTTTAACGTGTACAAAATTTGCTGCTTGATGTTCTTTATTGATAGGCTGACATAACTCTTTATATGACTTTTTCTTTTAGCAGCTGTCCATTTTGGAACTTTATCTGGTTGATAATGGCCAATTTAACCTAGCAACCAGGCATTGGGGATTGTGTATAAATAATAATGAAGAAACTCTGTCCACACTGGGAAACAGTTTTTCTTTGGTTAGAGGGGTCAGTTACAAATGTCAACCAAATAGCTTTTCAAACTGGAAGCTGAAATGAGGCAGAAGTGGATGCCACATGATTCGAGAACTATAAACGATATTAAGACCAATTAAAAATCTGCTAAAAACAGGCCATTCTATAACATAACTTCACACAAAAAAATTATACGCAAACTACCCTTTATTTACCTCGGGTTGGTTTTGTATGTTTAATGTATACATCTATCTGTTGGTATTTATACTGTATACACGTGTTAATAAAAATAATTAAGGACAGATGGAAGCTGAGGCTGCACCTAATTTGTCCCTTTTCCAAATGGGTAGTAGCTCTTAGATTTCCACATAGACGATCAATATTTATTCAGGGCTCTTCTTAATTGGCTAACCATGCAAGGAAACATTGAATAAGAAGTTGTTCACCCGATATATTAAATATTCTTTGTATGTGAATGGAGCTAGTATTACTATTCTGGACCATAATTGCATTTAATTGTTGTGATTTGAAAATACTGCTTGTCAGAGCTAAGGAAACATTCTACCATTTCATCCTTTTTATCATACTTTAATTACGGTACAGTACTCCTGTAGTCTATGAATTAGTCTATGAATTAAGGGGTTACTCTAACAAAAGAATAGTTAGAAGTTCTTACTCACAAATACATATCCAACAGGATTCACTGGAAACAATAATGTAAAAAAAACTGTTTGGTTAATATTTCTTAATAATTAGCTAAGCTAAGATTAAGGCAGTTTGTCCCTTTAACATTAGTGTTGAACATTACTGTGTTTCAGACATGCAGTCGTTTAATGAAGGAGTCTTACCCCACTGGTCCTTCCCCAGCATTTAGCACAGATTACCGTGCTGCACTTGTTCTTCGACCAGGTGTTGATGAGGAGGAGAACCGAAAGCAGGTGAGTGCAAAGAAATTGAAATTAATTTGTTTCATCAAAATGGGCAAGTAAAGGACTAATTAACTTGGGAAGGGGTGTTAATGAATTCAGTCACAATGTTTGTTTCCTTCTTCCAGTGCTCTTTTTAGCAGCAAAAAAATGCACCAACCTGGTGAACTCTTTAGCGCAGCTCTAATCTGTAATTTTTCTTCCCTTTCTTCTGGGTACCTTGGCATATTTAGATTTACACCTATACATTAGTATGGTACAATATATTAAATGTCTGGATTATGTCTACTGTCCATCTGGCTAAGAATGCCTGGGAAATGCAGTAGACATGGTGGCACATCACTGTTCTACAAAGTTTATCAGGCTAGTGCTTTTTTTTACCGTAATAGGAGAACCAGCCCTGAATAAATTCACTGTGTATTATTATGATTAAATAGGCAATGTACTATTTTTATTACAGAATATAGCAAATGCATATTAAAAGAATGTGTGTTGGAGATTATTTGCTCAAACATTAGTCCATTTCTGTCTGTACAAATCAGTATTTGAACCGTTTTGCGTAGCAGCTGATGAAACACTTCATTGTAATGCCACAGTTGATAAATCTATTGATGCTATCTTCCAACTACTTCCAACTTTTGGATGAAACATCTCCAAAAATGCAGACCCTTATTTAGATGAGCTGAAAGAGCTCTATATCTGTGGAAATGAATGCCTAGTCAGAATGGCTTCATCAATGCTGTAAATGTAAAAATTAAAGATCACAGATGATTATACAAATTGAGGTTCACATTCTTATTAAAACCATTCACTCATTTGTTTGGGTAGATAGTTATGTCATACCCAGTTGTCAAACCATTATTCTCTAAAGGAGGCTATTGCATGACTATTTTTGTATATATGAGACTAGCACTCAATAGTAAAAAAAACCCAAATCCAGCAGTGATTCCTTCAGTTACATTGGGTAGAAGAAACAGCAGTTTATCTGAAAGCAGTCCCATTATGATGTGCTGGCTTTTCCTTAAAGGGGCTGAGCGGTGAACCACCCCTTTAAACCTGTGAAAAATGATGGCTGCCATATGTCTGATAAATTACTCTTCAAATAAAGGTTTCAGTTTAATATAATAGTGGACCTTTTATCCAGTTCACAACATTTGCAGGGGCAAAGATTTCAAAAGCTTACTTGCAGTGGGTTGAATGACATAATGAGACCCCATGAACAACAAAGGATTTGAACCTTCCAAGTGAAAGTTAAGGAGAACAGCAGTACAGAGAAGCCAAAGTGCAATTGTTCATGTAAGGGTTAAATGGCATAGGTTGATTATGGCCTGGAATGAAGGGCATAAAGGTAAGGGCCAGTAAAGAGAACAGCTCAGGCACACCCTGGACCCCGAGCATTTAGTTAACTCACTGTCCAATTTGTATTAAATAGTAATGGCAAAGAAGTCAATGGATCCATTAGGCCAGCAAGGAGGCTGTAAAGCCACATTTGGTCCACTAATCTCCACTATACAGCCCTGAGCTTTATTCTCAACTAGCAGCCATCCATGTGTTTCATGTCCATGATTGTTTGTCGTAAAAGATTTCCTTGTTGACTGAAATGCTGTAGAACCACTACTGCTGTCAGGCAACACTGAGAAAACATTAATGCTCTGCTGAATATTGTCTGTGGCAAGTACAAAAATATATATGTATGTATGTATATATTTGGGCCTGTAGCCACTGTTCTACTTCACATTGCTGGGTGTGAATCTAAAGGTGGGTCATAGCTTTAAGAGAAATTTGTCCAGCCTTCCATAAATGACCTTTCTGCCATGTTTGTTATTATGGATGCTTATCCTGTGAGTGGCTAAAAACTATTAATTTTGCAAATGTCATAACAATATTTTTAAATTCCAATAATTAATCTTCCATTGTAGTCTGGTATTTACCAAGATTTAGAGTTACATTTTAAATACCTCTGCCAACTGAGATGCATTGTGTAATAAGCAGCCATGTCCTGTTACAGTGTTTGTGCAGATATAGACAATTGTTTGCAGTTGAGTGTCATATTTGCGGAACTTATACTGTGTGTGTAATTGCAGTTTTAGTACCAAGCAGTATTTTGGTGTGAAATAAATGGGTCCCCTAGTTTATAATGTAAGCTACTGCTTACCACATTTCAAAAATATCTAGTGCATTATGTTTTATCCTTGAGCTGAAAATACTTTATAATGCCATATAGTTACACAGTTAACTTGGGTTAAAGAAGTTCAAACCATACTAATGATCCCCAGTACATGAAAGCGAAAAAGTTCCAGAATCCAACTTTACAATGTAACAAGTTGAGGGAGGTATAGACCTGCATGGGTCCAGTCAGTCAGATCTGTGCTGACTTCCAACCCAATTTGCCACCCTGTTATGCGCACTTTAGCCAGGTAACCCAGAGTACCCGCAGTCCACCTGCACAGTCACGGATTCAGGAACTTCCAGCCCAAAACCTGAACTCTTTGGGGGTATTCTCCGGAATCCAATCCTATGCAGGACTCTAGATAGAGGTTGCATTACACTATGAACCTAAGGTGAGACATGAAATGGTTCTTACAAGTATGATAGATTACTTTCAATCTGTGCAATTAGTCCAACTGACTGAATTCATGTCAAATAAGTCTTGTATTTGTATACAGATAGCCATACTATCTTGCACCCATGGTTTTGTAGGTGGCCTGCAGTAAGTGTGGTAGTGGCTATACTACCTATTTAGTACTTTAGTACATTTGCTCATGTTCTCTACTGTGTTTCAGACCCAGAGCCAGGATAAAAAAATGTTATTGCCTTTTAGCAGTATCTCCTGGTAATCCCTGTAGATGAGACATTTCTCATTTCAAATCTCATGTGGAATGCTGCAGCACTGATTTCAGAGCAGCAATTCAGAGAGTATATAAATGCATTGCTGATTAGTGATGTAATGTATGGACTTCAAATGAAATAACTGCAAACTAATAACATAAATAATAATTTCTGAAGAAATCTTTGATTTTTTTAATAATTTATTTGCATCTTATTCATTTTTAGCGGCGAAACCAGTATCTCATGTACAGACGACTGTTTATGGACATTGAAAGAGAACAAGTGAAGGAAATTAAAAGGCAAAAGGAGCATGAGAAGAAAATTAAAAAGTAATTGATTCCATATGAGATATCTGGAAAACAAAGATTTATGGACACATTAAACTTTGACTATGATGTAGAGAGTGATATTCTGAGACAATTTTTAATTGGTTTTCATTTTTTATTATTTGCGGTTTCTGGATTATTTAGATTTTTATCTAGCAGTGGTTTGCAGTTTCAGCAATCTGGTATGAGAGGGCCTGAATAGAAAAATAAGAAAGAAAGAAAGTAGCCATACCAATAAAATTGTAGCTTTGAAAATCATTTGCTTTTCAAATCAGTGACCCCCATTTGAAAGCTGGAAAGATTCAGAAGGAAAAGGCAAATAATTCAAAACCTTTAAAAAATGAAGGCCAATTGAAAAGTTGCTTAGAATCAGCCATTCTATTACATAGTAAAAGTTAACTTAACTGTGAACCACCCTTTTAAAAAAAAAACAAGAAAAATGTATAGTTACTTGAAAACAACACAGAATTTGTAACAGGTTGATACAGAAAATGTCTTGACAATTAGAAGCTAACATAAGTAAAATTAGAATTTTGACCCCTTTAAAGGAAAACTATACCCCCCAAACAATGTCGGTCTCTATTAAAGGAGAAGGAAAGGCTAAAATTAAGTAAGCTTTATCAGAAAGGTCTATATAAATACACCAGTAAACCCTCAAAGTAATGCTGCTCTGAGTCCTCTGTCAAAAGAAACACCACATTTCTTTGCTTTTATTGTGTACACATGGGCTTCTGTATCAGACTTCCTGTTTTCAGCTTAAACCTCCAGGGCACGGCCTTGAGCATGCTCAGTTTGCTCCTCTCCCCCTCCCTCCTCCCATCCCTACTGTAATCTGAGCTCAGAGCTGTTAGTAAGCAGGGAGAGACTCAGGCAGGAAGTGATGTCACACCAAGCATATATGGCAGCTTCTATCCTAAACAAACAGAGACAGTGTCTAGAGCTGTTTACTCAGGTATGGTAAAGCATTCTGCAGAATAAATATAGCGTTCTAGTTTGCACTATTGTGGCTATTCTATTGGCAATAAGCTGTCTTGGAGCTTTCCTTCTCCTTTAAAAGATACTGAGTAAAACAGCTCATGTGTAAACCCCTGCTTCATGTAAATGAACCATTATCATAATAATATACTTTTTTAGTAGTATGTGCCATTGGGTAATCATAAATAGAAAATTGCCATTTTAAAAAATAAGGGCCGCCCCCTGAGATTGTAAGATTCACTGTGCACACATACAAACCACATGTAAGGTCACATGAGCCAATTAACAGACAGAGTTCTGCATTTTGCTTCCTCACTTCTTCCTGTTACAGTTTGCGTTGTAGTATTTCTGGTCAGGTGACCTCTGAGACAGCACAGAGACCATCACGAAATGGTGGCTCAAGGCAAGAGATGTAAAAGGGCAATATTTATGTAAATATAAATGTAAATATACATATATATTGGTAAGATTCTTTAATATGTCATTCAATTTGATATAAACTATCTGTTGCTTAAGTATTCATTTTGGGGGTATAGTTTTCCTTTAAACCCAGTGATTTTACTTACGGACACAAATATAAAAGTATATTCTACCACAATCCAAGAGCAATTATTTCAGTTCCTCCTCACGTCTCTGTTTGCAATCCTAGATGCTGTAGGGTAATAGTTGTAAGCATAACATGCTCACATTTCTTCATCCTGACAGAATTAAAAGAGAGCGAGAATTCCAAAGGCAAATAGAGGAGCAGCAATTGCTTGATGAAGCAGACCAGGTCAATGAAAATTTACACGAAAAGCAATCTGAGTTGTCAAATCTTCACAATGAGCCAGAAAATGGAGAGAAAACAAAGAGGAACATAGAATATGTTCGGTAATTTTCCCCATTTGTCTTTCTGGAGTCTTTAATACTGGCAGTATATTATCTTTTATAATAATAACAATAATATCAATCCTGAGAATTGCCACACCAGTGCCTTATTTCACATACCTGTCTATATAATGTTATCTAGCAAGGACACACTACTGTGGGACCCATCTTCATGTATTGTCTCAATATCTTTGCCTATGGGAAATCATTAGCTAGCCAGGTTTCTCTTTTGAGCATTCATCCAAATGTTTGTTTCCAATTCATTCTTATACAGACCCCTTAAATCTTAAGACTGTCTCTGGTGAAGATACCACTTCATGTGACATTAGCCTTATGCCACTAAAAAATGTTGACAATCTTTTCAATGTCAATTTAATTACTATGAAATCCTCAAACTTGATAAGTATAATTTATATACTTTGGTTTTGTTATGTTTTATCTCTGTTCTTAATCATTTACATGCAAAGTACAGTACTGATTATTGATATCTGTGTTGCAAATCCTCTTCTTTAGGTATGTTGCAGCTTTAAGAGCGCAGATGAAGGAAAAGATTCAACTGCATAAAATTGAATTGCCACCATTATGTTGTTGTGGCTCAAATTTTTGGGAGTCACATCCAGACACGTGTGCAAACAACTGTGTTTTTTACAAGAATCCAAAAGGTAAATGATCTCCTAGTAATGTCTATTTTAGTGGCTACTGCCATTCATGCAAGAATATTTTTTATTTGAATGACCTTTTTGCAGTAAGTGCAGTATAATCATGTTTATAGGAATTCCCTATCATACTGTTCTGATGTTTGGCCAGCTTTGGTATATTGGTAGAGGGAGTGCTAAGTTTTGTTAGGGACAGAAGCAGCTGTGCCAGTGAGAACACATTTGCAGGTGCTTGGTATCACCAAGAAGTAAAAGGACTTTAATTTCCAGTGTTGTGGAAAAATTTTAAGAAAACATTTTTTTTTTGCAGCCTATGTTCGAGCCTTACAGTCTGTGATCTCTTCGCATGACATGTGGGATGGAAATTTAAGCTCCAGATTCTAACCGGTAGCATCACTTCTGCAGAAAACAGAAAAACATGGACAAGTGCCTGAAATAATTTCATTGTAAATTGCACATCTTATTTATTGGATCTTTAGTCTTTTCTAGAACTGCTCTGTCTTAGATAGAATGTATTTACATGAATTAAGTAATAAAAATAGATATAAACCTAGTTCGAGGTTTACAAAATGTTTACAGTAATACATACAACATTGATTAAGTTTACCACTTCGGTTGATATTTAAAAACATCACCAATGTTTTCACTAAGGAAGTCATTCTAAGTGATTCTAATTACCTTTCTTGTGGAATAATTTAGTGTTTTCTCAAAAATGCATGGTTGACCTATATTTATATAAAAACTAATTGAGTTGAACTTTGTTTTCATTGTTATACTAGAGCTGATCAAACATATATTAAAAGCAAGAAAATTATATTATTCATTGTAATGTCCTTGGATATTGATCATTTACAAGGTTCTGTAGTTTAATAGACAACATTGTTTCATTTTGTGTTTTTGTAGCGGTGTATGTGCAAATGTACTTAATTTGAATCACTATACTTTTAAGTTGGCCATACACGTAGAGATCCATGGCGATTTCGCCAAACAAGCCAATCTCTCCCCGATATGCCCACATTGAGTTGGGCGATATCGGAAAGAACTGACGTATGGCCCAACGATCAGGTCATAATGCAGCCAATATGGGCGGGCGGATCTCGGGACCGCATCAAAGAACAAATGCGGTCACAATCCAACGGTATTTTTAACCCTGCCGATCGACATCTGGCCGTCTTTTGGCCAAATATCGATTAGGGAAGCCTGTCAAAGGGCCCCACACATGGGCCAATAAACTCAGTCTGTGGGCAGCTTTTATCAGCCTGTGTATGGCCAGCTTAAGACTGTTACAAATCATTTACACATTAAATAAACCCAATCTCATTGTTTTGCCACCAATATTAATTAATGCAGCTTCGTTACCATGAAGTACAAGGTACTGTCTGTTCTTGTCACAAAACCCCACATTAGAGCATTTTATAACCACATGTAGGCGTTTTGTCCAGGGCAGCTAAAATACTCACCATTCCTGATATTTAATGAAAAGCACCTTGAGTGATGAACATGAAGCAGTGAAAGGCAGACTTTCAAATCTCCATGTGCAGCAGGCGCAGTGCTTTTCATATTATAAGAAGCTGTGTCTGGCAGACAGGGCTTTTTTAACCACCACTGTCAGATATACTGAGACATTTGCAATTGTCTTTCATTTTTTATTTGTCGTTTTTTTATTTATTTAGCTTTTTATTCAGCAACTCTCCCATTTCAATGTTGGCAATATGGTTGCTAGGGTTCAAATTACCCTAGCAACCATGCATTGGTTTGACTTAGAGACTGGAATATGAGTAGGAGAGGCCTGACAAGAAGATGAGTAATAAAAAGTAGCAATAACAATACATTTGTAGCCTTACAGAGCATTTGTTTTTTACATGGGGTCAGTGACTCCCATTTGAAAGCTGGACCGAAGAAAAATGCAAATAATTCAAAACGATAAATAATGAAGACCAATTGAAAAGTTGCTTAGAACTGACCATTCTGTAACATACTAAAAGTTAACTTAAAGGTGAACAACCCCTTTAAGTGAATGGGAGGCAGTCTGAGGGTCATTGCAATAAAATTAATTTACATGTTGCTTATATTGACATGTTGTCTGACCTATGTATTGATATATCCAAGACTATCCTCACACCTGGAAGAAGGTCAACAGCAACTTTTTGCTAACCTAAAACAGCTCAACATTTTATCTGACCAATCACATTCCAACATTCTCTAGGATGTAACAAAGCATACCCGGTGGGTGGCTTTTTATATTTAGTTTTATGTTAAGTGGAATGCATGGTTATAATGAGTGCTTCTTCCAGAGCTCATTATGCGCATTACGTTACATGCATACGCATAACTAGTAATGACATGGCTGGCTGCACCAGAAGCTCTCTCCCAGTGCAGGTGGGCCAACATTTTTTGGGGAAAAATTGTGTTTTAAAAAACTCCCATGAACTCGAAATTTGACCCTTGATAAATCTGTCCCTTAGTGGTTTGGAGAAACCATGCTGCCAAAGGTGCGGAGTCCATTTACCCCCAAAACCACATGCCCAATGAGTTTGCGCTATTCTGTAGAACAGGAAACTTACTCAGTAGTGTTTTGGGGAAAACCTGCTGTCAGATGTACTGAGCTTCAATCTGCCATACGTTACAATCCAAAATCACACGCCTCCCATTTCACCAATGCAATTGTTCCATTCCATAGTAGGAACTTACTCGGAAGTGCATTGGGCAAAACATTTTTAAAGAAGCTGAGCTCCAATATACTATCTATATACTCCAGAAACAAACATTGTAGTACTACTCCATAGTTTTGGAGTGTTGTTTGTGGTGTTTGGATTATTATAACTGTCAACTGAGTGACTTGCCACCTTAATTTTGAATCCTATATACCTTGATACTTTGTTTAGGAAGTAAATAGCATGCTGTCTATTTGACACAATGTGACATTCTGTAAACTTGGATGACTTCTCAGCACAATGGTTTGCAAAGTATTCAGAAGACGCCTAGCATTCCTATTTGTGATATTCTACAAAAGTGATGTTGCTGGTGTAGAATAAACTCAACTCACATCTGACCCTAACCTGATCATAGAGAACCCGATCCTAACCCTCTGCAGGCTTCTGCGCCCACTGTCACATCACATAAGGGGACTGGGCATGCAGGCAAGAGTATATAAATAAGAGTGCACCCTGGTGGAAGAGGGGTGCTAGTAGGTTGCAAACTTTGAGTAAACCCGCAGGCCCCATGGGCTTTGGGTCGGCCAGCACGTTAACATTCCTCATTGATACCTAATGACGTGGGAGATACAGTGCTACAACGCAAGGTTTGCGGTGATATGCATGTCTTTAAAAAGCTTTGCAGATTGATAGCTTGGAGTAGACAGGTTGTTTTTTTTGTTTTTTTACCCATTTTGTATTCAACAGTATGTGCACGTTCCATACAAATATTGTAGTGGAGTGTTCATGAGAAATTCAGTGCTTTCTAAAGCAGTTGTATTATTGCGAAAGAAAGTGTTTCTGATATGTATGCTTATATTATATATCTATTAAAAAGAATATAGGTATACATCTTGCTTCAATGGAGCTGCAGACAAACTCAGGCATGTTTAGAATGCTTAGGTTGTGCTGAAATAAAATGTATTTCTTTCCTAGGTGAACAAAAAGTCCCCCTGAAAATACCCTACAGAAAGAGCACACCGCGGATTATTTATAAACACTAGGTAAATTTGCACTTGGGCAGTAACCCATGGCAACCAATCAGATGATTGCTTTCAGTGTTGAACCTGCTACTGACTGAAAAAAAGCTAATTACTGATTGGTTGCTATGGGTTACTGCCCAGGTGCAAATTTGCCCAGTGTTTATAAATGAGCCCCACCATGTTCAAAAAAAATCTAGCACTGAGTGCCAATGAACTGCGAAGTTCTGTTCTGTTCTGAAAAAGTGATCACTGTAATTTTTGTCTCTCTTGGGCAAATGAGCAGAGAGGGAGATTTCATACACAGGCATGCACAACAAAAATGCTGGCAGGGAAGATGTTAAACAAATACTTAGCAATTCTAATAAAGGTTATCATTTTGAAGAATTTTGCCTTAACAAACATTTTGCAAACCCATTGCAACCACGCAACAGTAGGATAGCAATTGCAAATTTTATAGTTAGCAATAGTGTGCAGTGTATGTAATAAAACTTCTAAATGAAAAAGTTATGTTTGCTCCAAATGTTTACGCCACCTTCAAGCACAAGTTTGCAATGGGCAATTAATATTCACAATGCAATAAAAGCCAGTTTTACATGAATCAGTAGAATCGCCATGATTGAACTATTAGGTGTGACTCAGGTGTTGTGTCTGGAGAAGCTGATTAAAAAAAGAAATTGGTGCCCGCTCTCATGTTCACATAATAGACCTTCTCTTGATGGCCCAACATGCAAGCTTTTAATACATCCACTATAGCCCTGTCACATTGATGCTCGATATTATTGGCAGTACAATTACCATAGCTCCATTTGTCCCCAAGTGACATCAGTGTAACGGCCTTGGTTACCAAGTTTAGGCTTTCTCAATATCTATTGTACCACACTGCACAGTACAGATATGGGATCTGTTATCTAGAATCCTTGGGACCAGATAGGAGTCTTTCCATAATTTGCATTGCCGTTATTTGTTTACTAAAAACATATCAGAATGTAAAAATAAAACACAATATTATTGTTTTGTCATGTTATGCAGCTTAGTTACCACTAAGTACACAGTACTGTTCTATTATTACAGAAAAGGGTATTCTTAAAAAGAAATGGAAGCATTTGCTTAAAATGGACTTGTGGAGAAAACTTTCATGTATATCAGAGCTTTCTGAGTATATAATCCAAACACTACATTATTAGTACCAAGATTCTATGCTATTTATTAATCACATTAACACAACTTGGCTGGCAAGCCTATTCCAATTCATAACATTTATACCCTACAATTCTCACAATAAATAACAGTTTAAAACCACAATTCATACACTTCATATATGTTTATTGGTAACAAAAAAAAAAATAGTTTTGGCAATTCATATTCTGTTTTAATTGTTCCCAACTGATATAGTGGAGCGCAAGGTAAAATTAGTTTACATGCATACCTTCCAATCCCGATTTTGACAGCTCATCCCCCATGTCCCAGATTTTTATTAAAAAGTCCAGAGTATATCTTTTATCTCCTTCACTGACGCTAGAAAAAGTAGAGGCTTTTTGGCAGAGCTCAGCATACTCACACCTGCACTTATAGATACAGTTGTAAATATTTAAGATAAGTAGGTCTATTGGGAGAACTGAGACTAGCAACTTTAAAGGGCAATTTCACCTTTATTAGCAAAACTGTTATAACACAAAAAACATTGCCCTAAAACTTCCAGAAATGTGTTCCAACTTTCATAACCTGGCAAGTTTTGTAAAATAAGACATGGTGATTAGGGAGTGTGGCCATAAAATGGACATGGGAAGACATTTTTTGTCTCTCTTTCCATTTTTCAAACATTAGGGGGTATGCATATGATGCAATTAAGAAGAAAGGGAAAAGTCACATACAAAATGCAACTGGGGGTTGCAGCTCAGGGAGTATTTAATACACCTGCTGCTTATACTGGCTTTATATGCACTGTATTCCCTTGCCAGCCCACTTCGCTTTAGTCCCCACAAGGAACTCGCCAGTCTGGATAGCTTGTGGTATCTCTTTTTGAAAATATATGTACAGTATTTTAATTTATATAGTGCTACTTATGTATGCAGTCACTAGCATAAAGTTTGGGGGCCGGCATGTTTGTTAATTTTTCTTGCTTTCCTCTCATCTGCAGGGTCTGTTGTATGCTAGTTACACCGTGTTATGCAGCCCTGTACAATAAATGCAATAATTTATTTACATTCAAAATGAGTCCTAAGTGTTGAGACAAAGGTTAATAGCCCCCCTGCCCCAAAAAGCAGAGTAGGGTGGGTAACTTACAGACATAAATAGGAGAACCATACGTGCTGCAATTTCCAGCAGTTAAGGCATTGCTGCATAGTTCTATATAAAGTCTCTATAGAGAAATTCAAGATTTCCAGAAAGTAAACCCAACACCTGTAATGACCAAAGATGTTTCATCTGACTGAAGCTTGCAGTACAACAGCATATCAAACCCCATACAACTCCCCTCACCTCCTTACTTCCTTTGTTCTGGGCTAGTGGCTGGGGGTGGGTGAGGACATTGCCCAGCCTCCTCCAGGACTATTGACACCCTTCCCCTTATTCTCACTCACTGCTATGTGCCTTTGCTCAATATAAATGCAAGCATCAAGGATAGACATCTTCTCTCCACTAAGTGGCTACTAACAATCTTCAGCAGCAGCTCAATTGCCAGCAAAGTAAATCAGCATTGTAAAGGAACCGAGAACTTCTTGACTGCAGACATGAGATCTTCCCTAGCTCCTGCCATGAGGCTCATGCAGTCTGTATCCAGAGACAGCTGGTAAGTTTACTTCTGTTATCTGTGTCTCACTTTACTTTTTATGTAGCCTCTGGACTACAGCCCCCAGCATCCCCGGGGGTGCTTGTCCCATGCAAATGTGTTTGTTTCTCACAATAGCAGACGTGTTTGTATGTATTGGAATATCCATTTGTATCATGTATTATGAGAAAACGACTTTTCACAAGATAGTCTTGTTTTGTTACTATGTACTAGTTTTACAAGTTCTGTCATTTGGTAATGACTCCCATCTCATGTCTCTGCAAAGCATCTTGTCTGCTGCTTGTGGAAAACAAGGCTGTAAATCATTTTACATGTTACAATTTTAGGATTTAAAACATACATTTAAAAATGTCTATTACTGTTGCCTCTCTCTATTGTACACCTTTATCACTGTCGTCCACCTCTTTTTGTATGTCAAAGGCATGAAGCTGAAACAAAACCAAAACACCAGAGAGGAGGCAAAATAGTAATGCCACATTACAAACAATGATTGGAGATGTTTTCATGCAGATTTATCAAAGTTTGAGGTGAATTTTCGAATGAAACAAATTCGAATTTCAAGCTATTTTTTGTGTACTTTGACTAGGGAATAGTCCGATTTGAATTTGAAAAAAAATCGAAAATTCGAATAGCGATCATGTACTGTCTCTTTATAAATTAGACTTCGACCAATCGCCATCTAAAACCTGGCGAATTGCTGTTTTAACCTATGGGGGACCACCTACAACCTATTTGGAATTTTTCCAAATTCAAAATTCGACCGTTGATAAATATGCCCCTTAGCATACAAAATTTGCCAGAATATTAGAAATTTTTAGCTATTTTCCTGATGATTTTTTTTTGTATGCATTTAGTCATTGTCAGTGATTCTGAATACTAAGATGCCAGATCTTGTACCTATAATTACTTCGATTTTTTTATCTCATTACTATGTTAAACAATTGTTGGGACAGGTATGGAACCTGTAATCCAGAATGTTTGGGTTTTCCGCATAATGGCTTTTTTTGTTATTTGGATCTATTCTACATACCTTATGTCTCTCAAATAATCATTTAAACACAAATTAATAGACTTGTTTTGCCTCCAATAAGGTTTAATTATATTTTTGTTGGGTTCAAGTACAAGGAAAGGTCTTCATATTACAGGGAAAAATTAAATGTTGTTTTTTTTTTAAAAAAATGTCAACTATTGGATTAAAGCAGAGTCTATAGGAGATGCACTTCCCGTAATACAGAGCTTTCTAGTTAACAGATCCCATACCTGCAATTTGATGGGCACTCTTCATAATTGTACACACCATGACAGGAAGGAAGTAGAGTAAAATATACAAACAAATCAAATGTCATTTTTTTTCTGACACTTATCAAACTGACTAAACATTAGGCATAGGTTTGAGGTATAAATAAGTAGTATTTCTCTAATAACTAAACATCACTATGGTGCTTATCTAACTATGTCCGTCATGCATCTTGGAGCTTCCAATTTGCATCAATGCAATTTTCTACTATGAGTTCAGTTAACCCTTTGTCATCATTGTAAAATTCACAGGATGGGCAATATTTTATTCACCCACCAATGACTGTAATTGCTACCTTACAATTTCCACAGCGCTCCCTTACATTTAAACATGGGGCATCCGACCGGGAAACCTTCTCTCCCGTGAGCACCCTGACAGTAGTTGCCTTCATATTACTCAGATATGCTGCATGTAAAATACATTACATATATGACAATAACTCAGAAATGCTTCCTTCCACGTTTACATCCAAATTACCCAGATTTGCAGTTGTTTTAAACTGACTCAGACCATAAGTAAGTAAGTGGCAAAGCCTGTGATTTGTGGCAATTTTGTAACTGTTTTTTACACCGCATAATAAATCTGCCCTGTAATGTCCATGTGGCAATTCCAAGTAATGTGAAGGGACAGGTATTGTCAGGTACTTCATTGCCTGTGGGAGAGGAGGTTTGTCTCTGGGCATGCCCTGTGTATCAGGGCCCTTAGAGATCCAACAGCTACATACAGTATGTGAATCTGAACTCAGATCCCTAAGCCTGGCTATGTTTGGTCAATGAAGTGGCAGCAGTTAAAACCTGTCACAAGGGAGCATTTATTGTTGCTTGCTTGTGATTCTTTTTCTAATATGTGTAGTCCAAAAAGAACCATTTAAAAGAATTGCCCCACATAATAGATATCTGTGTACACAAAACTGTGTGGTCTGCTTCTTAAAAATAGGTATGCTTACATGGTATGTATGTATGTATGTATATTTTTATTTGTATAGCGCTCCTTGAGGGCAAAGCACTGTACAGCAAAACAACAAATTAGTCGTAACAAACAAGGGGGTCATTGAAATAAAAAGTATCAAAAAGTGCATTATTAGAAATACAATTCACATAAATATAAAATGTAATTATAATAAAGATTAAGTGCTCAGTGTCAAGGAAACAAAAGGCTACCCTGTAGGGCTTACAGTCTAAATGGGAGGGTAACATACAGACACAATTCAGAGGGTTATTAAGGTGCTACAGGTTACAGTTTGTTACACTGTTATATAGTGCTATACTTATAGTGTTATATAAGTGCCAGTTCCCAGTTCAGGTGTTATCCAGTGCTCCCAGAGGTAGTCTTTGAGTTTCGTTTTAAAAACACTGAAGGAGGATTCTCTCCTGAGAGATTCAGGAATGGCATTCCAAATATAAGGAGTCGCAAGAAGGGCTTTGAGGGTTATGAGGGTGAGTTTATAAGTTATTCTTTGTTGTTAATATGATCAGAGAAGGAGAGAGAGGAGTCAAAGATTACTCCCAGACAGCGTGCTGATTTAACAGGATTAATGAGCATGCCAGCAATAGAGATAGTAAATAGGGGAGTAGGACCAGGCTTAGGTAGAACGATGATTAGTTCAGTTTTTGTTAGGTTGAGTTTGAGGTGGCGCTGGTTCATCCAATTTGAGATAGCTAGGAGGCAGTTACCCCTATCTATACAGCCAATAAGAGGCCTACTTTGATTTATACCATTCTATAATATAACAAGGCTAAGGGCACTTAGAAGATCTGATCAGTCCCCCTGCTCCATTGATTTCAAAATGATCAGCCTGTGTACGGTCACACACAGACTGAGTTCAACCCAAAAACTGATCTCAGCTTCAGCCCCACTGTGTGTGAGCACAGACAGGCTGATCATATTCAAATCAATGGAGCGGGACACTGAGCAGATCTGCTTCTCTCAGCCTGCAAAACTACGCAGGCTGACAATTGTCAGAGCCAACAGCCTGTGTGCCCATAGTATAAAATGTATGTTTAAATGTGATGCATTTCTGTAAGAAAAGTAGATAAACACTAGCCACATGTAATTGAATACTTTATAATGACTGTTTTGTCTCTGGATCATTGATGTCCTCTTTAAACCACTGCATCCCAGTTCTATTTGGTCTCACAGTACCAAGTATTGCTACACACTACAGACCACCTGGAAATGTAGAATCTTGGCTTTAGGTCTCTGTGTTTACCAGAGAGGGTTAAAGTGCTGTCGTAAAATTGTGTTTGCTTACCTGCAGTAATGGAATGTTGCAATGTTTAATGTGACTTTTGTAAAACAACAAAAACTTAAGTTACAAAAAAAAAAATTGTGTTTGCTTGCTGATGATATTGCAAAACAGCAAGTATCTCAACTAATGCTTCCTAATGTAGCTGACCCATGAAACATACATGTTGACCCTAAGCCAGTGATTAACCACAATATAAAATTTACCTACTCAACCTTGCCCTAAAGCTGGCCAGCACATTGGCTTTCTACACCCCATGTGCTAGGACAAATTGGGCTGATCAGTTCATTTGGTCTGTGTACCCAAATGTTCAGTAAAACCACATACATGGACCCATAAGCCGATTTTGTCTAGACAGGCAGTTGGCAGCTAGTTTTGCACCATTTGCAATATGTAATCATGTTTTAGGACCAAACTGACAAACCCAAAGTATGTCTTAAGCTGGCCATAGACATGCAGATTTTACCCTTGTATCTAACAAGCGATCGGACGTCGCAATATTCCAACCTGCCCGTAGCCATTCAGATTAAATAAAGTAGTAAAAGAAAATAAACGGACGATGTTATGCCCGTGAACACAATTGTAGGAAAGTTATGCCCAACAAATAGCAATGACAGTCACCCATTGATATCATCAGATAGGCAATACATGCAGAGATATTATTGTTAGCCAACAGAAATTTTTTAACCCGTCCTATCAACTAAATGACCAATCGACATGGAAAAATGTTGGGACGATCCACACACGGTCCGAAAATCGTATAAAACTTTGATTCGTATGACTTTATCTTTGCATCCATGGCCTGCTTTACCTGTTTCTATTGCAATTTTAAGAAAATATTACAAAACTACAATTCTAAATAGTTGATAAATGATGATAATAGTGATAAATTATGTTGACACTTCATTCAGCACAAACAGAAGGTGTAGGATTTTACAGTTAAAGCAGCTTTTTCAGCCTCCAGAATATGGAGTCTTTCAGCTTACGTCTGCGTTTCTTGGCAAAATTACTCAAGATTTCATCACTGACAGCAATTTACAACTGCAGGAATTAGTGTTTGCAATGAAAAAGATACTCTTTCTAGATGAGAGATATAATTTTCAATTTATTTAGGTTACTTCCAGAAGTGATAGTTAACTCAATAGGAGGCATCACAGACACTGGCACTATTATTTTTATCCTGTTGCTATGTAAACCCCTGACAACACTAAATGGCACCCTTCAACATCTCCAGGCTGATAGGTTTAAGGTGTTTCACATTCATTTAATTGGGGGAGGATTTTGGACAACTTGTCTGCTTTATTTCATACCTCCCATCTGTCCCGTTTTTCACGAGACAGGCCTGATTTTGACAGCTCAACCCGCAGTCCCGGATTGTTACTGAAATGTCACAAATTCCTCTTTTAATCTCTCTTCTAACCTAATTGACTTTTGGCAGAGAGCCCAGAATATGTGGCAGAGTATGGCTCTCTATTTTATGCATATGCTTTAGTCTAGGATAAGCAATCATATCACTCAACATACATCTATTAAAATCCAAAAGAACGAAAGTGCACACTAGGAACCTTTAGAAAATGTTAAAATCTCCTAACTTTTATTTAACACATATTAAAAAAGGGTCAAAGTTTTGGTCTGTTCCTAAGACCTTTCTCAAGACCATAAACCACAGATAAAACGATATGTAAATAAATAGATAAAACACAAAAGCACTTACCCAAAAGCGTGCCACCCCACTGACCATGTGACTGGAAACTCTTAAGGAACATAGATAGTTAGTCACCATAAGTCCCTATCTGCAAGCTACCTAATAACAATAGTATGAACGAAAAATATTATACAGGGACAGTGTATCATCAGCAACTACATAATGTATCTATTAAGACTAAACATAGTTTTACTAAACTTATGACATAGCATTAGCTCTGATTTAAAAAGCAGAGAAAAGAACAATATTATTTAACCCCGCCGGTACCAAGGTACCAAACTTTTTGCCACAGGTTTATTAGTATGCCTATCCTGAAATGTCGTACTAATAGCGGAACGATGTGTATCCATACGTAAACTTAAGGTCTGATCAGTTTTCCCCATTTGTGATGAGCGAATTTATTCGCCAGCCATGGATTTGTGCCGAAATTCAGAATTTTGAAGTGTGAATTTTTTCAAGAAAATTTGCCACGGAAAAGTAGCCGCGAAAAAACGCCCATAAGAATAAACGTCCATTGACTTTAATGCATTTGGAGAAAAAAAGTTGCCATATTAAAAAACGCGCATTGACTTAAATGCATCAGGACAAAAAAAGTTGCCATATTAAAAAACGCCCATTGACTTTAATGCATTTGGAGGAAAAAAAGTCGGCATAAGAAAAAATGCCAATTGTCTTTAATGCATTTGGAGAAAAAAGAAAATGCCATATGAAAAAAGGGGCATTGACTGCATTTGTCTTGCATGTAAAAGCGCCCATTGACGTCAATGCGTTTTACAAATCTTTTCGCAGTTTTGTGAATTTTTTGGCGAAGCGAAATGGGACAGATTCGCTCATCACTATTACCCATATGAGACAGGCCAAAGGGCAGGTTATCAAATATACAGTATTATATGTATAGTTGTGCATGTAATATGATATCTGATCAAAAATCATTTACCTGTCTGTGGGAATATCACCAGGTGTCATAAATTTACATGAGATCCAATTGGGGCATTGAAAACAATCCGCCTTTTTAGCCTGCTCTGCAGCCATGTGCCCTGTTTTCATATTAAAAAAGGGTCAACAACACGGCTGCGGACTGATCATTTAATATGTGTTGAATAAAAGTTATGAGATTTTAAAATTTTCTTTTGGATTTTTGTATGAAGCATTAGTGGGTAGCACTTGGGTCATATAGCTTTTTTGAAATGGTATATGAACTTTTATATATATATATATATATATATATATATATATATATATATATATATATATATATATATATATATATATATAAAACTCGTCCGGCTGGAGCACTCACACAATCAAGGCCGACTGCCTGGGTGCAGGTTACAAATAGTAAGTACAAAACAATCTATATATATATATATATATATATATATATATATATATATATATATATATATATATATATATATATATATATATTAGAGGATTATACAGGTATGGATTAGTTATTCAGAATCCTTGGGACCTGTCTCTGGACAGGGGGCTCTGCTTTTTGAAAAAGGTCGGAGATTCTGGCAACAACAGTTTCTTTATTTTGAAACAATATGGATAATGGGGCTCTAGATCCCATACCTGTATATCTATTTTAGTTTTTTTTTAATCCAGTACGGGTATGGAACCTGTTATCCAGAATGCACAGGACCTGGGATTTTCCTGATAGATATTTCCTTATTTTGGATTTTCATACCTTAAGTTTTGCCAAAAACAATCATCTAAACGTTAAATAAACTCGAGGCTAGTTTTCTTCCAATAAGGATTAAATATACAGTTTGTTTTAATCAAGTACAATGCACTGTTTTATTTTTACAGAGAAAAAGAAAATCACTTTTAAAAATTTGGATTATTTGGATGAAATGGAACCTATAGGAAATGGCCTTTCTGGATAATGGATCCCATAACTGTATTGGTTAACTGTCCTCTAAAGTTAACTTTATGACATACACACAACTCATTTCAGTTCTTATTTTCTACTGAATAACAATAAAATATCCTTTTATTTATTTCATTTGTCTATTTCTGTCTTTGCAGGTATCGGGGGTTTATCGTTGTGATGACCTTTTTGTTTTATACATGCTATCACCTGTCAAGAAAACCAATCAGTATTATCAAGGTAGGTCATTAGGCATCATTTGGATTGGTTAGGGTTAATACTACAGCAGCAGTGGAAATTGAGACATATTTTATCTTGCTAAAGGGCCTGCGGACATTCATACCCATAAGGCCCTGCAGTGGAACGCACGTAAAACCACCACAGGAGGCAATTGAGTAGTAAACTGACCCTTTTCTTCTCTATGGTTACTGTACCCACACAAATTCACTGAAATACCCAGATAAACACACAGAAAAACCATCACACAAACAAATGCTCATGTGGAATGGTCCGAAATGGGTTGATTTTGTTGTTTATGATTTAGAAGTCTACCATTCTCTATACATGCTCACAGTATGTAAGTAGACCTTACAGATCTGGAAGAGAACTGAATTCTGCTACATTGTTTAAGAACCAGATAAACTGAAGGGGTAAAATATACTATTTTCAATAGAAATTACATTTATAAATAACTTGAGAAAGCATTTCATTGTTGTACATTGAAAAGTTGCTTAGAATAACATTTTATATATTGTGCAATAAAATCTTTACGTTATGTTACATTTCCCCCTCTCATGCTTGCCAGTAGCAACTTAATAACTCCAATCACTATGATCATGTGGTGCCAGGAAAAATGTTAACATAAGATTCATTAGGGGACTGTGAGGGCTAATCGCACTGGTGGTCTAGTGGGCCGGTAGGGACGCCCGCCACACTGGTCTTCCTCTTCCAATGCGCCAGTTTACTAGTCCGCGCGCAGTTGCAATGGTGCGAAAATTCAAATACTAAAAAAGGGATTTTCTGCGTGTAATTATTTGCCCTTTATAGGTTTTCTCCTAGTGGTTCCTGGTGCTTCTGTGCTATTTAGCTTCTATTTCCTGATATCTGATTACCTGTTGTGACCCCTGCCTCTTCTAAGACTATCCTGACTTCTGGAATCCTGACCCTGCCTGGTAACTGACTCTTCTGTATCCGTATCCTCTCTGGTTGATCTCCTGCTTTGACCCTTGCCTGACTTCGCTTGTACTCTGCCTGCCTCGACCTAGCCTGATTGAATACACTTTTTGTCTACGCCTTGTACTGCGACCTTCTGCCCAGAGACTTTGCTTTACTGTCGTGCCCTTTGCTCGTCCAGAACCCTTCACTTGGCACCTCTCTTAATATGACCTGGCGGCATCCGATTAGCCGAGGGCTCCTCCCGAGGTGAAAGGCGGAAGCAATAGCCGACAACAGGGTGCTTAGCATTGGTTCTGGATTTAGGGTGCCGACCGTGACTGGGACAAAATAGTATTGGAATTTAAAGAATGTCAAATGCAACTTAAACCAAACACCTTAATCTGTTTCATAATTAAAGTGCTTTTGTACACTGAATTAAAGTGTCATTCCTGACTGTCACTGTGACTTTGAATTACTTAATTCACCAGACAAATGATTGTGAATTTATCATTTAATCATTTCTTGGTGTAATCCAGAACATTGCAGGAGCAATATGCAAAGGAAACCCTGGAAGTAACGCCTCTTCAAAGCACGTATTAATCTCAGTGATCCCTTGTGTCCATGTGAACTATAGTTGGTACCTTTGGTAAAAAGGTGCAAAACTCTTGAAACTTTTACAGCAATATTAGAGCAATGGCCACTATTATGCCACACTAATAATTTACAGATATCGGTTGGGTTAGGGTAGTCCCATACATGGTTCCAAATCGGCAGCTTAAATCTTCCATTGTATGGCCACACTAACTCTACAGATTTCATGCATCTTGGAAGACTGATCATCAATAAATATTTTTTTTCCATTTAGAAAGAGGAGGGGGGAAATAGGTCCTGCTTCTTTGTCATCCACAGCAGGGAATTGTTTAATTTCTGCAGTACTGACTGGTAAAGAACTGGCAGCCAAGCAGCAAAGAAAATACAGGATACCAACTGGAGAAATTCATATGCATCTTAAACAAACTCATCCTGCAGTCTATATACACAAATTGTGTGATATATAAAGTGCAGCATTACACATGTTGTTTTTGCATACACCTACTGCAGATTAATATTTTTGATTTGATTTTTTGGTGGTTTTTGTTCAAATTTATCATCTGTACTTTATGTCTTAGAATAAATATATAAATAAAATGCACAATATAATAGGTAAAAAAAATGTGACAAGGTGTGCAAGCAAACTTCTGTGTAAATATTTCTATAGTTGTTTTTTGTTTTTTATTCCAGGGACAACTACACAGGAACTGCTCAGCTCTCCCCAATCCTCCAAATATTTCTGAAAATGACACAACATGGTGCAGCTGGGCTCCTTTCGGTTGGTAAAATATTTGTGTTTATTAATAATAAAGGTCAAATCTTTTGCCTTTTTTGTATTCGCATTATATGTATGGGTCTTACCACCTGCTTTACTTTACACCAAGCCATTCTATGGCAAATCTAACCATAAAAGAGTAAAAAAGCCACACAATAGTAAAAGTGAATGTTCAGTTTGTGCACATTTAGGAGTGCAAGTTTTAGTGAAATTCTTCTTGTTTTTACCCACGGTGCAGCATTTTCCTAAGGCCAATGGCAACATGAATCAAACAAAATTGTGTTTTTTTTTTCAAGTAGTAAAACACTGGCACTCAAGGAACTTCATGCAGGGTTACCCCTTGCTGGTTTATTAGGTGCGCACCTAATAAACAAGCAAGGAGTAACCCTACATGAAGTTCATTGAGTGCCAGTGTTTTACTACTTGAGGATTCACTGGTGGATGCCGTACTCCTAAAACTGTGCACCAGGTGTTCTCGTCTTATAAGCTTTAGGAGTGTGCTCTGCCTCACCTTCCTTCTCTTAACTGTTTTTTTTGTCATCATTTCTGGTGTTTGCATCAAAATTATTTCTATTTACAATTCTTTATGTGCATCCACTAACTGCATTACCATGCCGAATTCTGATGCATGTGTCTGCGCCCGGGCCGACGCAAGGTAAGAGCCTGTGTTTATCGGCAGGCTTATTTTCAGTCCAATGTGGCATTAGACTTAGTAGTCCTGAATGAGACATCGGTAGAATTTCCACGTGCTAACAGATAAAGTTTTCCTTATTTAACTGATTAAGGCCCTTACTATGTCCTTTTCAATAGAAAGAAAGTTGAAAGTGTTGTGATTTTGCACATTAATGGCCCAAAATGTGCAATGTTAATGTAATTTACTTCAATTGCCACCTGTGTTGGAAGAGAGCCATGGAGATCCTCCATGTAAAGTATTTATTAGTATTGCTGTGATTTTTGTTGCTGGTACATCCTAAACGTGGTCCTGTTCCTGCTTTAGCCAGAGCAGTCCAGGCAAGTTTTGTCACTAATGTGCCACTCTATATTGATTACTTGGCTAAACCAAGGAAACACTTTGACAAGTGGCAGTTCCAATCATACAGGTATATTACAGCTTTTATTCTTTTTAGCATAGTTTTATAGAGCTAGTTTGAAGTCACCCATAATGATCACTGCTGCTACTGAAACCATTTTTTACTCACACATGATAACCATAAATAATTGTCTTTTATGCTTACACCTAACAAAACATCCATAGCAATGTAGGTAAGAAGCCATAGGGAAATTCTGGGACTTGAATAAAGGTGCTTGGCATGCAGCTCTATCCTCTATTGCCCTTTATAACTCATAGTAATGGGAACACATATTAAATAACAAGCTGTTGGTGAAGCAGTGCAAAAGGTTAGTGAGGACACAGATATTTTGAAATGATCATATTGAAGCAACACCCACATCTGCATTATGTGAAATGGTAATTATACATGTTAACTGTCCAGATGGAAATGCGCAGTCTGCAGTTCTGACAGTAGAACATTTGATATATCATTTAATAACCATGTGGACTTTTTGATAAATAGAAACAGACAACACATTTAATGTGAATCATTACATATTGATATTTGCATTATTAGAAATGTATTAATGAGTCATTTAATACAAACCACCTTTCCAGATAAGAATGTCTGTTGCTCAAATAATTAAGATAAGAAGTGAAATTCATTTACCTTTAAAGTGCCAACTCAAGTATATCATAAATTACTTTTTGTCATATTGGTATACTTCCTCTCAGAATCATGTTATTAAAAGCAACATTTCTAAGACCTTGTGCTACTTACGCTAATACAAAGCTGTAATATACCTGTATGATTGGAACTGCCACTAGTCAAAGTGTTTCCTTAAGAAAAGTATTCAAAGTATTCATTTATGTATATTATTTATTGATATAGCTGCCACATGTGTTCCATGTGGCAATTTGTGTATTTAATGTTATGATTAGCTTATTAATTCTTATTCCCACATAGGTGCACTCTCTTCTAGAAAGATTTCACTCCTGTGACACAACTTTCCCTATATGTCCCCTTCAGTAAGAGAACAAACTAGGGATGCACCGAATCCACTTTTTTGGATTCGTCCGAAACCCCAAATCCTTCACAAAGGATTCGGCCGAATATCGAACCGAATCCGAACCCTAATTTGCATATGCAAATTAGGGGTGGGAAGGGGAAAACATTTTTACTTCCTTGTTTTCTGACAAAAAGTCACGGAATTTCCCTCCCTGCCCCTAATTTGCATATGCAAATTAGGATTCGGATTTGGTTCGGCCGGGCAGAAGGATTCGGCCGAATCCGAATCCTGCTGAAAAAGGCCGAATCCTGGCCGAATCCCGAACCGAATCCTGGATTCGGTGCATCCCTAGAACAAACAAATACTACAGGTTTTATAATAGTTTAAGAAACAAGGGTTATAGAATAGAGAGAAAAATTATGACTTTACATGGATTATTTTAGGTTCCTGATGTTTATTATCCATTGGGAAAACGTGCAGTGGATGAATTATAGTAAATTTTTTTCCTTAAAAAATACAGGGAAGGAGCACATGAAAAATATGTTTTTTATTTTCCATTACTGAGAAGTAGGGATACACCAAATCCACTTCTTGGGATTCACCCGAATCCCCGAATCCTTCGCGACAAATTCGGCAGAATGCAGAACCCAAATCTGAATCCTAATTTGTGTATGCAAATTAGGGACGGGTAAGGAAAAGGTGGGAAAAAATGTTTTTTACTTCTTTGTTTTGTGACAAAAAGTCAAGTTTCCCACACCTAATTTACATATGCAAATTATAATTTGGATTCAGTTCGGCAATGCACAAGGGTTCGGCTGAATCCTGGATTCGATGCATCCCTACTGATAACATTCTGGTAATGCCCAAGCTGACTATGGTTTTCTTTTTATAATCAGAAATTAATTCTTGCAAAAATAAGCATTGCAGTACCAAGTAGCTCTGAACTGATCCACAAATCACCACTGCATTATATAGATGTCTATTTATCCATGACTGTGTTTCATAGGACAGTTGCATAATAGAAAATTGGCAGAGGTGGGCCTTAGAGGAAAAATGAGTGGTTATCTGAGCTTCAGAACCAAAATACATATTTGTGTAATTTGGCCACAGAAATGGATGGCCAAATTACATTGACCTAATTCAGAGAAGCATCAGTTCAGGGCTGGCCAGAGGCCTGAATATTCAGCAAACTTGATCCATCTTTTCTGTTATTGATAATCATTTTTTCCACCTTTTCCCTCCCTAATTTGCAAATGCAAATTAGGATTTGGTTCGGTATTCAGCCGAATCTTTCGTGATAGATTCGGGGATTCGGCCGAATCCCAAAAAGTGGATTTGGTGCATCCCTAGTAAGAAATAATTATATATTAGTTGGGATCAAGTACAAGGTACTTTTTCACTATTACAGAGAAATAAATCATTTTTAAAATGTGAATTATTTGGTTAAAATGGAGTTTATGAGATGGTCTTTCCCATAAAACTGAGCTTTCTGGATAATGGGATTCCAGATAACAGATCCTATACCTGAACATGGTTTCTGATTTAACCAGATTGAAAGCTGTTCATACTGGCAGGATATAAATGTGAGCCAACAACAATCATTTGTTTCTCTTCTTGTTTTCAGAAAACTCAGATTATAAAGAGCTTCTTGGATCTTTGGACACTGCCTTTTTAGTTTCCTATGCAATTGGAATGTTTTTCAGGTGAGTAAAATTGTCCTAGAACTAGTTTTTCCATCTGTCCAGTTTTCACCTGGACAGTCTAGCTTGCAGAAGGACAGCCCAAATGAAATCTCCCTGACCATACTCTAAAGTAAATGACGCAGCGTTTAGCTAGCTGTTTGCCGCATCATCTCCCTGCAATGATGACATTGACCCACCCCTAAATTGCACACCGCACCTTCCCTTGGTTTGACCTACTGTCTACTCAAAGGAGAAGGAAAGACTAAAATAAAGTAAGCTTTATAAGAAAGGTCTATTTAAATACACAAGTAAATCCTCATATTAATGCTGCTCTGAGTCCTCTGTCAAAAGAAACACAGCATTTCTTTCATATTGTGTAGACATGGTCTTCTGTATCAGATTTCCTTTTTTCATTTTAAATTCCTGGGCTATTGCTTGAGCATGCTCAGTTTGTTCCTCCCTCCCTCTTCCTTCACCCCCTCCCTCCTCTCCACCCTGCTGTATAATCTGAGCCCAGAACTATGAATGAGCAGGGAAAGACTCGGGCAGGAAGTGATTTCACACCAAGCTAATATAGCAGATGCTATCCTAGCAAAACAGAAGGAGCTTCTAGAGCTGTTTTCTCAGGTATGGTAAAGCATTCTGCAGAATAAATATAGTGTTATAGCTTGCATTTGTGTGGCTAATCTATTGGCAATAAACTTCTTTGGAAGCTTTCCTTCTTCTTACAGCTAAGACAGCAGAGGAATAGTCATAGCTCCTATGTTCATAACAATGCAAAGTGCCTAATGATCCCATTTCTTTTAGTTACAGATAACGGTTGAAAAGTATTTTGCTTCTTCTAATGCCTCTCAGTTCATTGCTCTGTTCTCTGTTTTGCATTAGTAAGGCGTGGACCTCAACTAGGTGCTGTAAACTAGTAGAAGATTCGACTGTTTTGCTGTCCAATCAATCAGCAACACATTTTGTCATTAGAGTGCTGTTAATGGACATCTTTTTGGGTTTTTTCAGTGGCATATTTGGAGAACGTCTACCCCTGCGGTACTACCTCTCGGGAGGCATGATCATTTGTGGATTATTCACTTGTTTCATGGGACTTGGCTATTACTGGAATATTCATGCACTCTGGTATTATATATTGTTTCAGGTAGGAATTCTGTCTTCACAGTTCTTGCAGATCTGTTTATCCAGCTTAGTTAGTTAGGTAAGGACAGATGTAATGCTTGCAAACCAGGCATAACTAAAGGAATGCAGCATTTAAAAAATGCTAAGCAATGGCTTTGTAAAAAACTAGAGGATAATTTAAAGTAGTGTAGGACGGGTGCAAACTGCAAAAAAACAGGTACTGTTTTTACATTTGTACCCCCTGCCAGTGTTTAGTGCCCATAGGCACTGGTCCAGATTGATTGTTTTGAATACATAAAGTGTTGCCTGCGTTTGGCAGCACTGGATTAATAAAGAGCGTTCAAGGGGTGAAACATTCAAATACACAAGTTATGAAGTGGCATCTATTAAATACAGAACTGCAATGCACCTGCGGTGCTTATCCTTGAACCTCAAGTCACTATCAAACCTCCTTCCACAAGTCTTCTGTAAATGTGCACTAAAACACTTTATAAGACTTATGGCATACAGGGTAGATTACAGGCGTTGGTCCATGTTGTTTTCTACAGTGGCCCAAAGTCACCCGCTGCCCTATAAGTGACAGTTTCACTTTTTAATTATGCTCACCATAAAGGTTATCATTGTGAAACAACTGAACCCGTTATCAGTTTTAAACAGTTTATTTTGTTTGCATACTACAGATATGAATGATTAATACATTTTTTTGTACTAGCTTGATTGTTGATACTGTTTATTGGAACTATTACATGGTGTTATTCCTTCTTGGAGTGCACAAATGATTGACCACAAATGTATGTGTCACTTATTTTTTCCATTTGAATGTCATGAGCCAAATAATACAGATGCTTTCTCAATAACTTTTCATGAAAAAGTGCTGAGTTTAAAGACTTCAAAGAGTAAGAAAATGCATTTTGGTGATCAATGGATGCAAATACTTTGTCCAATTCTTTGCCTGAGTTTAAACAGCTGGTGCTAAACCAACAGACACCCTTCATGCTAATGTCCTTGTTCCCCATCATGTCTTCTTTTACAGATATTGAATGGTTTGGTACAAACAACAGGATGGCCTTCAGTGGTCACTTGCATGGGAAACTGGTTCGGAAAAGGGAAGTAAGTATATTTGTGAATAAATTCTACTAATTTTAGCTTTTTTCAAAATAAAAAGCCGGTAAGTGAGATAAGGAAAATATGGCTGCACATTTATACTTTTGGTGGTATTTTTATGTAATTGCTACTTGATATTATTATTAATAACATTTATTTTTAGAGCATCAACATATTTTGCAGCGTTGGGCTTCCTGTGTTATTTCAGCAGCATCATTGTGGTCTAAAGTTTTGCACATTTCATGACTATACATGACAATTAAAGGGAAATGGAAAACTAAGTTCACTGAAACTATAGTATAGGCTTACTGAATGAAAATGTGGTTCTCGGAGCTCATGCCCCAGACCTTCATCATAGGGGAATAAACCACATTTTTTATTTTACATTATGATTAAAAAACAATGGCCTTATGCGTTTCATGTCACCAAGGCACACTAAATCATAGGCTTGACGCAAAACGTGTAAGGTTGTTTTTTAATCGTAATGTAAAAAAAAAAAAATGTGTATTTTTAAACTATTGGCTCCTGGATTCAACATTTCAGTTCTGGATTTGCGCCTGCCTGTCATTACGTTATCCAGTGATATAATCTATATATGTTTATTGATATGGTTCCCCAAGTTTGACAGTCACAGTTGTTATTACTCCAAAGCTGGTCATGAAGATCCAGACTGACTGATGATTAATTTCAGTTAATGTGCGTCACTTGACAGTCATGTCACAGGTGTGCACTCCCTGTTACTGATCTGGCTAGTTAGTCCATATATGGATCCATAAAGTTAGTTCAGTTTGTTCACCCGTGTGTACTTCCAAATTGTCATGATCAATCATATATAAATGACCATGGTCTATCTGCAGCCAGGTTAAATATGAAGCCATTTTTACTTCTGTTTAAAAGACCAAAAAAAACTAAAATTACCAGAGGGTTCCAGTTTATAGGAAACCCATCTGTGGGCAAAAATACTAACTTTGTGGCTGGGGAACATGGCACTCTATATATATTCAGCTCCCAGGTTGTGGTACTGTAGGTGTTGTAATTACAGCTTGTCTTAAAATAATTGCTACACTGTGGATGTGACCAGCCCATGCAAGGAGCACCTGGGAGATGAAGAAAAATACCAGTGCTGTGCTCATTAGCTAAATACCATGCATAGCCTGGCAGGTGCACTGGCCCAAGGCAAAAGATTAATATAGTGGCACAACCTTGTGATTTTAGATTCCCTTATTCTTTAATATCAACTATAACAAATGTATTGGTTTTTTTAATGTGTATATTTGTTCTAATTACAGGAGAGGCTTTATCATGGGTATCTGGAATTCCCACACTGCTGTTGGCAATATACTGGGTTCATTAATTGCAGGTGCTTTTGTTTCAACTGCCTGGGGCCTGTCCTTCATCGTGCCAGGAATAATAATTGCTGTCTTTGGTATCTTTTGCTTTTTCTTCCTTGTTGAATGTAAGTGATTTATTTGATCTGGACATTTCAATACAAAAAATATAGCACTGGCTGAACAAATCTTTATATGATGTGATGTTTTCTGCTTAAATTAATTATTCATTTACTAGTCACTAAACTTTTTTGTTATTTACTGTAAAGGGATCTTGGTTTTTTAAAGCACCCATGCACACGGTTTATGCCATAGTTTTACTTTTAATGTTAATAGAAGGGGATATAAACCCCAAAAATAAAACTTTGCCTAATCAAAGAAATTGTATTTTTAAACAACTTATTTTAGATTAATAAAATATTTTTAATGGTTTCAGAATTACCGTATTTGTAAATGTAAGTGCAGCATTTGTCTGTACCTTTCATCGCTGCTGGTTCTTACTCAGCAGTGCAGAGAATTGAAAGGGACAAATAGATACTGCTTTCAGTAGCAATTACTTTTATGACTAAATGTTGGAAATTTGGAATTAACACATATTAGAAATTTGCTTGGAATTCTATTTTCTTTCAGTAGGCAAAATGTATAATGTTTTGGCAGGCCCTGCTTGTTTATAGTTTGAAGCTGCTAATAATATGTCTGCAAAAAAATGCATTGTGAAAGGGGGATGCAAGTGAGACTGCTTGAATAGGGAATACAGACTCTGATGACAGAAGGAGTCATACCTCTGTGGTTTACCTGCTTGGCCATCTCTCAGAGCAGCTTGCTTTTAACTGGGCCTGAAAAACAATCACCTAAAATGACTATTATGGACTTAATCTTATGAAGATAGATTTGGGTGATAAAACAGAAATCTTATCTGTTGTATCTGGGCAAGCCATATAGAGGTATAAATATGAGGGAAGGGGCCCAGAGATGCACAATGAATTGTAGGATCCCAGGGGGCCGCCCTTCGTTTTTTATTTAGGATTACCCATTGGCACATGCTACGAAAATGTATATTATTATGATATTTTCATGTAGATGAAGCAGGGTTTACATACAGTATGAGCTGTTTTATGCAATATAAAGTTTTGATGAATATTCAAAACTTAATCATAGTCTTAAGCCATGCTCACTTTAGAATGGGCATTTATTTATCATATTTTATATCCTCAAGTTGCTGTTTATTATTTACTCCTCCCTTAGATCCAGAAGATGTTGGCTGCACCCCTCCTCAACAGCCTGTGAGTGTTCTTAGTTTGATTTTAGCATTTGTTTGTCATAAGTTGTGTTTTTCAATGATTATCATTATTATATCAAAGTTACAAATTAGTCTTGGCGCATCCCATTGTGGTATTAGAGCTAGAAATGCGTCCTTTGCACTAACATTTTAAAACTTTCCTAAAAGAAATTAGCCTGGGAGAAAATGTTGAAATGTCTTGAAATGTTTGTGGTTATAGATCAACTCACAATGCTAATGTCCATGTAGCTGTAACAATGTGTATCATAGCCACAGTGATTCTTCTTAAATTTTCTTTAAAAGTTTTTTTTGTGGACATGTTGACAAGTTGAAAAGAGTACTTAAAAGCCACAATTGATGAGTCTGAAATATAGCATGAAAACAATTAAAGGGTCTGTTCACCTTCCAAATACTTTTTTCAGTTCAATTGTTTTCAGATGGATTCTGCTAAATATGTCAATCTAAAACTGTTAAATAGTAAGCCCCTCCCCTTCCGAGCTGCTTTAGAAGGTGAAAAATGAAACTCTACACTTCAATATTGGAAAAACAGTCACAAATAGAAAATAGAAAGTAATTGGTAAAAGTCTTTATTTCTGGTGATCTATCTTAAACCAACTGAACTGAAAGAAATTTTGAAGGTGAACAACCCTTTAGAATGAAGCTATTAATGACACAAACTCTTGTGGAGGACAGTATAAATAAAGCCAAGATGACATATGCTGATTTAATTGGAATCTTTGAGCAAATTGCCAAATAGGTTACATATTTGTGGTGACAATGTCTGCTGATAATGTTACGGGCAAAATGTGAAGTCCATTTATTAATTCACAGGGACAAGTTCTGGTTAGAACTGGAAATGCCACTATAATGTTCCATTTTATATTTACGTTGATGCTAAGGAGAGAGAGAAGGCAGAGAGGTGATAGACACACAAAATATATTTCAGATATGTTAATGGCAGAGGAAAGGTAAGATCAATGTAGAGTGCCTAGTTGTTAGGGCTCCCTTTGTGATTCTAGCCACTTACCTCCTACCCCAAGCTGGTGCTCCTCTTTAAAAAGAATAAAAAAATAACCAGCCCAGGCTGCAATACAGAAATTGACAAAAAAAAGTCTGTACAGCATATTTTTTGTTTAGGGCAGAACAGGGGATAGCTGGGACATCAAAGAAAATTGTGATGCTTGTATGTAAATTAACCCAGGATGGTATGTTATTTGAAGAAAAAGGGTGCTGACCCAGGATAGGAAATAAGCAACTAGAAACACTGGAGATGTCCAAGTGATTATGATTTTCCTTCTCCTTTAAGGTGGTTTACATATGGAAAACTACATATGGAGGAATGTCATAAAAGGCACATAGTTTGTCTGGGTGCAGTCACCCATAACAGCCAACAAGATGTTTGCTTTTAAACAAGGTACCAACAAAAGTTTCCTGGTCGTTGTTATAGGTGTCTTGACCTGTCAAAAAACGGAATCTTTTATGACATAACCCCCATGATCTTCAATATACATGGAATACAGTAGGTGTGGTGGGAACAAATTCAGTAAAGAAATTCAAGCATGCATAAAATGAAAAAAGAAATAAAACAATTGCAAGGTCTTACAACACAACCTGAATTGATGCATTTAATGGCTCAGACTAGAGGGACCAGTCTGACCAGTGTGTACTTTCTGTCCCATTTCTCCTGTACTTGGCACACATGCAAAATAACAAAGCAGAATATTGAGTTGATAAGTTATTGGTGCTCTATAAAAAACAAATATACTGTAAATTAGTTGAATAATATCTGCCATACATATCTAATGATTAAAGTATCTTAATTTTAGGAAGAAGCAAAAGATGACTTGGAAAATATACCTGTGTCAAATAACAGTACAGATACCATTTTTAAGTCCACTGAAAGCAACGCTGATGATTCTGGGAACAGCCACGTAGAAGTTGAGCACCCAGAAGCTATCAGTTTTTTTGGAGCTCTACGAATACCTGTATGTATTATTCGCTTTTGTCATCAAGTTAAAGATTTGTGAAATCATGCTGATTCTGAGAAAATATTCATACAATTTCATGGTTTTCATAGTCCTTTACATGCCTTAACTCCTAAAAACCTATAAATTGTTTTATATTTTAGGGAGTCGTTGAATTCTCTCTGTGTTTGCTGTTTGCCAAATTGGTCAGTTACACTTTCCTTTACTGGCTACCTCTTTACATTGCAAATGATGGTAAGATGTCCATTCCAATAAGTAAAATAATATTTCAGATATTGCCAGTCCACAGTACTATCTCACACTAGTTGCTATTGACAATTTGTTTTGATTCTTTTTTTGTATAAACAGAATGTTGATCTGCCAGGAATTTAAATTAAAATAAATACTTTAGGCCATTTACTAGTTTTTGGATATAAAACTTTAGTTGATATTTGTCTCCCATCCCAATATAGCCATCCCAAAATCCATCATACTCCTCATAGGTCCATTAACAAGGGTGCTATGTGGGAATGGAATGACTAAATATTAAGTAAAAAGGTGCATTTGTAGTGCCAGGTATCCAGACTCAAGAAATGGGGTTTCTTCCCCAAATATTTACAGTTAATGTTGACCAGTGCAGAATATTTACCTCAATAAGAAATTCTTATAGTGATTCAAAAGGTGAAGAATAAGAATGGCAGTAAGTCTTTGAGCAGCAAAAAAAAAAAAGCTTAAGGCAGGAAAAGACCGTAGAGATGATGGATGTTGAAAGATGGAGCAGATTGGAACATTTGTCAGGAATTTAGGGGGGGGCAGTGAAAAAAGATATAAGGGTCTTTGATTGATTGAAGAAGGATAGCCTATACAACATAAATGTGGCATGTATTGCTAATTTTACAATTGTAGGTTGATCTTGCCAATATTAGGAAGGAAAAAGGTGCATGTTCCAGCAAGCAATATCAGTCGAGAAAGTAGATGGCTTAAAGGAGAAGGAAAGCTACAGATGCAGGTCCGCTAATAGATTACCCACAATAGTGCAAGCTATAACCCTATATTTATTCTGTGGAATGCTTTACTCATAGAAATGAATGGAGAATGGCGGAATTTCACTTTCTGATAAATATACCCCATAGAGAGAGTATATGCATATGCCTATATCATATATGCCATCTACACCGATTAAAGACTATATTCTGGTAGATCCAGAGTATCTCAACACAATGATTATCTATGTGTAATATGCAATCTTGTAAATTTTATTTACTCTACACTTAGGTTAAAATATATTATCCAATAAAAACTAACATACCACAAACACTTGGAGGGGTGTTTAGATCCTACTGGGGAAAACTACCATATAACTATTCTAATAGTTATTTTAATGGTTGTTGTTAAATCTCATATTTCACAGTAGCATTTGGTGCCTTTAGGAAGTAGATCCCAGTGGTACTGGGAATCAAATTGGTATCAAAGTCAGTCTGTATGACTTAGTATTAAATAAATATTTAATTTACAGTGTCTATATAACCCAAATCAAATTGTTAGGCACAAAGACATACCCAGTTAGTGTTACTTGGCTGATTTCCATTCTAGGGTGAATCCATCTATCAGTCAGATAGAGCCCCAAGAATATGCTCCAATCATTGTAACCCCAAGCTCAGTCTGTAGCAATGCTCATTCAAACACAGGTGTGTCTGCATACAAGGGCCATTCTTCATTCCTGTGCTGGACTCCCCAATAGCCATTTTGTCACAAGAGTGACTTTCTCAAGAGTTGCCCTCTGTGCATGTGCACCACATTTTTAAAATGAACAAAGCTGAAGTAACTGTTGTCATGGAAACCTACCTTCTGTACTCTGCCCAGTGTTCCATATAACAGCCTTATCCCAAGGCAAAATCATAGGGAGGCTTCCTCCAGGAACATTTTAGCATGTTTCTTAAATGTATAATGCCTGCAATATATACATGATCCTTATCATGGCATATATGCTGAAAAACCGTTCAAGGTAATTGTCACATATGTATAAAATACTTGCTGGCAGAATTCACAGCCTCCCACAAGCGTTTGTACAATTATAAAGTCTCATATAGCTCCTATTGTCTCACCACAACAAATCATATTGCATTACACAAACACCCTAAAGTTCAAGGACCCATTCAGACCAATTGTTGACTTATTAGTTTGAAGCCTGAAAATCCATTCAGACTCACACAGCATCAGTTTCTTATCTAAATTGCCACCCCCCACCCCCTATCGTGTTCTCTGTTAATCCACTGGAAAAATACACCCTGAAACTGACCTATATGCACAAAATTTACATAGTTAGTAACATAGTTAAATTGGGTTGAAAAAAGACAAAGCCCATCAAGTTCAACCCCTCCAAATGAAAACACAGCATCCATACACACACACACCCCTCCATACTTTTACATAAATTATATATACCCATACCTATACTAACTATAGAGTTTAGTATCACAATAGCCTTTGATATAATCACACATGTTGGCGCTATATAAATACATGTTAATAATAATGTCTGTCCAAGAAATCATCCATCTTAAAGGCATTAACAGAATCAGCCATAACAACAATGAATGTGTTTTCGAATCCTAGACAACAAATTTAGTGTTTTTTTTTTTATATCTTGAATGTGTTCATACACCCTACACTTAAACATTCTTTTAATTTTTTTCCCCACAATGACATGGGAATAGGTATACAACATGGGTAGTCTGGCAGTTCACATAGTGCCTCATATTGAGCACCTAATTATTTCCCACAAACACTTTAATATAAGGACATTATTCACAATGGCAACACCATAACATTCCAGGATTTTTACAACAATTGCCCTTTTCTTCACCTCTAAAAGGACTATTGACCAGTAGGTCCCTCAGGCTCCTGCCTTTACGATAAGAGAAACTAGGTCTTATGTCAACTAGCTGGCCTATCATGGGATATGATGTGAGAAAGTGCCAATGTTTAGAGATAATAGATCTGATTGCCTGATTCTGTAATTATAAGTCATGATAAATCTATTTATTGTTTCAAGTTTTGTCTTTTCCAGAAATATTCGATCGAGTACAGGAAGCTGCCTCTTGACTTAGAGAGGCCTTATATTAAGTTATAGATGTATAGCATCAGTCTCTGAACCTTTGATATAAATCATATGCATGTATTTCAAACTCTTCCTCTAAAGAGCAGATTCTCTGTAACTAAATTAAAGGAATTATCTTGACAAAATTATGTAACTGGGACTCTATCCCCTGCCAAATCATAAACCCTGCCAAATCGTTATTGTACCTGTGAACCTTTGGTATAAATCATATGCAAACCTTAGATTGTGGAGCAGATTCTCCACAATCTAAGGTATTGTCCCTTGGCTATCCTTTCTATGCTCTTATTCGGATGGAGAGATTTGGCATGCAATAAGCCATTTGGACCCTTACTCTTATAATAACAATTTCCCAACCACCCTAACAAAGGCTGGTAGCTGGTATAGAGGTTGGCATAGTTATACTGTAGTTTCCCCTAAATGGCCTTTTGTGCCATAGCACACACAATTTTATTGGGCGTGTCTATATTTGAGATACTGTAGTCTTGCTGTACCTTAGAAACTCTTGTCTCTAACTTTGTGACTCTCTAATATTCTTGGAAATTCCAGACAGACAATTATAGATATGGTCTAAATATGGCCATTCACGGAGAGATCCGCTCGTTTGGCGATGTGGTCTCTCCGATATGCCCACCTTGAGGTGGGCAATATCTGGCTGATCCGATCATGGGTCCTAGGACCCAATGATCGGATCCTAACGAATGGGAACGGGTTGGTCGGATCACGGGACCGCATCAACGAACAGATGCAGCCGCGATTCGACTGGATTTTTTGTCCCACCCGTTTGAGATCTGGCCAACTTTCGCCAGATCTCGATCGGGGAAGCCATACACGGGCCAATAAGCTGCCAACTCCTTTATTTTTCTCGGCCCGTGTATGGCCACCTTAAGTCTATGTTTGTCTGTGTGCTCAGCTCGAAAATGTGCCTGGAACCTGACAAGATCACTGCCAACCCATGATTGCTTTTTGTACCAGATTGCCAATCTGTATGATTTATATAGTATTTTTGTATTTTTTCTCTTATAGCCCAGTTTGATGCCAAAGCTGCTGGGGACCTCTCCACCCTGTTTGATGTTGGGGGCATAATTGGTATGTTATTAAAAATATTTATCTTTCTTACTTGATAAATACAGTTTTTGAGCTTTTCAATGTCAGTGCACCCAAACTGGATTGTTTTTGTATCTGTTTCCAGGTGGAATTTTGGCTGGTGCCATTTCAGATTACACTGGTAAAAGTGCCATAACATGCACAATAATGCTTATTTTGACAGCTCCAATGGTAAGTGTCAGAGGCATATTTCATTGCTTTCTCTCTGTCTCTCTTTATCTCTAATATGTTTGTGTTATATATGAATGCAGTGGAAATTCAAAGTGTAGTAGCAGGCAATGTGATGCTTCAATACGATAGTTCAGAAAAGGTACACCTAGATTTTTCTGTATAATATGTAGTTTAAGAGTGGTCATATCCTGTCACTAGATGTAGTGGACAATTTCTAGTGTTTTCTGAATGGCTAGATTTGATCTGACTTTAACAACCTCATGAAAGGCCAAATAACATGGATCCATTCATGTGGACAATAGCTGAAGAAGCAAATATTGGTCCAGGTATTGGTCCGGGTAGACCAACTAACTGAATTGTGGGTGAAAAACAGTCCAAACTGATTTCCAAATGTGTTTGTATACCCAGCAAGCCTTATCTAAATCCATTTTCATTGTATAGTTTGCATTTGAATTTTCAGTATTTTGGTAACCTTTATTTAATCTGGGATTTCTGTAAAGAGACTTCTGTGCGTCATATTTTTTGTTATAGGCCTTCTGTTATATACAAGGCTTGATTACACTAAAGATGATTTACACTTGCCATACACTTAAAAAATATGCTTATCTGTCAAGGTGTGGACCTCGGCCAACAGTTGCTCACCTGATAGGGTTTTCAGATTTGCCAGTTATCAATAGTGCAGCTTGTTAGAAGGCATTATTGTTATTGTCATTGGCTATCTTTGGCTCCTATGGTCTGCCTAGATTTATGGGCCCGGAGACTGTGAAAGTGGTGTGAAAGTACCACAGTGGCTCACATCTGTGGACACATTTGCAGAAAGGCAAGGCAATAGGAAAGGAAGTCCAGGGCCAGGGGTGCGCATATAGGACCTATGCCAACTCTGACCATATATCCATTTATAAAGACAGAGTCTCTGGCATAAAACAAGACAGAACTGCTGCTTACTGCATGTTTGTATGTTACCTTCAAATCATCTATGCAAAGCAGTTATAGAAGTATGATCCTTTGTAACTGTATTCAACTTCACTTTCAGGAAGTTGTGGGGCCACACTACATTGTCTATGGCCCTGCTTAATCTTAAATTTGCCCTGGTTACACACAGCACTACAAAATAAGACATAAGACTGTATTAATCAGGTGACTGAACATACTTTGATTTTAAAGCATAGTACAGGTTGTCAAAGCTCGAGGCAACCACAGCCTTTTAGCAGTGAAGATCTGTGTCTCCAAATGTGTTACTAATAGCCCCCCATCTTATTTTCCATTGATTCCCTGCACATACTCTATCGACGGCTTCGCCACACTTCGCCAGGCGTAGTTTAGCCAGGGCTGCGCAAATTCACGAAGATCCGCTGTGCACAGGTTACCGAACGGTTGTGAAGTTGCACTAGCCATAATATGATAAGCAGTCCAAAGTTACGCTAGAAGTGCCTAATTAGCATACGGCGTGCAGTTAAAGTACAATGGACGTGTATGCTGCAGCAACTACATTACACTACACAAGGCCAAGGAAACTTAATAAAATTTAATAGAGGTCTTTTATTGCCCTACACATGTGCCCACTGTATAGTTTAGGTGCCAAATGTGAGTGGGAAGGAGGGTACCCCAAAAAAATTTACGATCTTTTTCAGCCTATCGCCCAGTAAAAAGTAAAAAACGCCAGTGTTTTTTGGGACTTAGAAAAATGTTCAACTATTTTTGAAGAAACTCCTATCTACTCTATTGCACTTCGCCTGGTCTGAGCTGGCGAAGTCAAGTCTGGCGCAAGAAGTAACGTTCAGTAAAATCCGCAAGTTAGTGAATTAGCGTAGTTACGTCCCTTCTCCAGAGCGCAACTTCATCTGGGGTGTGAAGTACTGCTAGAGTATGTCTACTTCGCTAGCGAATTTATTCCAGCACCCGTTAGTAAATCAGCGAAGTGGCAAGATGACGTTACGCTGGTGAATTTTCACTAGCATTAGCCTCTTCGCCCTTTAGTAAATTTGCCCATATGTCCAAAAAAAGATCCCATTGGACCAATTTCTGTGTTGGTTATTGGACCTCCACCTTTCATTGAATTAAGTACATGTTCATGGCTACCTGGCCCTGAATAAGCAGCTGGTTGGTAGCTGAATGATAGAGGCCACAGAGTACTGAGAAACTCAGGAATAATTCATCCCAGTTAATCATTGTAATGGGTGACAAGCAAGGTATTTAGGGCAGAAAAACATGGGGCATCAGCAGAGTATGGAAGTGAGAGAGAAAGATAGTTTACTGTGAATGTTTTTTATACTTGTTGCTTATTTTCACTCATCCCATCTTTTTTTTCATTCTTTTTATAGTTGTTCATTTACTATCATTTTGGGCAGGCAGGAGTATCCACTACCATTGGTAAGTAATTTACTGATGAGTTCTGCTCCCCAAAGAACAGATAGGTGAGTCCTATTGGCTCACAAAAACCTTAATATCTTAAAAAAAGAAAGTAAAATTCTTGCTAAAGTGAACATTTTGTAGAATTTTACCTAACTGATGTATATCAACAGAGTCATCAAGATTTTGTATCCATTTCTGTTATGCTCCTCTCCTGCATATCGCTAACGTAAATATTCTCTTCCTAGCAATGCTGATTGTATGTGGCATATTGGTTAATGGCCCATATTCACTTATCACCACGGCTGTGTCTGCAGATCTGGTAAGGCGTATGTGAGTTTTGCCTATAGCTGTTGTAGCAACATTTAAATAGTTTCTATCTTATCAACCATATGAAATCATGCATGTAAACTACAACCATTGTCATTTTTTGCCAAAAAAGTAACAACTGAAATTGCATTGCATCATTACATCTAACACAAGGGACCGTTTAAACATTTTTTTTCTAAGACTGTTAAAGAGCCATTCGCCTTTTCTAATAAAAAGAGTAAAAGTCCTTACCCCAACAGCCTGCATTAGCCATCATTGTGATCCAATCATTTGGTAGACGGGGCAGACAATATCACCCATCGCATGGTGGAAAAGATTCACTTAGACTAACATTGCGTCTGCTTTCTACAGAGGTGTATATTCCTGCCAGCAATGTGCCATTCAACAAATTGTCAAAATACAGGTATACCCTGCAGCAATTCTAGAAGGTCATCTACACTAGACAGAAATTAGAGAAAGGATAGAGAAATATGACAAGATCGAGAAAGGAAATAATAAGGGGGCTAGAAAAATATTTGGCTGTGCAAAATCCAAGATAAAGTCTCCAGGCTGGAGAATAATAGGAGTGCTGGCCCAGGGTAGGACGTGAGTTAAAAGAATCACTGGGGTGCCTGCAAAATTTGATTTTTAGTTTCATTGTCTGTTCATCTGTTCAGTGTCAGTGGCCTGCTGAATACCAGGACTATTTCCTAGTGGGCCCTTTGCTCTTTTTCGGAGCATAGACCTTTACTACCTTTTCCAGGTTCTGCTTGTGTTTCATTTATTCCCAGCAGTGAGAAAGATAGGAAGGAGTTAGTTTAGGAGTCTGAAAGGGCCAGGGAAATAATGTATTGGCACAGATAAGCAGGATAATCCAGGGAGGCTGTTAAATATATAGAGGTCACAGGCCAAGTTCTATTGGTATCCGAGGTCCAACACCCAGCCAGCCCTCTAATGCCATGCCTCCACTTTGTTCCCCCCCATTGCCCCCTGGGCAGCTGCTTACACCTAGCTCGGGCACTGAGAGCTAGCAGGAGGAGTTTCTTAGGAAGAATGTCTCTATATATAAAATGTTTTCCATAGACTTCAGTGACCGTGCCTTCTAGGCTATACTAATCGGTTACTTTTGAACAATGAACTTCTCAAAGATGATCATAGCAATGCTTTTAGGGATCTGGGTTGTCAATCCCTGTGATCTTTAACTAAGAAAATTGCACTAAGCAAACAAACCTTTACTGTTGGATTTGTTTTTCCGTAAAATAATAGAAAAAATTAAGACATTTGTATTTACTGTATCTTCAGGCTAAAGTCATGCAGGGAGGTTTCTCTTCGAGCATACAGTATTGCAGCTAGCAGAAAAACACCTGCCACATCCCAATAACTATGATACTGTATGAACATCCTGAAAGAGTCAGTACTGGTTATTCTTGTTCTAAAATACTACAGAGAAAACACCACTCTGTGCCTTTAATCTTATAATAAGATATTCTGACCACAGTGGTCATTAAAGAATTTGGAAACATTAACAGGAATAAAATACAGGTATGGGATCTATTATATGGAAACCCATTATCAAGAAAGCTCAGAATTACAGAAATGCCATCGCCCATAGACTCCATTATAATCAAATATTCCAACGTTTTTAAAAAAAATTGCCTTTTTCTCTGTAATAATGAAAAGGAAAATTGTACTTGATCCTAAGATATTTCTGAAAGCAAAATGTTTACATGACTTTCTTAGACTTAAAGTATGACGATCCAAATTATGGAAAGATCTGTTATCCGTAAAACCCCAGGTCCCAATCATTCTGGATAATAGGTCCCATACCTGTATCATACCAGAAATCTGCCCTGCACTAATTACTTTACAGTGTACTTTTGAGTGTTATGAGGGTTTTGAGTGTTATGCTGCTTTGAATGGTACTAAGATCTATATATAATAGTCACAGATTACACTGAACCAGAGTTGTTTTTGGCCCCCCTGGTTGCACTGGTTACTGAGAAAGCTGTAGCTGAGGCCTGAGCTCTGCATGCTGTTATAACATTGGTCACTTGATGTTATTTTCCAGGGAACACATGAATCACTTCAGGGTAATGCCAAAGCTTTGTCAACAGTCACTGCAATTATTGACGGTTCAGGATCAATAGGTCAGTATATTAATATTAATACCCCTTCTGCTGAAAAAGGTAAATAACTAGTTATACGAACATGTTTCCTCCGAAACAAAAGATTGCAATGGACTTAAATGCAACTTGCAAACAGAAGTCAAAAAAAAAAAAACTGCCTTAAATTACAGAAACTCTATGCATTGTCACTCGGGTATACCCATAGATATTTGAGGCACCTCGGTGCCTCCCAGTGGTTGCATCTTTGTACTGCATTTTGCAACTGACAGCATAAAAGAAGCTCGTTTTCACTGATAGTCTTAGGGCACAGGGCTAATGTGGCTATTGAGATTAGCCAGTATTTAGTTGCCCTTCAAACACAAATACATATAAATGCAGTAATTAAAGACATCTGTTCAATCTCACATCACTGTACAGTATATCTGTTTTAGTTTAATAGTCTTTCAGAACTATTTAGTGTCTGCATTTGGTATGTTGAGATTTCTGCACCCATACACAGTATACAGTATACAAAGAGCTGTGCTGATGCATCTCCAATCATACATATTTTTCTATATGGCCTATTTTACTCATGTGGTGCTTAAAGTAACGCTGTGCTCATGTGAAAACTAGTGGCCCTGCTAAAAAAAATCCAAATCAAATCACAGAGTTGGTTATTTCTGAACGGTCATTTACCTGTTACTACTAGCATGTGCCCTAGTTAGTAGGGTTGCCACCTTTCTGGTTTTGAAATGGACAGTCTGGTTTTTACATGGGCTATCTAGTGCAAAACTCCCTGTCCAGGCTTTAGAGTCAATAGGAGGCCTGAAATGTGCCAATCTGTTATAGAATATAGTCCTGTCCCTCATATCATAGTCCTGCCCCCCAAATGGCATCACTGTGCCACCTGACGTTTACCTAGAACATAATCAAAATGGATAAATACAAAGAATGCTGGGACTAACCCTTCACATGTTCAAGCTTTTAATTGTGTGGGTGTTTGAGCCACTGTATAATGTGTAACTTTTGTTTTGACTCTTAACCAATGTTTTGCTCCATCAACTGTTGTACTTATGCATTGTTAAAAAAGATTTTGATTTAATTAAGGATCACTGGCTCCTTGTCTCAGACTTTGTAAATGAAACCCCAAGGCTGCATTTGCTTTGGGAATGAGGATGCTCTCATATGTATTTGACCATGGCACTGGCAAGATGACAAACTTGTTACTGTGCACATTAGACATGTGCCACCAGTCCCCTAGCAAGATGATTGAGGCAGCAGAGAACAAGCTTTTGTATTTTAGAAGTGCTACAGAAATTATAGCAAAAGTATATAGCAAAGTGGATTATTTTGCTCTATAGTAGTGCACCTTGCTTTTTGACTATTTAATATTTCTTTATTTTTTTGGAGAATTCATAAAACATATTTTTTTAATTAACACGCCATTGCTCGTCCTTAGGTGCTGCTCTAGGACCTTCACTTGCAGGTGTTCTCTCCTCCAGAGGGTGGGACTATGTTTTCTACATGTTAATAGCGGCTGATATATGTGCCTGTTTGGTAAGTCTACCTAATACTCTTGCTGTATTAATATATTCCTACTTTATTATTACCACAGAAAAAAAGGAAATCATTTTTAAAAATTTGGCTAAGATGGAGTCTATGGGAGATGGCCTTTTTGTAATTTGGAGCTTTATGGATAGTGGGTTTACAGTTAAAGGATCCCATATCTGTACTACTGAAATGATTTTCAGTACTCACAATTGTAATTAACCAGTAACGTCTAACTAGCCACCAATCATATGCCTATACAGGTATAATATCTATTATTTGCCAACCCCCTATTCAGAAAGCTCTGAAATATATATCCATGCCTTTTTCCATCTGGTTTAAACAAATAATTGGTTTAAACAAATAAAAAAAATTAAACAAATAATATTATTTTAATGATTACATTGTTTGTAGAAGCCTTAAGACATGGTACTCTGGAATAGTGCAGAACCCCTTATCCATAAAACCCGCATTACAGATAACCGATAATAGCAGACGTGTCAAGCCCACTTCAGTAACAACTAACATAGTTAGTTTCTTTACCTTTCCTAGAACATAAATATGCCCTCTGAGGCCTATGGCACACAAGGTGATTTGTCTGTCCTAATGTTGTCCGGGAGAATCACAAAAAAAGGATAATTTACCTTAAAAGTAAATATTAACATGACGCAGACAGTTGTAGGAAATTCATTGGTGTTGGTGTGAGGAGGCATATCCATTCCAAGTATTCGTTAAAGGGGTTGTTCACCTTTGAGTTCACTTTTTAGTATGATGTAGAGACTAAGGGGCAAATTCACTAAGATGCGAAGTTGCGCCAGGTGCAACTTCGCCGCACTTCGCCACACTTCGCCAGGCGTAGAATTGGTGAGAAGAAGAAGGCAGATAATTTAAAAACCATAAAGAATTATGACCAATTGAAAAATTGCTTAGAATGAGTCATTCTATAGCATACTAAAAGTTAATGGTGAACCTCGCTTCCAAACCAAAATTTGATAAAAACACAACACAAAAAACCCAATATAGCCATCACAATTATCTGTTTCTTCAAAAAGTATGATTAAATGGCCCTTTCTATGCTGAAATCCAGCTGTTTAACAGTTCTTCTTTTTAAAGGTGAGCCACTCCTTTAAGGCTTATGCCACACAGGGCTTAATTTCTGCTTCTATACGCTTTCTTTGCATGCAGAGAGCAGCCAGTGTACTCCCATCCACTCCTCTATGTCACTGCAATGACAGGCACGGCATTAGTGTGCAGACACACACACAGAGGCTATACATTATTTCACATTATTATTTCACATTGTCTCACTGATATCCACTCTGATATTATGCTCTGTGTGCTCCAGGCTGCTGTTGAGTAGCTAAGCTTAGGGGTAGTTGGAAATTATTAAGCCATATTACTTGCCAAAAAAAAGCTGATTATTAATTCAAATGCAGAATTGTTTTTTTGTATATCTAATGTGAATCAAATCCATTACAAAGCAGCTGTGTGTGTGTGCGGTACAGTATATGTCAAATTACTGTTCTGTATAATGTCAGGCATATATTTATTTTAGTAGTTGATCTATAAATTATTGTTTGCTTTGTTGTAGTTGCTAGCTCGTCTGGTATACAAGGAAATAAAGACGCTTTGTGGAGGAGTGAGAAAAAGGTGAAACATATTTTTCTTTTATCAGGTAGTCATAACTTTAACTTATTAAGATGACAAATAACAAAAGTGCAACAGTTATATTGGGGTTCCCAGATGCATTCTAGTCTCAATACATAAGTATGAATTGGTCCAGCCTGATAGCATTTCTACTTTTTCTCTCATTTCATATATTGTCCATATATTAAAATATGCAGTATTTAAGCTGGCCAACTACATCAAAGTCATCCATGGTATAGCCAGTCCTACACTCAACTTTTATCTAATTCATTACAAATTCTATTGCCTCAGTATACATTTTACAGTTAAAGTTAAAGTTTTACCTGCTGCTTTCAATGTTGAAAATCCCAAACATGGTTGCCCTTTTATTGGCCATATACAATGCTGTTTGTGCAATGCATGTGAAAGGCCCCACCACATCTACACACATGTCCTTATCACCCTTTTTTTGTACTGTCCTTTTCTCTAATAAACTATACAATACAATACAACGTCCTGATATACTTTATCTTTACAATTAATCATCTTATTTATGCTTTTATTGTATTTACAGCCTCCAAAACTAAATGCAAGATGCAGGGTGTGGTTTCAGCAGTGACTTATAAGAACACTGACACATGGTGCTACTTGTTGCTTGCAATATTTTGTGCTTTGTAGCCTCCAGAGAATATGTTTTGTATTGCAATCACGAGCAACAGGTAGCAAAGTGTGTCATTGCACTAAGCGTGCTAGCACATGGGGAAATGTGCCACCCATGTTCAAATCTGTGCTGCCACAGGCAACAAATCTCCCTGAAATGGTTTCCTACTTGGAATAAAGTAGGTTGGCAACTGGAAAAAACACACAGCACTTGTTTTTCAAGGTCAAGCAAAGTTGCCCTGTAAGGAAACGACTTTAGAAACTAAGCATCGGATACGTTTTTCCACCAGGAATAAAGTAAAGCATTTCAAAGAGATTTGTTGCAGATTTAAACAACGGTGACCAACTTCCCTGCCTGTCCGTTCCCTAAGATGGCACATAACAAAAGTGCAACAGTTATATTGGGGTTCCCAGATGCATTCTAGTCTCAATACATAGGTATAAATTGGTCCAGCCTGATAGCATTTCTACTTTTTCTCTCATTTCATATATTGTCCATATATTAAAATATGCAGTATTTAAGCTGGCCAACTACATCAAAGTCATCCATGGTATAGCCAGTCCTACACTCAACTTTTATCTAATTCATTACAAATTATATTGCCTCAGTATACATTTTACAGTTAAAGTTAAAGTTTTACCTACTGCTTTCAATGTTGAAACTCCCAAACATGGTTGCCCTTTTATTGGCCATATACAATGCTGTTTGTGCAATGTATGTGAAAGGCCCCACCACATCTACACACATGTCCTTATCACCCTTTTTTTGTACTGTCCTTTTCTCTAATAAACTGTACAATACAATACAACTTCCTGATATACTTTATCTTTACAATTAATCATCTTATTTATGCATATGCGGTTTATCTTTTATTGTAGATACGGCCTCCAAAACTAAATGCAAGATGCAGGGTGTGGTTTCACCAGTGAATTTTAAGAACAATGACACATGGTGCTACTTGTTGCGTGCAATGTTTTGTGCTTTGTAGCCTCCAGAGAATATGTTTTGTATTGCAATCACGAGCAACAGGTAGCAAAGTGTGTCATTGCACTAAGCGGACTAGCACATGGGGAAATGTGCCACCCATGTTCAAATCTGTACTGCCACAGGCAACAAATCTCCCTGAAATGGTTTCCTACTTGGAATAAAGTAGGTTGGTGACTGGAAAAAACACACAGCACTTGTTTTTCAAGGTTTTTCAAGGTCAAGCAATGTTGCCCTGTAAGGAAACGACTTTAGAAACTAAGCATCGGATATGTTTTTCCACCAGGAATAAAATAAAGCATTTCAAAGAGATTTTTGCAGATTTAAACAAGGGTGACCAATCTCCCTCCTTGTTCGTTCCCTATAGGGGCTTTTCATAGCATTTAATCTGCATTTTAATCCATTAAAATTACTGGACGCCCCCTCTTAAACTCTGTAGTACTTATTAGCAGTGTTCTGTTATAATCTGTAATACATGCTTTGATATAATTTAGACAACAGCATACTTATACATTATGATATTTTGTATGATAATTTAATTTATTGATTGCTTGGATTCATCAGTATGGTTAATGTTTTTTTAGTTTGCAGGTGTTCCTTCCCTCTGAATTGTGGTTTGTTTTTTTTTTTAACTAGAAAATACTCCTAACCTTTTATTTATATTTTGTTATTTAAAAAAGGATGTGCATTAAATGACTTCTGGAATTTTTTTTAAATCTGTTTTAAAATAATTCTCTTCACCATGTTTTATAGCAATAGTCTGACATTAACCCAAAGTAATTCTCGGGAGTAGTTATGATTACCAATGTTTTGTGAGTATATAATGTTTAGTTTGCAACTAGACCTTTCCTAAGCTTCCTGTATGGAATCTAAAAATCACACTGATTATTGCTTAATCTCTTTGGTGATCCGATTTTTCAGATGTAAATGTATATGTCACACACTTGCAGTTTACCTTTATGAACATATAATTAATTTTACCAACAAAATTACTGTTCTTTTATTAACAAGATACTGAGGCTTTTGCAATTGTAACCATCTAACCATCTACCTGAAAAATTATTAGCCAAGCCCTAACAAAAGCAACAAATCTTATGTAAACATCTCAAGACTGCATAAAACAATCAGAATGCTGTTATATGATTTTTTTTACATTTGATTCTCTATTCTTTGCTTGCTTTTGATAAAAAAATAATTCATTCGATGCTTCTGCTTTTTAAAGTGTCTTACATGGAATAATTATTGCAGAATGGCTTTATGGTCAGAATACAGACCAGTATTCTGGAGCAAAGTCAAGGTACAGAGGAATCGCAACTAAGGATTTAGACTAATATAACTTGTCATGGTCATTGGATTATCCTTTATATAGTGCCAACATATTCAGTAGTGTTTTACAGAGATTATACATCATTCACATAAGCCCCTGCCCATATACTGTTTAAATGTTTGTGTGTGGCATGAAACACGAGAACCAGAAAGGACCAGGTTTGCCAACAAAGCTGTGAAGCTCTGCAGTTGGTTCTGCTAGGGAAGTGGGAGTGATGCGGTTAGTCAGGTTGCGGGCTTGAGTATTGGCCTTAAAGTATACAATCCTGGGGGGGTTGTTTCCTATTAATCAGGATATATCCTTAGATAATAATGAGCAGCATACCTACCATTTACAGTGATCCGAAATGCTGTCTAGGTGTAGTAGAATCCCGAAGCTCTGCAAATTTCCTACATTATTTGTTCTATTCACCACATAACTTCTGCTTCTTATTCTTTTCTAACAACGTGCCTTGAAAGTATGACCCTTACTTTAACTAGAATTGCACTAAACATCCCCATGTACTAATGTATTAATTCTTTTATACTAAACATTTAGGTCTTTGCGAATATAATATATCATACCTGCATACTTCATGCATGCAGTTACCATGTTTTGTGGTTATATATAAATAATTTTGAAAGCAGTTCTTCACGCCTTATGTATGTTCATGTGAATGATTGTGATCTAGTTTTAGTTCATATGCAGTAGTAACAAAAGTATAAATGTCTTCCTTTTCATAGGAAACTTCTTTTACACCCGTTCCCTTGCAGTCTAGTGTCAAAACAGTCCTACCTTCCTGGATATTTCAGACCTGTGCAAAATCAAGGAGCAAAATGTATTTTACATGATAACTCTGATGGTCTGCCAGAGAAGCTGTGCTGTAGTCTACTGTGCCGCTAGCCATTGCCATCCCTGTGACACATGGTTTAGATTAGAAATTAAAGGGGTTGTTCACCTTTTGAGTTACCTTCTAGTATGGTGTAGATTGTGATATTCTGAGACCATTTGCAATTGGGTTTACATTTTTTATTATTTGTGGTTTCATAAATTATTTAGCTTTACATTTAAATGTTTATTCTGCAGCTTTCCATTTTGCAATTTCAGCAATCTGGTTGCATCCATGGATTTGCATGAGAGTCTGGAATATGAATAGGAAAGGGCCTGAATCGATAGACGAGTAATTAAAAAAAAATATCAGTAACAATAAATTGTAGTCTTACAGAGCAAAAAAAAAAACTGTGAAAAATATACAATGAAGACAAATTGAAAAGTTGCTCAGAATTGACTACCGTATATACTCGAGTATAAGACGAGTTTTTTAGCACCCAAAATCTGCTGAAAAAGTCTACCTCGGCTTATACTCGAGTCTATACTAGCTAGGTACACAGAGGGGGCAGGGCCGCTTCCCGCTTTCCGGGCCTAATCTTCCCCTAGCTGTCCCGTCCTCCCTCAGTGGCAGTGCGCTGCGCACTGACATGCATACACACGCAGGGGAACCGGAACAGCAGTAAGTAAGTGTTTGCGATAAGAAGTTCACAAGAACATGCTTGTAACTGGAGAGTATGAGCTGTCTGAGGCCCACAATCTCGGCCAAGTGCGGCTAAAGGTGAGACAGTAGAGGAAACAGATGAGGCATTTACCTTGGCAGCTTTATCCACTTTATGCTAATGTTCCGGCTGATAGACAAACACGGAGGCAGGACGCCCCTCCGCTAGTATTGCAGGGAATATTGTCAGGCCGGATGGTTGAGACCAGGGAGGATCTTGGAGAATGAATCCTCGCAGCTGTTCTCCAAGCCCATAATACTGCTGCTGTATGAAGCGACGCCTGCCCTGAAGCCTGCCAGCGGTGCGACTATATTATATACCTCCCTATGCTGAGCTAATGCCTGTAGTTGGCCAGCACCGGCGTCTGTACAGTAGCGCAGCCTAACGCATCGTATCGCAGCTCCGGGAACAACAAGGTCTAGAAACCCCTCAGGGACATGTTCCTTAGCAGCCACACAGGCTCTAGTGACAGACAGCTCATTCTGCCTTCCTCATAACCCGGAAAGGTTTGCAATCCATCCCACAAGCGGGCAGCCACTAACCCGAGATGCAGGAAATTATGATTGACTGAAACTAAGGAAACGCCACATCGCTGCCACAAGCGGAAGGTAAATTCTAGTGCCGAAAAGGCCCTTCCCTCATGTTGTGATCACGTGGCTGCCAGTGGGAGGAGCTGAGCTTAGGTATTGGACAGGAAGGAGTGGTGTTACTGTAATAGGGAAAGATGTCACATGAGGCTGGGCTGCTGTACTGTCAAATGTAAGGTGAGCTTGGTTGCCAGGTTGGTGGTTTTCCAGACACATTGGCCTACTAATTTAAAGCCCAGGCGGGTTTTAGAAGTACAAACTAGCCAATGTATGGATTTGGGCTACTTTTTCGGCCTTTGGCTGGTTTGTACTTTGGAAACCAGCCACAGTTTTTCTTGCCCTAATGTGCCAAGCCTGTGTCTCCCAATGCATGTTGGGTAAGGTAGATTTTGTTTTGCCAAGTTTAATTGTCCCATTTTGCTTCATGGAAAAATTAGTGAAACAGTATTTTCACATATATTCATTTATTTTATATTTTTTTTAGGTTTATTTTCATTGCACTTGTGCTTTTTTGGGCTACTGTCGCTATTAATGTGGGAGAGTTGGTGTAGGTCTCTGTAATAAACTGGTTGTTCAGTAGAGGAGCTGTGTTGTATCTGGCTCCACTTTCCACATGGGTTTGGTTGGGATAATCAGATAAACTTCTGGAATTATGGAAGAACAATTACTAGTCCATTAAAGAGAGTATTGGGACTCTCTAAAATGTGAAATGATGTATAAAGGCACAAAGAGTTCTCAGAACTGCACTGCTTTTGTATACCAAAAGAAAGGTGATTTAATCACTGGTTAAAATAAAAACGACCAACCTAGTTATTTGTTGCTTCATCTACACAGTTTTGTATAGCAAGTATATAGTATAGGTTTGCAACGGAACAGGCTGATCTGTCATTTTTCACCCTAGGCTTATACTCGAGTCAATACGTTTTCCCAGTTTTGGTAGGTAAAATTAGGTACCTCGGCTTATACTCGGGTCGGCTTATACTCGAGTATATACGGTACTCTATAACTTACTAAAAGTGAACCAGTACTTTAAGTTCATTTGAAATGAAACAATAACATTTTTCCTTTTCTTTGATCTTCTGTCACTCCGCCTGAAAGTGCTTTATATAGCATATCCGATTGTGGCATAGTTGTTAAAAGAAAGTGCCCTGGGTCAGTGCAGTCACATGATAAAAAAGTGAAAAACCGAAAGTAGCCACTGTGCTTAAAAACTGTTAAATTAAATAAAATTGAATGAAATGTAGCAATGATGGGAGATTGTAATGTATAGCATGTCTGACCAAGCTACTGCACACATCCTTCTTTGGGGTATTAAATGTAAAAGCTTCAGATTCCTACATGTAAATTGATTCTGATCTCTCAAAAATGCAACTGTATCGTGCTTTTATCCAGAACTATTGCATCTTTCTCTCTTCCAGTTTGGAGCAGGAATTGGTATGCTTTTTAATCAATTCTGTTAATTTGCATGACATTTAAAGTATGTAATCACAATGATTATTTTGAAGAGCTTTGATACAGTGTTTTATACCCACTGTTTATCTATTCCAGCTACACTGAAATTTGATTTTACCTGCAAGAGGAGCCTGGATCAATTTCAAGACTTTGCTGGCAGGATCAGCCAGCATGCTGCTATTTTTAAGACTGAAGACTTTTAAATGATCTTACAGATAGAATAATTGTATTAGGGCTATTGTAAAATAGGCATTTTGATCATCACTACTCGGTACCATCAGTCAAAACATTGGGGATTACTGCAGGTCATGTCCCCTCAACAGCAATCAGAAGGTGCAACACATCAAGCCTTAGCCAGAAATGCACCATACAATTTGTGCAATAATCTCGGGTTGTGGATCTACTAGTAATCTGCAAACAGCTTCTCACAATCTAAGGCCTGTTTGGAGTAGCAGCCTTCAAGCCTAGTGTCCCATAACCCTTAGGTAATTTAAGGGTTAGTCATAATTTTACAAATTTTATATACAGAATTCTACAGTTGTACATAAATAAACAAATTCTTTGCAATCAGTATTTTGCCTTCTGCGTCTTCATGTTTGTGTTCATATTAGATTGTATACAATATTTTACAGTAATTTTCAGAAATCTTGCACAGAGGACATTCACCTATTGAAAGAGAACTAAAGTTGAACAAATAATTGGCCTAGAAATGTTTCACCAAGGCACCCACAGTTCTTTAGCAGGGAAGACCTGTGCCCATGAAAATACCCCATATTCTTTTCTGCTGATTCACTGTGCATGTTCGTTGCTGCTGTCAGTTACTAAGCTTTGGGAACAATTTACAATACACTTTGGGGCAAATTTACTTAGCTCGAGTGAAGGAATAGAATAAAAAATACTTCGAATTTCAAAGAATTTTTTTGGCTACTTCGACCATCGAATTGGCTACTTCGACCTTCGCCTATGACTTTGACTCGAACGATTCAACTAAAAATCATTCGACTATTCGACCATTCGATAGTCGAAGTACAGTCTCTTTAAAAAAAACTTCGACCCCCTACTTCGCCACCTAAAAACTACCGAGCATCAATGTTAGCCTATGTTATCCACATCCGCCCAGAGCTCACTGAGCTTGTGCTGTGCCACTGACACTAAAAAGGTAGTCTAAGAAGATCCAGTATGATAAGCTTCTTTGAGCATAGCATGGTTCATTACTGCTGTAGGGCTGCTGAATCTCTTTGCTGGTATAGTAAGTAATGCAGCTTCTCTACCAATATTCATTAATTTTTAGGCTTTAATTCTCCTTTAAGAGGAAAATTTAAAAAAATATTGTGTCCATGGTTGTGCTAAAATAAGAATTAAATGACCATGCAGTTTTAGATTATCCACAGGGCCAGATGTCACTTTAGGGTACCCAAAGGACAGCATCAGCCCCTGCCCCCCCCCCATGGCTGTGCCCATGCCATCTCCAGAATTGTGCGCACACAGGGGGACAAAATGAGCAGGCATCTCCACCTTCCACCGCCCGTGCCCCAGGATTGCATGTAAGTGCGACCTGTTGTTTGTACAGAGGGGTCAGAAAGCCCATAAATCTGTGTGCCTAGACCCCAGAGGGCTTTGTGTGTGGCTGGGCGGCACACCACCCCTCTATTTGTCCTGCCCTATGCCCGGACCTTTGTTGCCTTCCACAAACCCGGGACTGATTCATGTAGAAGTTGAACCCATCCCTCAATTAGAGATCTTGTTTGATTCGAAATATGTTGGCATTATATAAATAAATGTTAAAAAATTGTACATCTGCTGGTGAGGGATTACTTTCCTGACAAATGTTTTGTGCAGGATCTGTACTCAAAGCCTTGTGCTACACATTATACATTTTGAATTAATCTTCCTCTTTAAAAGGTAATAAATATAAATTATGATTTTATTATTCTGATAGTAAAAATAAATTGGTGTCACCTGGAGGTAGTTCTGTAGTATTTTTGTTTTCTGTGTCTTAAAAATTAATTTCCTCTTCTTAACAGACCACTTCTACATAACTTGCAAATAGTCACCTCCTGATTTGCTGCACATACTGTATCCCTTTACCATTTGCCATCAGGATAATTATCCAGTGGCACGATACTTGTCTGCTGTGCAGTACATATGGGGCAAGGCTTTTAGTGCTTGAAATGTACACAATAATTTAATACTAGGCTAGGCTACATTATTTTGGGTGCAGATATAAGTTATATTTCCCCATCATTTCATTGTAGGGTGGGGAGTGGCCCTTGTTGGTGTTTTTAATGACAATTATTTTTAATTGAATATGAATAAAGGTTGTATTTTAACATAACCACTCCTAAACTTACAATCTCCCCTTGTAATGCCCTTATGTTTTGGTGTTGCTACAATTGACACAATTTATTTTTCAGACACCTTTAAAATGTAAAAAAAAATACTGGAAAATGATCTTATAAACTGGCCCAATGTTGTCTCTGCCTGCATTTCTTTCCTAGAATACTGCAGTAAATGGAGCGCAGCATGGATTATGTAGAAGACGTTTTCCAGTGTATTTATTATTAAGTTATACTCGATCCAAAAGAGCTTCAAAAAATATTGCATAATGTTGTTATATAAGGTCTATAAGATCGAATTTTGCGCAATAAAAGAACATCTAATTTTAAGCAACTTTCACATATTCATCAACATTTTTTAAATATTTGAAAAGTTATATTTATATGTACTGTAATTGTTATTGAAAGCAGGTCAAACTGGGCAGAAAGCAATTAGATCCAAGAACCAAAGAATCACCACAAAGACATACTGTATTAAAAATTACTTAGATATGATTCAAGTCAGTCTCATCCCAATCCCACATCAATTATTCACAACACAACATATTGGGTGAAAAGACTGCAGGTTATGGGGGGAATGTAATTAAAGTTGCAAAGAGAAAAACAATTTGTACCAATAAGAATAAAAATCGACCTCTCGCAATGTAATATTGTTCCTTAAACTGTTATTGCATTGCAAATTGCAATTCCGCATTGCAAATTTTAATTGCGCACTCTTAATAGGTGTCGTAATCTTTTGGAGCAAACATAACTTTTTCAGTAAGAAGTTTTATTACATTTACTGCGCATTGGCGCAAACTATAACATTCACAAAAGTTCTTCCACTCTCGGAGGTGGTCGCTAAACAGTTTCTGGGTTCGCAAAAGCTATATTAAATTCACGCAAAGCAAAATTTGTTCACGCAAAGGCATAACTTTTTCGCATTGCCAATAGTTTTTCCATTACTGACTTTTATTTCATTCCCCCGTAAGCCTTTCCCCTTTTCCTACCCCCCTTTCTTTCCCTGTACTACAACTCCCACAATGCCCAGATCCATTATCCCCACACACTACTTCCTTTTTTCCTACTCGTCCCTTAGTCATGGCCCCTTTTGCTCTATCTGTCCCAGATTCACTGCAAAGGGCTTCTTGACTTACGTATGACTTGAGTCGATCCCATCCCAATCCCACATCAATTATTCACAACACATCATATTGGACGAAAAGGCAGTAGCTTAATTTTTTATACAACATTACCTTAACTTAGTATAACATTATCCATCACAACATACCAACATTATTATGACAATTACATATCATATTAACATATGTGTAAAACACACTAGCTGCTTAAGGCTGCATTTAACAATGAACCATAGTTTAATAATATTTCTGACCACTAACCCGTTCTCCAACCTAAGGCTAAGCTTCCACCACTTACTTCCTTGCCTACTATGCTCCCTTTCCCCCAAGCCTAGCCCCAGGCCTATACTACTCCAACCTCTATACTCACCTTGATATAACCGCCCCCTTTTCAGCTACCCAGTAGGGCACCCCCACTATGCCTAAAGCTGCGACAACTTTTACCCCCATCTCCTCAGGATGGGAGGGAGGGAACCCTAACTGTTCCTGTGACTCCACTAGGTAAGAATGTTTTCCTGCACTTTTTCTGGCTATTTAAAGGTTAAGCCTTTCCCCTTTTCCTACCCTTTCCCTGTACTACAACTCCCACAATGCCTAGATCCATTACCCCCACACTACTTCCTTTTTCATCCCTCAGTCATGGCCCTTTTCACTTTATCTGTCCCAGATTTGCTGCATAGGACTTACAGTACGTATGACTTGAGTCGGTCCCATCCCAATCCCACATGACAAATACATATCATGTTAACATATGTGTAAAACAGACTAGCCATTTAAGGCTGCATTTAACAATGAACCATAGTTTAACAACACTTCTCCTGACCACTAACCCATTCTTCAACCTAAGGATAAGCCTGTCATGAGCGCCGTTCGGGACATCCTCGGCGGCGACGGCAAAAGCAAGATAGCGGCGCCCATACCACACAAGTGGGTGCTGTGATGTCACTATTGGTGCCAAAGATTCCTAATAAAAGAGCGCCCAAGATGCTGAAACCCTGCCCAATTATAGGTATTATTTTCTGCAAAGTACCTGGGTATTGTTCTGTGAAATTACTGATTATTCCTGCATCTTGATTACTGCTTGTTTGGACTTTGACCCTTCGCTGCCTGCCTTGTGAACTCTTGCCTGTGACCAGACCACGTCTCCTGTTTTACCCTTTGGCTACCTCAACCTGGACTTCTGCCCTGGGCTTCCTCCTTGGTCCGGACTACTCCCTTTGGGCACCGCTGGGCCCCCAGATATTATAATTGGGCCATGGACCCCACTGAGGAAGCTACACCCGATGTCGGATGAGCGATATGCAGATTGGCGTCCTGCATGGAAGATCTTCTCGGCTCCTGCAACTCCAGCAGGGAAACCGCAGTGCCAGTGAATACACTATTGACTTTAGAACCTTAATGGAAGAGACCTCCTGGAATGATGAGGCATACAAGGCTGTGCTCTACCAAGGTCTGTCAACTCGACTTAAAGATGACCTTATCTCCAGGGAGCTTCCTGAATTGCTGGAGCATCTGATTGCTCTTGCCATTAAAGTGGATACTCGTCTTAAAGAGCATCAAGTTAACAAGGAGCGCAGTAAGAGATTCCAACCTATGTTGGCACCACGCTTCCAAAGACCTCTTTCGCTGGCACCTTCTCTGTGGAGGAGCCTATGCAAGTTGGAAGGTCCCGTCTCTCTGAGCAAGAAAGACTTCGAAGACGTTTGGCTGGCCTATGTCTGTACTGTGCTGGAAAATCTCATTTTGCCAATGCCTGTCCTGTGAAGCCTAAAGGTTCTATTCTCCAAGGTAAATCTGGGGTGACACATGTAAGTGGCGTAGCTCCTAAGTCTCAGGATGATTCTCACAAGTTCCTTTTGCCTTTACAGATCCGTCTGGCCACTAAGACTACTGTCGGCTCTGCCTTCATCGATTCTGGGGCTGCCGGGAATTTCATGGACGCTCTCTTTGCCAAATATATATATATAGTTACATAGTTACATAGTTAAATTGAGTTGAAAAAAGACAAAGTCCATCAAGTTCAACCCCTCCAAATGAAAACCCAGCATCCATACATACACCCCTCTACTTTTAATTAAATTCTATATACCCATACTAACTATAGAGCTTAGTATCACAATAGCCTTTGATATTATGTCTGTCCAAAAAATCATCCAAGCCATTCTTAAAGGCATTAACTGAATCAGCCATCACAACATCACCCGGCAGTGCATTCCACAACCTCACTGTCCTGACTGTGAAGAACCCCCTACGTTGCTTCAAATGAAAGTTCTTTTCTTCTAGTCTAAACGGGTGGCCTCTGGTACGGTGATCCACTTTATGGGTAAAAAGGTCCCCTGCCATTTGTCTATAATGTCCTCTAATGTACTTGTAAAGTGTAATCATGTCCCCTCGCAAGCGCCTTTTTTCCAGAGAAAACAACCCCAACCTTGACAGTCTACCCTCATAATTTAAGTCTTCCGTCCCTCTAACCAATTTAGTTGCACGTCTCTGCACTCTCTCCAGCTCATTTATATCCCTCTTAAGGACTGGATTCCAAAACTGCACTGCATACTCCAGATGAGGCCTTACCAGGGACCTATAAAGAGGCATAATTATGTTTTCATCCCTTGAGTTAATGCCCTTTTTTATGCAAGACAGAACTTTATTTGCTTTAGTAGCCACAGAATGACACTGCCCAGAATTAGACAACGTGTTATCTACAAAGACCCCTAGATCCTTCTCATTTAAGGAAACTCCCAATACACTGCCATTTAGTGTATAACTTGCATTTATATTATTTTTGCCAAAGTGCATAACCTTGCATTTATCAACATTGAACCTCATTTTCCAGTTTTCTGCCCAGTTTTCCAGTTTAGACAAATCACTCTGCAAAGTGGCAGCATCCTGCATGGAACCTATAGTTCTGCACAATTTAGTATCATCTGCAAAAATAGAAACAGTACTTTCAATGCCCACCTCCAGGTCATTAATAAACAAGTTGAAAAGCAAGGGACCTAGTACAGAGCCCTGCGGTACTCCACTAACAACATTGGTCCAATTAGAAAATGTTCCATTTACCACCACTCTTTGTAGTCTATCTTTTAGCCAGTTCTCTATCCAAGTACAAATACTATGTTCCAGGCCAACATTCCTTAATTTAACCAGTAACCTTTTGTGTGGCACTGTATCAAATGCTTTAGCAAAATCTAAGTAAATCACATCCACTGCCATCCCAGAATCGAGGTGTCTACTTACATTCTCATAAAAAGAAATTAAGTTAGTCTGGCAAGATCTATTACGCATAAAACCATGCTGGCACAAACTCATAGTATTATGATTTGCTATGAAGTCCAGTATCTTATCCTTTATTAACCCTTCGAAAAGCTTTCCTACCACTGACGTCAGACTAACTGGCCTATAGTTTTGAGGCTGAGAACGGGATCCTTTTTTGAATAGAGGCACCACATTAGCAATTCGCCAGTCTCTCGGCACTATGCCAGATCTCAATGAATCCTGAAAAATTAAGTAAAGAGGTTTGGCAATCACAGAGCTAAGCTCGCTAATTACCCTGGGATGAATACCATCTGGCCCTGGACCTTTGTTAATCTTAACATGTTCTAGTCTCTTTTGAATTTCATCATGTGTGAACCATGCATCATTAGTTGTATTACTAGAATTGGGACTGTTAAGAAGGAAACCTTCACTTACTGATTCCTCATTTGTGTAGACAGATGAAAAATATGAATTCAGAATCTGCGCTTTTAATTTGTTTTCATCAACCATCCCCTGTATCCTTTGTCTTCTCCCCTCCAGGTTACGGCTATTGACAACAGGCCACTCCGAGTTCATCTCCATGACGACAGGGGAATTGCCTGTGCAGGTTGGGACTTTACATAAAGAAAAGTTATCGTTCCTGATTATTTCCTGCCCTTCTGTTCCTGTCGTCCACCCTGGTTTCTCCTACATAACCCCATCATTGACTGGTCCTCTGGGCAGATCTCTTGTTGGAGTCCATTCTGTCAGAAACACTGTCTTCCTGCTAATCCCCTCCTGCGGGTGAATATCTCTTTGTCTGATCTGAAAACTCTGCCATCCTTGTACAAGGAATTCTCTGATGTCTTCGGAATTCCTCCTTCCTCATCGTCATTATGACTGCCCAGTTGATTTCCTTCCTGGAGCCATGCCTCCCAGAGGTCGCACCTATCCTCTTTCTGCTGTGGAGACTTCGGCCATGAAAGACTATTCCAGGAAAATCTCCACCAGGGATTTATTCATCCTTCTACCTCTCCGGCAGGGGCTGGCTTCTTTTTCATGGAGAAAAAAGACGGGGGTCTGCGTCCTTGCATCGTGGACTTAATATGATTACGGTAAAAAACCGATACCCCTTGCCTCTTATTACTGAACTGTTTGACCAACTGAAAGGGGCTGATATTTTTTTGGATCTATGTAGGGCATACAATCTCATCCGTATATGTGAAGGAAGACGGCATTCAACACTCGGGATGGGCATTATGAATACCTCTTAATGCCCTTTAGCCTCTGCAATGCACCCGATGTCTTCCAGGAATTCGTGAACGACATCTTCCGGGATCTGCTGGGGAAATCTGTGGTTGTGTACCTAGATGACATCCTAATCTTCTCCAAGGTGAAGGAGGTACTCTCTTGTCTAAGGAAGAACTCTCTCTTTGCCAAGCTGGAGAAATGTGTCTTCGAAGTGTCCAAGATCCCTTTTCTGGGCTAGATCATCTCCCCAGAGGGTTTCGAGATGGATCCTGCCAAGGTGTATGCAATTCAGGAGTGGCCTCTTCCATTGAGTACCAAGGTGATACAAAGATTCATAGGATTCGCAAATTATTACCGGCAGTTCATTAAGGGGTTCTCTTCTCATATTGCGCCTATCCTTGATCTCATCCAAAAAGGGGGTAAGCCTAACTCATGGTCCCTTCAGCTGTAGAAGCATTCCAGTCCCTGAAGGATGCTTTCACCTCTGCCTCTGTCCTTCTACATGCAGATCCGGTGTTACCCTTTTTCATTGAGGTGGATGCTTCTGAAGTTGGTGCTGGTGCTATTCTGTCTCAAAGACATCCTGCTGATGGGAAATTACATCCTTGTGCTTACTTCTCCAAGAAATTATCTCCAGCAGAGCAGACTTATGACGTTGGGAATCGTGAACTCTTGGCAGTTAAGCTTGGTCTCGAGGAGTGGCCTCACCTTCTTGAAGGATCTTCGATCCTGGTCACTATCTATACTGATCATAAAAACTTTTCATACAATCTTTCAAGAGGTTGAATTCTTTTCTCGCTTTAACTTCACTTTGACCTATCGTCCTGGCTCCAAGAATTGGAAAGCTGATGCTCTATCCCGAAGTTTCACTCTGGTGGATCATGTTCCTGAAAGCCAAGAACCAATTATTCCTCCTGCCAGAACGATTGCATCTCTTTTCCCTCAATTTGCTGAACAAATCTTGGCTGGCCAATCTTCCGCTCCTACGGATACCCCCATTCCGCTCCTACGGATACCCTCTGAACTTCGCCTGCCCATCCTACAACAGACCCACTGTTCCAAGCAAGCTGGACATCCTGGTCCTGAAAAGACTCTTGAACTGTTACAACGCCTAGTCTAGTAAGATGTCAAAGACTTTGTTGCTGCCTGTACTATTTGTGCCACTTCCAAGCCTAGCCATACTTGCCCTAATGGCTTATTACAACCCCTGCCCATTCCCTCTTGTCCATGGACTCATTTAGCAATGGACTTCATTGTAGAAGGTCCACCCTCTAGAGGGAACACGGTGATCTGGGTAGTTATTGACAGCTTCAGCAAGATGGCACATTTCATCCCTTTGCGAAAACTACCCTCAGCGTTGGAACTATCTCAGCTCTTCATCCAATTTATTTTCCGGTTGCATGGCTTCCCGGGCTGAGATAGTATCTGACAGGGGATCTCAGTTTACAGCTAAATTTTGGCGTTACTTATGTAAGGACTTGGGTATCAATCTCCAGTTTTCTTCCGCCTACCACCCCCAGACCAATGGCGCAGCAGAGCGGGTGAACCAAGCATTAGAGCAATTCCTGAGGAATCATGTTTCCCTCAAGATGATTGGTCTGATATCCTCCCGTGGGCGGGATTCACTTATAACTATGCATGCCAGACTTCCACTGGAAGGTCTCCGTTTATGATGCATACGCTGAAAAAATAGGATGGCACACACAAGTAGCAAATGTGCTAAATCCTTAGTGCTTTTATTTTATCTCCCACACAACGTTTCAGAGGTGCAACCTACTTTATCAAGTGTTAACAACTTCAATTCGTAATATGACAAACAAATGTCCCCCTGTTCAATCCTTTTATTGCTTGCCACACCACAAAATCCTTGGTTAAATCTTCCCACCTCTGCATTTTGATCCAGAATGCCAAGACTGCCTTGCCCTTCTCGATCTGAGCCACTGACACAGACCGTCTGCCCAACTGACCAGCTGTCTTCCAGATCCTACCATACATGGCCCAAGTCAATGCTGCCACTAAAGACCTCGTAATTCAGTCATCCTGATCCTCCACAGACCTGCCAGGAAGGGATAGCCTTCCTTGTATGCTCCCAGAGCCACCCGTTCCCACTGGAACTGAGATAAAGAATCAGCAATTACATTCCTTAACCCCGGAAGGTGCATATCCCAGAAACTTACATTGAGTTGCAGGCAACACAACACCAAAAGCCACACAACCTCGACTGAGGATGCCAACTGCCTGTTTATCGCCTGTACCACCCCCATGCTGTTGGAGACAAAGAGCACCTTCCTATTACTCAGGGTTTTACCCCAAATAAATAATGCTATCACAGTTTAAAAACAGCTTAAACCTATCACCATCCACTCCTCTGGCCATTCTTCTGCACACCACTTACTCTCCAGAAAAGCACCAAAACATTGGCTCCCAGCTGCATCAGTGAGCAGCTCTGTGTTAAATTAATCTAGAAACCAACACCAAATTTCTTCTTTTGATAACTGCACGTGGTGCGGGGCTGTTGCCCCTGCCCTCACTAGCAACTTGCCAAACATGTGACGAAAAAAATCTGCCCATCACAATAACCTGGCAGGCAAAGTTAAGCCTGCCAAGAAGTGACTGTACCTTTCTAACGGTAGCTTTGCATTTGTTTGCTGTTAGATCCACCCAGCCTTTTAAATCCCTGAGCTTATCAAGTGGCAGACGGCATTAACCCTTCTCTGTATCAATTTCCAATGTGAGAAAACAAAGGCAGGTCGCTGGACCCACAGTTTTTTCTGTTGCTAAGGACACCCCAAATTCTTCTGCTACCTCCTGCAGTGTCGCGCATGCATTCATCCGACGTTCCTGGACCTACAAATAAAAAAATCATCAAGGTAATGTACCAGATTCCTGGAATTAGCCCAACAAACATTTGACCTATGACCTTGGTCCTATGACCATTGACCATTACTATGCGGTATGCTCATCTGCCCTGTGGGCTCTTGCAGCCACCTGCTTTGGCAGCAGGCAACTGACCCATAACCTTTGGCCCATGACCTTTGACCCATGACCTTTGACCACCACAATGGTTGTCACTTGTCTGCCTTGGTGTCTCTTGCCGCCATCTGCTTTGAGGGAGTTACTTCCCAGATTGCTGCAACAGTCCACACGGCAGATGAGGGTACCTCATGAAAACGGCCAAAGGTCGTAGGTCAAATGTCATGTTTGAAGTGGCATGGGTCAAAGGTCATGGGTCAGAGAGGACTCTGTCAAAGCAGGTGGCTACAAGAGCCACCAAGGCCGACAAGTGACAACCATTATGGTGGTCAAAGGTCATAGGTCAAATGACATAGGTCAATGGTCATGGGTCAAATGGTATTTGTCAAATAGCATGGGTCAGAGGAAACTCTGACAAAGCAGATGACAGCAAGAGCCCACATGGTAGATGAACAAACTTGATAAGGACGGTCAAGTGTCAAAGGTGTAGAGTAAAATGGCATTTGACCCATGACCTTTGGCCCATGACGTTTTTCCCATGCCATTCGACTCATGATCTTTGATCTGTGAACATTGACCACAATCATTGTGGCCTTAAAGATACCACCGACCTATTGTGTAGACTTACGAATATGGGGACACTCCCACCAGGGATTATACTTTGTGGGATTGATATCCAGAGTTTATACACTTCCATTCCTCATAATGAAGGAATGGATTGTATAGAAGAAGTGTTGCTTGAAACTAGTCTGCCCAATCAAAAAATTTATTTTATTTTGGATTGCCTTAATAAGGTATTGACCAATAATTATTTCACCTTCCGAGAATATATTTTACTGGCAAACCCAGGGTACGTCGATGGGGGCAACGGTAGCCCCCTCTTACGCCAATTTGTTCATACACCATCTTGAAAAACTATTTTTTCTGAAAAAAGAACCTTATTGTCGCCACATCCTTGCTTATTATAGGTTTGTGGACGACATTTTATTGTTTTGGAATGGCCCTATGGATTTGCTTGAAAAAATGATTGAGGAAGCAAACATGAGCCATAAGACAATTAAATTTACGCATGAATGTTCATATTCTGAAATAAATTTTTTGGATGTCAAAATTACTCTAACCAATGGTGAACTAAACACTGACTTGTTCAGGAAAAGTGTGGATAAGAATAATTTGTTGCATATAAGTAGTTTCCATAGTCCGAAGGTGAAACGAGCAATCCCAAAAGGGCAATTTACTTGAGTTAAAAGAATAACCTCTCGTATAGAGAAATATGATGAAGCTAAGTTGACATTAACTAAACGCTTTATAGAGAGAGGGTACAAATCCGATGTGATAAATAAGGCCATAGAAGAAGTTGATGTTATTCCTCGGGCAAATTTGCTATGCCCTAAGAAGAAAGAACACACAGACAAAAAACTTACCTTTGTTTCTACCTATGATTCAAAAAGATGGAGAAGGTTATTAAGAGATACTGGCCTCTTTTACAATCTGATAGACAACATGGCCATCTATTTCGTGCTCTCCCTCTCTTCTGCTATAAACGAGGTCGCACTCTTAAAGATATATTATGTCCATCAGATACACGCCAGAAGAAATCTTTATTCCATGGTAAGAAAAAGAAGGGAACGTATCGATGTCTGAGCTGTAACTGCTGCTCTTCCATAATAAAAGGCAGTAAAATTAATCATCCCAAAAAAGGACATGAGATTGATTTAAATGTATACGCCACTTGTAAATCAACTCATGTTGTATATCTTCTTAAATGTCCCTGTAGCTGGGGTTATGTTAGGCAGACCTCCAGAGAGGTGAAACAAAGGATTCAAGAACATAAAAATAATATTAGAAACTATAAAGAAAACACACAAACAGATACTTCGGTCTCTAAACATTTTTTTGAATGTAAACATAGCATATTATTCTCAAACCAAGGCCGACAAGTGACAACCATTATGGTGGTCAAAGGTCATAGGTCAAATGACATAGGTCAATGGTCATGGGTCAAATGGTATTTGTCAAATAGCATGGGTCAGAGGAAACTCTGACAAAGCAGATGACAGCAAGAGCCCACATGGTAGATGAACAAACTTGATAAGGACGGTCAAGTGTCAAAGGTGTAGAGTAAAATGGCATTTGACCCATGACCTTTGGCCCATGACGTTTTTCCCATGCCATTCGACTCATGATCTTTGATCTGTGAACATTGACCACAATCATTGTGGCCTTAAAGATACCACCGACCTATTGTGTAGACTTACGAATATGGGGACACTCCCACCAGGGATTATACTTTGTGGGATTGATATCCAGAGTTTATACACTTCCATTCCTCATAATGAAGGAATGGATTGTATAGAAGAAGTGTTGCTTGATACTAGTCTGCCCAATCAAAAAATTTATTTTATTTTGGATTGCCTTAATATGGTATTGACCAATAATTATTTCACCTTCCGAGAATATATTTTACTGGCAAACCCAGGGTACGTCGATGGGGGCAACGGTAGCCCCCTCTTACACCAATTTGTTCATACACGATCTTGAAAAACTATTTTTTCTGAAAAAAGAACCTTATTGTCGCCACATCCTTGCTTATTATAGGTTTGTGGACGACATTTTATTGTTTTGGAATGGCCCTATGGATTTGCTTGAAAAAATGATTGAGGAAGCAAACATGAGCCATAAGACAATTAAATTTACGCATGAATGTTCATATTCTGAAATAAATTTTTTGGATGTCAAAATTACTCTAACCAATGGTGAACTAAACACTGACTTGTTCAGGAAAAGTGTGGATAAGAATAATTTGTTGCATATAAGTAGTTTCCATAGTCCGAAGGTGAAACGAGCAATCCCAAAAGGGCAATTTACTTGAGTTAAAAGAATAACCTCTCGTATAGAGAAATATGATGAAGCTAAGTTGACATTAACTAAACGCTTTATAGAGAGAGGGTACAAATCCGATGTGATAAATAAGGCCATAGAAGAAGTTGATGTTATTCCTCGGGCAAATTTGCTATGCCCTAAGAAGAAAGAACACACAGACAAAAAACTTACCTTTGTTTCTACCTATGATTCAAAAAGATGGAGAAGGTTATTAAGAGATACTGGCCTCTTTTACAATCTGATAGACAACATGGCCATCTATTTTGTGCTCTCCCTCTCTTCTGCTATAAACGAGGTCGCACTCTTAAAGATATATTATGTCCATCAGATACACGCCAGAAGAAATCTTTATTCCATGGTAAGAAAAAGAAGGGAACGTATCGATGTCTGAGCTGTAACTGCTGCTCTTCCATAATAAAAGGCAGTAAAATTAATCATCCCAAAAAAGGACATGAGATTGATTTAAATGTATACGCCACTTGTAAATCAACTCATGTTGTATATCTTCTTAAATGTCCCTGTAGCTGGGGTTATGTTGGGCAGACCTCCAGAGAGGTGAAACAAAGGATTCAAGAACATAAAAATAATATTAGAAACTATAAAGAAAACACACAAACAGATACTTCGGTCTCTAAACATTTTTTTGAATGTAAACATAACCCCATGCAACTGCGCTGGTGTGTCATCGAGGAAGCTCCCCTCGATAGGCGAGGTGATAATAGAATTAAAAGATTGTTACAAAAAGAAGGTAAATGGATTAAGAAACTGAACACATTACATCCTGATTGTTTAAATGATGCTTGGAGCTTGAAACCGTATCTATAAAATTGTTAATTTAACTTATTTACTTTGCAGACCAAGAAAGTTTGAGAATAATATGCTACAATAACGACAGAAATAGGGTAATGTATTTAATTGATTGGACATTTCCTGCACAAAATATTCAAGCACTTTGAAGATAATTCCTTTTTTACTTCAATTACCTGTGGACACAAAATTGAACATTTTTTGAATTTACATATCACTCCTGATTGGATGATGGGAATGAAGGGGTTAAGGGGTGTGTTTTAAATGTTCACTGTGATTCTGTGTTTGTTACACTTGAGAAAGGGCAATTATAGCCCGAAACATGTTGTGTATAGCAGCTTAAATAATTATTAATCGCAAGCAGTTAATCTGCGTTTGAGTGCTCTCCTCTTTCCTACTGAAAGTCTGCTGACCACGATCATTGTGGTTGCTGATCTTAGCCATCTGCTTTATGACCTATGACCTTTGACCCATGACATTTGACTACCATAATTGTAGTCACTTATCTGCCTTGGTGGCTCTTGCAACCATCTTCTTCGTCAGAGTTCCCTCTGACCCCTGCCATTTGACAAATACCAATTGACCCATGACTTTTAGCCCATGATCGTTGACCTTTGACCTATGATCTTTGACCTATGACCTTTGACCACTACATTTGTCACTTGGCTGCCTTGGTGGCTCTTGCCACCACCTGCTTTGTCAGAGTTCTCTCTGATCCATGACCTTTGACCCATGACCTTTGACCTATGACCATTGACCATTATCATGAGGTAAGCTCCTCAGTCATGTGGACTCTTGCAGCCATCTGCTTTGGCAAAAAAAAAAGCAGATTGCAGTCACTTATCTGCCTTGGTGGCTCTTGCAAGGATCTGCAGATAAGCAAACACAATGATGGCGGTCAAAGGTCATGGTCAGAAAGCACTCTGCCAAAGCAGATGGATGCAAGAGCCCCCAAGGCCGATAAGTGACCAGCATTTACACATTCTGTTGTGCTGATCAGAAGTAGAAACTGGAGGGATTTTGTTAAATTTTTGTTCATCGACTCCCATAATCAGATTTTAACTTGGTGCTTACTAGCAGGGTGAAGGCAGGCTGGTATCACCTGTAGCATCAAAGAGCATGGGTTAAAGGTCAAAGGTAAAGTACCAAGAATTGAAATTGGCATTTACTCACAATGCACTCCGTTAGAGTAAGGGCACAGCTAAGGGTCTGACTGGGTGGCCTAGCACAGGAATAACCAAATCCCAACATGGAGGTCAAATGGCATGGGTCAAAGGTCATAGGTCAAATGGCATGGGTCAAAGGTCATGGATCAGAGGGATCTCCGACAAAGCTGATGGCTGCAAGAGTCACCAAGGCAGATAAGTGACCACAAATATGGCGGTCATGGGTCACATGACATAGGTCGAAGGTCAAGGGCCACATGACATAGGTCAAAGGTCATGGGTCAAAGGTGACTCTGACAACCATCATGGTGGTTGCTTTTCTGCCTTGGTTCTCTTGCAACCATCTGCTTTGGTGGACTACACTTTTTGACCCAGGCAATTTGACCCGTGACCTTTGACCCTTGACCTTTGACCACCATAATGGTTGTCACTTGTCTGCTGTGGTTGCTCTTGCAGCCATCTGCTTTGTCAGAGTCCCCTCTGACCCATGACCTTTGACCCGTGCCATTGTACATATGACCTTTGACCTATGCCGTTGATCATTATCATGAGGTATGCTCATTTGCCCTCTGGGCTCTTGCAGCCGTCTGCTTTGGTGGAGGGCCTTCTGACCCATGACCTTTGACCCGTGAAATTTGACCATCACCATCGTCAGCCTTAGTGGCTGTTGCCACCATCTGCTTTGAGGGAGTTCCCTCTGCTTTTGGAGTAAACGCCAATTTAAATTCTGGGTATCTTACTCACGACCTTTAGCCCAAGCTCTTTATTGCTACAGGTGATACCAGCCTGCCTTCACCCTGCTAGTAAGCACCAAGTTAAAATCTGAGTATGGGAGTCGATGAACAAAAATTTAACAAATACCCTTCAGTTTCTTCTTCTGATCAGCACAGCAAAATTTGCAACTGCCATTTGACCTTCGACATTTGACACATGACCATTGACAGCCATCATGGGGGGTTTTCTTATCAGCCGTGGGGGGCTCTTGCAGCCTTCTGCTTTGGTGGAGTGCCCTCTGACCCATGACTTTTGAAATATGACCTTTGACCGATGCCATTTGACCTCCATGTTGGGGTTTAGTTATTCCTGTGCTAGGCCAGCCAGTCACACCACTAGCTGTGACCTTACGCTAATGGAGTGTTTTTGATTAAACGCCAATTTAAATCCTGGGTACTTTAATCTTGATCTTTAACCCATGCTCTTTGATGCTACAGGTGATACCAGCCCGCCCTCAACCTGCTAGTAAGCACCAAGTTAAAATCTGTTTATGGGAGTCGATGAACAAAAATTTAACAAAATCCCTCCAGTTTCTACTTCTGATCAGCACAACAGAATGTGCAAATGCTGGTCACTTATCGGCCTTGGGGGCTCTTGCATCCATCTGCTTTGGCAGAGTGCTTTCTGACCATGACCTTTGACCGCCATCATTGGGTTTGCTTATCTGCAGATGCTTGCAAGAGCCACCAAGGCAGATAAGTGACTGCAATCTGCTTTTTTTTGCACTCTGCCAAAGCAGATGGCTGCAAGAGCCCACATGGCTGAGGAGCTTACCTCATGATAATGGTCAATGGTCATAGGTCAAAGGTCATGGGGCAAAGGTCATGGATCAGAGAGAAATCTGACAAAGCAGGTGGTGGCAAGAGCCACCAAGGCAGACAAGCGACAACCTTAGTGGCCAAAGGTCATAGGTCATAGGTCAAGGGTCAAAGGTCATGGGTCGAATTGCCTGGGTCAAAAAGTGTAGTCCACCAAAGCAGATGGTTGCAAGAGAACCAAGGCAGAAAAACAACCACCATGATGGTTGCCAGAGTCACCTTTGACCGATGACCTTTGACCTATGTCATGTGGTCACTGACCTTCGAACTATGTCATGTGACCCATGACCGCCATATTTGTGGTCACTAATCTGCCTTGGTGACTCTTGCCGCCATCTGATTTGTCGGAGATCCCTCTGATCCATGACCTTTCACCCATGCAATTTGACCTATGACCTTTGACCCATGCCATTTGATACCAGCCTGCATTCACCCTGCTAGTAAGCACCAAGTTAAAATCTGATTATGGGAGTCGATGAACAAAAATTTAACAAAATCCCTCCAGTTTCTACTTCTGATCAGCACAACAGAATGTGCAAATGCTGGTCACTTATCGGCCTTGGGGGCTCTTGCATCCATCTGCTTTGGCAGAGTGCTTTCTGACCATGACCTTTGACCGCCATCATTGGGTTTGCTTATCTGCAGATGCTTGCAAGAGCCACCAAGGCAGATAAGTGACTGCAATCTGCTTGTTTTTTTTTGCACTCTGCCAATGCAGATGGCTGCAAGAGCCCACATGGCTGAGGAGTTTACCTCATGATAATGGTCAATGGTCATAGGTCAAAGGTCATGGGGCAAAGGTCATGGATCAGAGAGAAATCTGACAAAGCAGGTGGTGGCAAGAGCCACCAAGGCAGACAAGCGACAACCGTAGTGGGCAAAGGTCATAGGACAAGGGTCAAAGGTCATGGGTCGAATTGCCTGGGTCAAAAAGTGTAGTCCACCAAAGCAGATGGTTGCAAGAGAACCAAGGCAGAAAAACAACCACCATGATGGTTGTCAGAGTCACCTTTGACCCATGACCTTTGACCTATGTCATGTGGCCCATGACCTTCGACCTATGTCATGTGACCCATGACCGCCATATTTGTGGTCACTTATCTGCCTTGGTGACTCTTGCCGACATCTGCTTTGTCGGAGATCCCTCTGATCCATGACCTTTCACCCATGCCATTTGACCTATGACCTTTGACCCATGCCATTTGACCTCCATGTTGGGATTTGGTTATTCCTGTGCTAGGCCACCCAGTCAGACCCTTAGCTGTGCCCTTACTCTAACGGAGTGCATTGTGAGGAAATGCCAAATTCAATTCTTGGTACTTTACCTTTGACCTTTAACCCATGCTCTTTGATGCTACAGGTGATACCAGCCTGCCTTCACCCTGCTAGTAAGCACCAAGTTAAAATCTGATTATGGGAGTCGATGAACAAAAATTTAACAAAATCCCTCCAGTTTCTACTTCTGATCAGCACAACAGAATGTGCAAATGCTGGTCACTTATCGGCCTTGGGGGCTCTTGCATCCATCTGCTTTGGCAGAGTGCTTTCTGACCATGACCTTTGACCGCCATCATTGGGTTTGCTTATCTGCAGATGCTTGCAAGAGCCACCAAGGCAGATAAGTGACTGCAATCTGCTTTTTTCTTGCACTCTGCCAAAGCAGATGGCTGCAAGAGCCCACATGGCTGAGGAGCTTACCTCATGGTCAATGGTCATAGGTCAAAGGTCATGGGGCAAAGGTCATGGATCAGAGAGAAATCTGACAAAGCAGGTGGTGGCAAGAGCCACCAAGGCAGACAAGTGACAACCGTAGTGGGCAAAGGTCATAGGTCATAGGTCAAGGGTCAAAGGTCATGGGTCAAATTGCCTGGGTCAAAAAGTGTAGTCCACCACAGCAGATGGTTGCAAGAGAACCAAGGCAGAAAAACAACCACCATGATGGTTGCCAGAGTCACCTTTGACCCATGACCTTTGACCTATGTCATGTGGCCTGTGACCTTCGACCTATGTCATGTGACCCATGACCGCCATATTTGTGGTCACTTATCTGCCTTGGTGACTCTTGCCGCCATCTGCTTTGTCGGAGATCCCTCTGATCCATGACCTTTCACCCATGCCATTTGACCTATGACCTTTGACCCATGCCATTTGACCTCCATGTTGGCATATGGTTATTCCTGTGCTAGGCCACCCAGTCAGACCCTTAGCTGTGCCCTTACTCTAACGGAGTGCATTGTGAGGAAATGCCAATTTCAATTCTTGGTACTTTACCTTTGACCTTTAACCCATGCTCTTTGATGCTACAGGTGATACCAGCCTGCCTTCACCCTGCTAGTAAGCACCAATTAAAATCTGATTATGGGAGTCGATGAACAAAAATTTAACAAAATCCCTCCAGTTTCTACTTCTGATCAGCACAACAGAATGTGCAAATGCTGGTCACTTATCGGCCTTGGGGGCTCTTGCATCCATCTGCTTTGGCAGAGTGCTTTCTGACCATGACCTTTGACCGCCATCATTGGGTTTGCTTATCTGCAGATGCTTGCAAGAGCCACCAAGGCAGATAAGTGACTGCAATCTGCTTTTTTTTTTGCACTCTGCCAAAGCAGATGGCTGCAAGAGCCCACATGGCTGAGGAGCTTACCTCATGATAATGGTCAATGGTCATAGGTTAAAGGTCATGGGTCAGAGGTCATGGATCAGAGAGACATCTGACAAAGCAGGTGGTGGCAAGAGTCACCAAGGCAGACAAGCGACAACCTTAGTGGGCAAAGGTCATAGGTCAAGGGTCAAAGGTCATGGGTCGAATTGCCTGGGTCAAAAAGTGTAGTCCACCAAAGCAGATGGTTGCAAGAGAACCAAGGCAGAAAAACAACCACCATGATGGTTGCCAGAGTCACCTTTGACCCATGACCTTTGACCTATGTCATGTGGCCCGTGACCTTCGACCTATGTCATGTGACCCATGACCGCCATATTTGTGGTCACTTATCTGCCTTGGTGACTCTTGCCGCCATCTGCTTTGTCGGAGATCCCTCTGATCCATGACCTTTCACCCATGCCATTTGACCTATGACCTTTGACCCATGCCATTTGACCTCCATGTTGGGATTTGGTTATTCCTGTGCTAGGCCACCCAGTCAGACCCTTAGCTGTGCCCTTACTCTAACCGAGTGCATTGTGAGGAAATGCCAATTTCAATTCTTGGTACTTTACCTTTGACCTTTAACCCATGCTCTTTGATGCTACAGGTGATACCAGCCTGCCTTCACCCTGCTAGTAAGCACCAAGTTAAAATCTGATTATGGGAGTCGATGAACAAAAATTTAACAAAATCCCTCCAGTTTCTACTTCTGATCAGCACAACAGAAAGTGCAAATGCTGGTCACTTATCGGCCTTGGGGGCTCTTGCATCCATCTGCTTTGGCAGAGTGCTTTCTGACCATGACCTTTGACCGCCATCATTGGGTTTGCTTATCTGCAGATGCTTGCAAGAGCCACCAAGGCAGATAAGTGACTGCAATCTGCTTTTTTTTTTGCACTCTGCCAAAGCAGATGGCTGCAAAAGCCCACATGGCTGAGGAGCTTACCTCATGAAAATGGTCAATGGTCATAGGTCAAAGGCCATGGGTCAGAGGTCATGGATCAGAGAGACATCTGACAAAGCAGGTGGTGGCAAGAGCAACCAAGGCAGACAAGCGACAACCGTAGTGGGCAAAGGTCATAGGTCATAGGTCAAGGGTCAAAGGTCATGGGTCGAATTGCCTGGGTCAAAAAGTGTAGTCCACCAAAGCAGATGGTTGCAAGAGAACCAAGGCAGAAAAACAACCACCATGATGGTTGCCAGAGTCACCTTTGACCCATGACCTTTGACCTATGTCATGTGGCCCGTGACCTTCGACCTATGTCATGTGACCCATGACCGCCATATTTGTGGTCACTTATCTGCCTTGGTGACTCTTGCCGCCATCTGCTTTGTCGGAGATCCCTCTGATCCATGACCTTTCACCCATGCCGTTTGACCTATGACCTTTGACCCATGCCATTTGACCTCCATGTTGGGATATGGTTATTCCTGTGCTAGGCCACCCAGTCAGACCCTTAGCTGTGCCCTTACTCTAACGGAGTGCATTGTGAGGAAATGCCAATTTCAATTCTTGGTACTTTACCTTTGACCTTTAACCCATGCTCTTTGATGCTACAGGTGATACCAGCCTGCCTTCACCCTGCTAGTAAGCACCAAGTTAAAATCTGATTATGGGAGTCGATGAACAAAAATTTAACAAAATCCCTCCAGTTTCTACTTCTGATCAGCACAACAGAAAGTGCAAATGCTGGTCACTTATCGGCCTTGGGGGCTCTTGCATCCATCTGCTTTGGCAGAGTGCTTTCTGACCATGACCTTTGACCGCCATCATTGGGTTTGCTTATCTGCAGATGCTTGCAAGAGCCACCAAGGCAGATAAGTGACTGCAATCTGCTTTTTTTTTTGCACTCTGCCAAAGCAGATGGCTGCAAGAGCCCACATGGCTGAGGAGCTTACCTCATGGTCAATGGTCATAGGTCAAAGGTCATGGGGCAAAGGTCATGGATCAGAGAGAAATCGGACAAAGCAGGTGGTGGCAAGAGCCACCAAGGCAGACAAGTGACAACCGTAGTGGGCAAAGGTCATAGGTCATAGGTCAAGGGTCAAAGGTCATGGGTCAAATTGCCTGGGTCAAAAAGTGTAGTCCACCAAGGCAGATGGTTGCAAGAGAACCAAGGCAGAAAAACAACCACCATGATGGTTGCCAGAGTCACCTTTGACCCATGACCTTTGACCTATGTCATGTGGCCCGTGACCTTCGACCTATGTCATGTGACCCATGACCGCCATATTTGTGGTCACTTATCTGCCTTGGTGACTCTTGCCGCCATCTGCTTTGTCGGAGATCCCTCTGATCCATGACCTTTGACCCATGCCATTTGACCTCCATGTTGGGATTTGGTTATTCCTGTGCTAGGCCACCCAGTCAGACCCTTAGCTGCGCCCTTACTCTAACGGAGTGCATTGTGAGGAAATGCCAATTTAATTTCTTGGTACTTTACATTTGACCTTTAACCCATGCTCTTTGATGCTACAGGTGATACCAGCCTGCCTTCACCCTGCTAGTAAGCACCAAGTTAAAATCTGATTATGGGAGTCGATGAACAAAAATTTAACAAAATCCCTCCAGTTTCTACTTCTGATCAGCATAACAGAATGTGCAAATGCTGGTCACTTATCGGCCTTGGGGGCTCTTGCATCCATCTGCTTTGGCAGAGTGCTTTCTGACCATGACCTTTGACCGCCATCATTGGGTTTGCTTATCTGCAGATGCTTGCAAGAGCCACCAAGGCAGATAAGTGACTGCAATCTGCTTTTTTTTTTGCACTCTGCCAAAGCAGATGGCTGCAAGAGCCCACATGGCTGAGGAGCTTACCTCATGATAATGGTCAATGGTCATAGGTCAAAGGTCATGGGTCAAAGGTCATGGATCAGAGAGAAATCTGACAAAGCAGGTGGTGGCAAGAGCCACCAAGGCAGACAAGCGACAACCGAAGTGGGCAAAGGTCATAGGTCAAGGGTCAAAGGTCATGGGTCAAATTGCCTGGGTCAAAAAGTGTAGTCCACCAAAGCAGATGGTTGCAAGAGAACCAAGGCAGAAAAACAACCACCATGATGGTTGTCAGAGTCACCTTTGACCCATGACCTTTGACCTATGTCATGTGGCCCATGACCGCCATATTTGTGGTCACTTATCTGCCTTGATGACTCTTGCCGCCATCTGCTTTGTCGGAGATCCCTCTGATCCATGACCTTTCACCCATGCCATTTGACCTATGACCTTTGACCCATGCCATTTGACCTCCATGTTGGGATTTGGTTATTCCTGTGCTAGGCCACCCAGTCAGACCCTTAGCTGTGCCCTTACTCTAACGGAGTGCATTGTGAGCAAATGCCAATTTCAATTCTTGGTACTTTACCTTTGACCTTTAACCCATGCTCTTTGATGCTACAGGTGATACCAGCCTGCCTTCACCCTGCTAGTAAGCACCAAGTTAAAATCTGATTATGGGAGTCGATGAACAAAAATTTAACAAAATCCCTCCAGTTTCTCCTTCTGATCAGCACAACAGAATGTGCAAATGCTGGTCACTTATCGGCCTTGGGGGCTCTTGCATCCATCTGCTTTGGCAGAGTGCTTTCTGACCATGACCTTTGACCGCCATCATTGGGTTTGCTTATCTGCAGATGCTTGCAAGAGCCACCAAGGCAGATAAGTGACTGCAATCTGCTTTTTTTTTGCACTCTGCCAAAGCAGATGGCTGCAAGAGCCCACATGGCTGAGGAGCTTACCTCATGATAATGGTCAATGGTCATAGGTCAAAGGTCATGGGGCAAAGGTCATGGATCAGAGAGAAATCTGACAAAGCAGGTGGTGGCAAGAGCCACCAAGGCAGACAAGCGACAACCGTAGTGGGCAAAGGTCATAGGTCATAGGTCAAGGGTCAAAGGTCATGGGTCAAATTGCCTGGGTCAAAAAGTGTAGTCCACCAAAGCAGATGGTTGCAAGAGAACCAAGGCAGAAAAACAACCACCATGATGGTTGCCAGAGTCACCTTTGACCCATGACCTTTGACCTATGTACTGTTGGCCCGTGACCTTCGACCTATGTCATGTGACCCATGACCGCCATATTTGTGGTCACTTATCTGCCTTGGTGACTCTTGCCCTCCATCTGCTTTGTCGGAGATCCCTCTGATCCATGACCTTTGACCCATGCCATTTGACCTATGACCTTTGACCCATGCCATTTGACCTCCATGTTGGGATTTGGTTATTCCTGTGCTAGGCCACCCAGTCAGACCCTTAGCTGTGCCCTTACTCTAACGGAGTGCATTGTGAGGAAATGCCAATTTCAATTCTTGGTACTTTACCTTTGACCTTTAACCCATGCTCTTTGATGCTACAGGTGATACCAGCCTGCCTTCACCCTGCTAGTAAGCACCAAGTTAAAATCTGATTATGGGAGTCGATGAACAAAAATTTAACAAAATCCCTCCAGTTTCTACTTCTGATCAGCACAACAGAATGTGCAAATGCTGGTCACTTATCGGCCTTGGGGGCTCTTGCATCCATCTGCTTTGGCAGAGTGCTTTCTGACCATGACCTTTGACCGCCATCATTGGGTTTGCTTATCTGCAGATGCTTGCAAGAGCCACCAAGGCAGATAAGTGACTGCAATCTGCTTTTTTTTTTGCACTCTGCCAAAGCAGATGGCTGCAAGAGCCCACATGGCTGAGGAGCTTACCTCATGAAAATGGTCAATGGTTATAGGTCAAAGGTCATGGGTCAAAGGTCATGGATCAGAGAGAAATCTGACAAAGCAGGTGGTGGCAAGAGCCACCAAGGCAGACAAGCGACAACCGTAGTGGGCAAAGGTCATAGGTCATGGGTCAAAGGTCATGGTTCGAATTGCCTGGGTCAAAAAGTGTAGTCCACCAATGCAGATGGTTGCAAGAGAACCAAGGCAGAAAAACAACCACCATGATGGTTGTCAGAGTCACCTTTGACCCATGACCTTTGACCTATGTCATGTGGCCCGTGACCTTCGACCTATGTCATGTGACCCATGACCGCCATATTTGTGGTCACTTATCTGCCTTGGTGACTCTTGCCGCCATCTGCATTGTCGGAGATCCCTCTGATCCATGACCTTTGACCCATGCCATTTGACCTATGACCTTTGACCCATGCCATTTGACCTCCATGTTGGGATTTGGTTATTCCTGTGCTAGGCCACCCAGTCAGACCCTTAGCTGTGCCCTTACTCTAACGGAGTGCATTGTGAGCAAATGCCAATTTCAATTCTTGGTACTTTACCTTTGACCTTTAACCCATGCTCTTTGATGCTACCGGTGATACCAGCCGGCCTTCACCCTGCTAGTAAGCACCAAGTTAAAATCTGATTATGGGAGTCGATGAACAAAAATTTAACAAAATCCCTCCAGTTTCTACTTCTGATCAGCACAACAGAATGTGCAAATGCTGGTCACTTATCGGCCTTGGGGGCTCTTGCATCCATCTGCTTTGGCAGAGTGCTTTCTGACCATGACCTTTGACCGCCATCATTGGGTTTGCTTATCTGCAGATGCTTGCAAGAGCCACCAAGGCAGATAAGTGACTGCAATCTGCTTTTTTTTTTTGCACTCTGCCAAAGCAGATGGCTGCAAGAGCCCACATGGCTGAGGAGCTTACCTCATGATAATGGTCAATGGTCATAGGTCAAAGGTCATGGGTCAAAGGTCATGGATCAGAGAGAAATCTGACAAAGCAGGTGGTGGCAAGAGCCAGCAAGGCAGACAAGCGACAACCGTAGTGGGCAAAGGTCATAGGTCAAGGGTCAAAGGTCATGGGTCGAATTGCCTGGGTCAAAAAGTGTAGTCCACCAAAGCAGATGGTTGCAAGAGAACCAAGGCAGAAAAACAACCACCATGATGGTTGTCAGAGTAACCTTTGACCCATGACCTTTGACCTATGTCATGTGGCCCGTGACCTTCGACCTATGTCATGTGACCCATGACCGCCATATTTGTGGTCACTTATCTGCCTTGGTGACTCTTGCCGCCATCTGCTTTGTCGGAGATCCCTCTGATCTATGACCTTTCACCCATGCCATTTGACCTATGACCTTTGACCCATGCCATTTGACCTCCATGTTGGGATTTGGTTATTCCTGTGCTAGGCCACCCAGTCAGACCCTTAGCTATGCCCTTACTCTAACGGAGTGCATTGTGAGCAAATGCCAATTTCAATTCTTGGTACTTTACCTTTGACCTTTAACCCATGCTCTTTGATGCTACCGGTGATACCAGCCTGCCTTCACCCTGCTAGTAAGCACCAAGTTAAAATCTGATTATGGGAGTCGATGAACAAAAATTTAACAAAATCCCTCCAGTTTCTACTTCTGATCAGCACAACAGAATGTGCAAATGCTGGTCACTTATCGGCCTTGGGGGCTCTTGCATCCATCTGCTTTGGCAGAGTGCTTTCTGACCATGACCTTTGACCGCCATCATTGGGTTTGCTTATCTGCAGATGCTTGCAAGAGCCACCAAGGCAGATAAGTGACTGCAATCTGCTTTTTTTTTTGCACTCTGCCAAAGCAGATGGCTGCAAGAGCCCACATGGCTGAGGAGCTTACCTCATGATAATGGTCAATGGTCATAGGTCAAAGGTCATGGGTCAAAGGTCATGGATCAGAGAGAAATCTGACAAAGCAGGTGGTGGCAAGAGCCAGCAAGGCAGACAAGCGACATTTGTGTTTTGATTGACCAATCAGAACACAGCTTTCATAATGTATGCCAAATAATTGACCAATCAGAACACAGCTTTCATAATGTATGCAAAAAAATTGACCAATCAGAACACTGCTTTCATAATGTATGCCAAAAAATTGACCAATCAGGGCACAGCTTTCATAATGTATGCCAAATAATTGACCAATCAGAACACAGCTTTCATAATGTATGCAAAAAAATTGACCAATCAGAACACAGCTTTCATAATGTATGGAAAAAAATTGACCAATCAGAACACAGCTTTCATAATGTATGCCAAAAAATTGACCAATCAGAACACAGCTTTCATAATGTATGCCAAAAAATTGACCAATCAGTGCACAGCTTTCATAATGTATGCAAAATAATTGACCAATCAAAACACAGCTTTCATAATGTATGCAAAAAAATTGACCAATCAGAACACAGCTTTCATAATGTATGCAAAAAAATTTGACCAATCAGAACACAGCTTTCATAATGTATGCCAAAAAATTGACCAATCAGAACACAGCTTTCATAATGTATGCAAAAAAATTGACCAATCAGAACACAGCTATCATAATGTCTGCAAAAAAATTGACCAATCAGAACACAGCTTTCATAATGTATGCCAAAAAATTGACCAATCAGAACACAGCTTTCATAATGTATGCCAAATAATTGACCAAACAGAACACAGCTTTCATAATGTATGCCAAAAAATTGACCAATCAGGGCACAGCTTTCATAATGTATGCCAAATAATTGACCAATCAGAACACAGCTTTCATAATGTATGCCAAATAATTGACCAAACAGAAAACAGCTTTCATAATGTATGCAAAAAAATTGACCAATCAGAACACAGCTTTCATAATGTATGCCAAATAATTGACCAATCAGAACACAGCTTTCATAATGTATGCAAAAAAGTTGACCAATCAAAACACAGCTTTCATAATGTATGCCAAAAAATTGACCAATCAGGGCACAGCTTTCATAATGTATGCCAAATAATTGACCAATCAGAACACAGCTTTCATAATGTATGCAAAAAATTGACCAATCAGAACACAGCTTTCATAATGTATGCCAAATAATTGACCAATCAGAACACAGCTTTCATAATGTATGCCAAAAAATTGACCAATCAGAACACAGCTTTCATAATGTATGCCAAAAAATTGACCAATCAGAACACAGCTTTCATAATGTCTGTAAAAGAATTTGACCAATCAGAACACAGCTTTCATAATGTATGCCAAATAATTGACCAATCAGAACACAGCTTTCATAATGTATGCCAAAAAATTGACCAATCAGAACACAGCTTTCATAATGTATGCCAAAAAATTGACCAATCGGGGCACAGCTTTCATAATGTATGCCAAATAATTGACCAATCAAAACACAGCTTTCATAATGTATGCAAAAAAATTGACCAATCAGAACACAGCTTTAATAATGTATGTAAAAAAATTTGACCAATCAGAACACAGCTTTCATAATGTATGCCAAAAAACTTGACCAATCAGAACACAGCTTTCATAATGTATGCAAAAAACATTGACCAATCAGAACACATCTTTCATAATGTATGCCAAAAAATTGACCAATCAGGGCACAGCTTTCATAATGTATGCCAAATAATTGACCAATCAGGGCACAGCTTTCATAATGTATGCCAAATAATTGACCAATCAGAACACAGCTTTCATAATGTATGCAAAAAAATTGACCAATCAGAACACAGCATTCATAATGTATGCAAAAAAATTGACCAATCAGAACACAGCTTTCATAATGTATGCCAAATAATTGACCAATCAGAACACAGCTTTCATAATGTATGCAAAAAAATTGACCAATCAGAACACAGCTTTCATAATGTATGCCAAAAAATTGACCAATCAGAACACAGCTTTCATAATGTATGTAAAAAAATTTGACCAATCAGAACACAGCTTTCATAGTGTATGCCAAAAAAATTGACCAATCAGAACACAGCTTTCATAATGTATGCAAAAAACATTGACCAATCAGAACACAGCTTTCATAATGTATGCCAAAAAATTGACCAATCAGGGCTCAGCTTTCATAATGTATGCCAAATAATTGACCAATCAGGGCACAGCTTTCATAATGTATGCCAAATAATTGACCAATCAGAACACAGCTTTCATAATGTATGCAAAAAAACTTGACCAATCAGAACACAGCTTTCATAATGTATGCCAAAAAATTGACCAATCAGAACACAGCTTTCATAATGTATGCCAAAAAATTGATCAATCAGGGCACAGCTTTCATAATGTATGCAAAAAAATTGACCAATCAGAACACAGCTTTCATAATGTATGCCAAAAAAATTGATCAATCAGGGCACAGCTTTCAAAATGTATGCCAAATAATTGACCAATCAGAACACAGCTTTCATAATGTATGCCAAAAAATTGACCAATCAGAACACAGCTTTAGTAATGTATGTAAAAAAATTTGACCAATCAGAACACAGCTTTCATAATGTATGCCAAAAAACTTGACCAATCAGAACACAGCTTTCATAATGTATGCAAAAAACATTGACCAATCAGAACACATCTTTCATAATGTATGCCAAAAAATTGACCAATCAGGGCACAGCTTTCATAATGTATGCCAAATAATTGACCAATCAGGGCACAGCTTTCATAATGTATGCCAAATAATTGACCAATCAGAACACAGCTTTCATAATGTATGCAAAAAAATTGACCAATCAGAACACAGCATTCATAATGTATGCAAAAAAATTGACCAATCAGAACACAGCTTTCATAATGTATGCCAAATAATTGACCAATCAGAACACAGCTTTCATAATGTATGCAAAAAAATTGACCAATCAGAACACAGCTTTCATAATGTATGCCAAAAAATTGACCAATCAGAACACAGCTTTCATAATGTATGTAAAAAAATTTGACCAATCAGAACACAGCTTTCATAGTGTATGCCAAAAAAATTGACCAATCAGAACACAGCTTTCATAATGTATGCAAAAAACATTGACCAATCAGAACACAGCTTTCATAATGTATGCCAAAAAATTGACCAATCAGGGCACAGCTTTCATAATGTATGCCAAATAATTGACCAATCAGGGCACAGCTTTCATAATGTATGCCAAATAATTGACCAATCAGAACACAGCTTTCATAATGTATGCAAAAAACTTGACCAATCAGAACACAGCTTTCATAATGTATGCAAAAAAATTGACCAATCAGAACACAGCTTTCATAATGTATGCCAAAAAATTGATCAATCAGGGCACAGCTTTCATAATGTATGCAAAAAAATTGACCAATCAGAACACAGCTTTCATAATGTATGCCAAAAAAATTGATCAATCAGGGCACAGCTTTCAAAATGTATGCCAAATAATTGACCAATCAGAACACAGCTTTCATAATGTATGCCAAAAAATTGACCAATCAGAACACAGCTTTCATAATGTATGCCAAATAATTGACCAATCAGAACACAGCTTTCATAATGTATGCCAAAAAATTGACCAATCAGAACACAGCTTTCATAATGTATGCCAAATAATTGACCAATCAGAACACAGCTTTCATAATGTATGCCAAATAATTGACCAATCAGAAAACAGCTTTCATAATGTATGCAAAAAAATTGACCAATCAGAACACAGCTTTCATAATGTATGCCAAATAATTGACCAATCAGAACACAGCTTTCATAATGTATGCAAAAATATTGACCAATCAGAACACAGCTATCATAATGTATGCAAAAAAATTGACCAATCAGAACACAGCTTTCATAATGTATGCCAAAAAATTGACCAATCAGAACACAGCTTTCATAATGTATGCCAAATAATTGACCAAACAGAACACAGCTTTCATAATGTATGCCAAAAAATTGACCAATCAGGGCACAGCTTTCATAATGTATGCCAAATAATTGACCAATCAGAACACAGCTTTCATAATGTATGCCAAATAATTGACCAAACAGAAAACAGCTTTCATAATGTATGCAAAAAAATTGACCAATCAGAACACAGCTTTAATAATGTATGTAAAAAAATTTGACCAATCAGAACACAGCTTTCATAATGTATGCCAAAAAACTTGACCAATCAGAACACAGCTTTCATAATGTATGCAAAAAACATTGACCAATCAGAATAAATCTTTCATAATGTATGCCAAATAATTGACCAATCAGAACACAGCTTTCACAATGTATGCCAAAAAATTGACCAATCAGAACACATCTTTCATAATGTATGCCAAATAATTGACCAATCAGAACACAGCTTTCATAATGTATGCAAAAAAATTGACCAATCAGAACACAGCATTCATAATGTATGCAAAAAAATTGACCAATCAGAACACAGCTTTCATAATGTATGCCAAATAATTGACCAATCAGAACACAGCTTTCATAATGTATGCAAAAAAATTGACCAATCAGAACACAGCTTTCATAATGTATGCCAAAAAATTGACCAATCAGAACACAGCTTTCATAATGTATGTAAAAAAATTTGACCAATCAGAACACAGCTTTCATAGTGTATGCCGAAAAAATTAACCAATCAGAACACAGCTTTCATAATGTATGCAAAAAACATCGACCAATCAGAACACAGCTTTCATAATGTATGCCAAAAAATTGACCAATCAGGGCACAGCTTTCATAATGTATGCCAAATAATTGACCAATCAGGGCACAGCTTTCATAATGTATGCCAAATAATTGACCAATCAGAACACAGCTTTCATAATGTATGCAAAAAAACTTGACCAATCAGAACACAGCTTTCATAATGTATGCAAAAAAATTGATCAATCAGGGCACAGCTTTCATAATGTATGCCAAATAATTGACCAATCAGAACACAGCTTTCATAATGTATGCGAAAATATTGACCAATCAGAACACAGCTATCATAATGTATGCAAAAAAATTGACCAATCAGAACACAGCTTTCATAATGTATGCCAAAAAATTGACCAATCAGAACACAGCTTTCATAATGTATGCCAAATAATTGACCAAACAGAACACAGCTTTCATAATGTATGCCAAAAAATTGACCAATCAGGGCACAGCTTTCATAATGTATGCCAAATAATTGACCAATCAGAACACAGCTTTCATAATGTATGCCAAAAAATTGACCAATCAGAACACAGCTTTCATAATGTATGCCAAATAATTGACCAAACAGAAAACAGCTTTCATAATGTATGCAAAAAAATTGACCAATCAGAACACAGCTTTCATAATGTATGCCAAATAATTGACCAATCAGAACACAGCTTTCATAATGTATGCCAAATAATTGACCAATCAGAACACAGCTTTCATAATGTATGCCAAAAAATTGACCAATCAGAGCACAGCTTTCATAATGTATGCCAAATAATTGACCAATCAGAACACAGCTTTCATAATGTATGCAAAAAACATGGACCAATCAGGACACAGCTTTCATAATGTATGCAAAAAAATGGACCAATCAGAACACAGCTTTCATAATGTATGCCAAATAAATGACCAATCAGAACACAGCTTTCATAATGTATGCCAAAAAATTGACTAATCAGGGCACAGCTTTCATAATGTATGCCAAATAATTGACCAATCAGAACACAGCTTTCATAAAGTATGCAAAAAAGTTGACCAATCAGGGCACAGCTTTCATAATGTATGCAAAAAAATTAACCAATCAGAACACAGCTTTCATAATGTATGCCAAAAAATTGACCAATCAGAACACCGCTTTCATAATGTATGCCAAAAAATTGATCAATCAGGGCACAGCTTTCATAATGTAAGCCAAATAATTGACCAATCAGAACACAGCTTTCATAATGTATGCAAAAAAATTGACCAATCAGAACACAGCTTTCATAATGTATGCAAAAAAATTGACCAATCAGAATAAATCTTTCATAATGTATGCCAAATAATTGACCAATCAGAACACAGCTTTCACAATGTATGCCAAAAAATTGACCAATCAGAACACAGCTTTCATAATGTATGCCAAAAAATTGACCAATCGGGGCACAGCTTTCATAATGTATGCCAAATAATTGACCAATCAAAACACAGCTTTCATAATGTATGCAAAAAAATTGACCAATCAGAACACAGCTTTCATAATGTCTGTAAAAAAATTTGACCAATCAGAACACAGCTTTCATAATGTATGCCAAAAAATTGACCAATCAGAACACAGCTTTCATAATGTATGCCAAAAAATTGACCAATCGGGGCACAGCTTTCATAATGTGTGCCAAATAATTGACCAATCAAAACACAGCTTTCATAATGTATGCAAAAAAATTGACCAATCAGAACACAGCTTTAATAATGTATGTAAAAAAATTTGACCAATCAGAACACATCTTTCATAATGTATGCCACAAAATTGACCAATCAGGGCACAGGTTTCATAATGTATGCCAAATAATTGACCAATCAGGGCACAGCTTTCATAATGTATGCCAAATAATTGACCAATCAGAACACAGCTTTCATAATGTATGCAAAAAAATTGACCAATCAGAACACAGCTTTCATAATGTATGCCAAATAATTGACCAATCAGAACACAGCTTTCATAATGTATGCAAAAAAATGACCAATCAGAACACAGCTTTCATAATGTATGCCAAAAAATTGACCAATCAGAACACAGCTTTCATAATGTATGTAAAAAAATTTGACCAATCAGAACACAGCTTTCATAGTGTATGCCAAAAAAATTGACCAATCAGAACACAGCTTTCATAATGTATGCAAAAAATTTTGACCAATCAGAACACAGCTTTCATAATGTATGCAAAAAAATTGACCAATCAGAACACAGCTTTCATAATGTATGCCAAAAAATTGACCAATCAGAACACAGCTTTCATAATGTATGTAAAAAAATTTGACCAATCAGAACACAGCTTTCATAGTGTATGCCAAAAAAATTGACCAATCAGAACACAGCTTTCATAATGTATGCAAAAAACATTGACCAATCAGAACACAGCTTTCATAATGTATGCCAAAAAATTGACCAATCAGGGCACAGCTTTCATAATGTATGCCAAATAATTGACCAATCAGGGCACAGCTTTCATAATGTATGCCAAAAAATTGACCAATCAGAACACAGCTTTCATAATGTATGCCAAAAAATTGACCAATCGGGGCACAGCTTTCATAATGTGTGCCAAATAATTGACCAATCAAAACACAGCTTTCATAATGTATGCAAAAAAATTGGCCAATCAGAACACAGCTTTAATAATGTATGTAAAAAAATTTGACCAATCAGAACACAGCTTTCATAATGTATGCAAAAAACATTGACCAATCAGAACACATCTTTCATAATGTATGCCAAAAAATTGACCAATCAGGGCACAGCTTTCATAATGTATGCCAAATAATTGACCAATCAGAACACAGCTTTCATAATGTATGCAAAAAAATTGACCAATCAGAACACAGCATTCATAATGTATGCAAAAAAATTGACCAATCAGAACACAGCTTTCATAATGTATGCCAAATAATTGACCAATCAGAACACAGCTTTCATAATGTATGCAAAAAAATTGACCAATCAGAACACAGCTTTCATAATGTATGCCAAAAAATTGACCAATCAGAACACAGCTTTCATAATGTATGTAAAAAAATTTGACCAATCAGAACACAGCTTTCATAGTGTATGCCAAAAAAATTGACCAATCAGAACACAGCTTTCATAATGTATGCAAAAAACATTGACCAATCAGAACACAGCTTTCATAATGTATGCCAAAAAATTGACCAATCAGGGCACAGCTTTCATAATGTATGCCAAATAATTGACCAATCAGGGCACAGCTTTCATAATGTATGCCAAAAAATTGACCAATCAGAACACAGCTTTCATAATGTATGCCAAAAAATTGACCAATCGGGGCACAGCTTTCATAATGTGTGCCAAATAATTGACCAATCGAAACACAGCTTTCATAATGTATGCAAAAAAATTGACCAATCAGAACACAGCTTTCATAATGTATGCAAAAAACATTGACCAATCAGAACACATCTTTCATAATGTATGCCAAAAAATTGACCAATCAGGGCACAGCTTTCATAATGTATGCCAAATAATTGACCAATCAGGGCACAGCTTTCATAATGTATGCCAAATAATTGACCAATCAGAACACAGCTTTCATAATGTATGCCAAAAAATTGACCAATCAGAACACCGCTTTCATAATGTATGCCAAAAAATTGATCAATCAGGGCACAGCTTTCATAATGTAAGCCAAATAATTGACCAATCAGAACACAGCTTTCATAATGTATGCAAAAAAATTGACCAATCAGAACACAGCTTTCATAATGTATGCAAAAAAATTGACCAATCAGAATAAATCTTTCATAATGTATGCCAAATAATTGACCAATCAGAACACAGCTTTCACAATGTATGCCAAAAAATTGACCAATCAGAACACAGCTTTCATAATGTATGCCAAAAAATTGACCAATCGGGGCACAGCTTTCATAATGTATGCCAAATAATTGACCAATCAAAACACAGCTTTCATAATGTATGCAAAAAAATTGACCAATCAGAACACAGCTTTCATAATGTATGTAAAAAAATTTGACCAATCAGAACACAGCTTTCATAATGTATGCCAAATAATTGACCAATCAGAACACAGCTTTCATAATGTATGCCAAAAAATTGACCAATCAGAACACAGCTTTCATAATGTATGCCAAAAACATTGATCAATCAGGGCACAGCTTTCATAATGTAAGCCAAATAATTGACCAATCAGGGCACAGCTTTCATAATGTATGCCAAATAATTGACCAATCAGAACACAGCTTTCATAATGTATGCAAAAAAATTGACCAATCAGAACACAGCTTTCATAATGTATGGAAAAAAATTGACCAATCAGAATAAATCTTTCATAATGTATGCCAAATAATTGACCAATCAGAACACAGCTTTCACAATGTATGCCAAAAAATTGACCAATCAGAACACAGCTTTCATAATGTATGCCAAAAAATTGACCAATCGGGGCACAGCTTTCATAATGTATGCCAAATAATTGACCAATCAAAACACAGCTTTCATAATGTATGCAAAAAAATTGACCAATCAGAACACAGCTTTCATAATGTCTGTAAAAAAATTTGACCAATCAGAACACAGCTTTCATAATGTATGCCAAATAATTGACCAATCAGAACACAGCTTTCATAATGTATGCCAAAAAATTGACCAATCAGAACACAGCTTTCATAATGTATGCCAAAAAACTTGACCAATCGGGGCACAGCTTTCATAATGTATGCCAAATAATTGACCAATCAAAACACAGCTTTCATAATGTATGCAAAAAAATTGACCAATCAGAACACAGCTTTAATAATGTATGTAAAAAAATTTGACCAATCAGAACACAGCTTTCATAATGTATGCCAAAAAATTGACCAATCAGAACACAGCTTTCATAATGTATGCAAAAAACATTGACCAATCAGAACACATCTTTCATAATGTATGCCAAAAAATTTACCAATCAGGGCACAGCTTTCATAATGTATGCCAAATAATTGACCAATCAGGGCACAGCTTTCATAATGTATGCCAAATAATTGACCAATCAGAACACAGCTTTCATAATGTATGCAAAAAAGTTGACCAATCAAAACACAGCTTTCATAATGTATGCCAAAAAATTGACCAATCAGGGCACAGCTTTCATAATGTATGCCAAATAATTGACCAATCAGAACACATCTTTCATAATGTATGCCACAAAATTGACCAATCAGGGCACAGGTTTCATAATGTATGCCAAATAATTGACCAATCAGGGCACAGCTTTCATAATGTATGCCAAATAATTGACCAATCAGAACACAGCTTTCATAATGTATGCAAAAAAATTGACCAATCAGAACACAGCTTTCATAATGTATGCCAAATAATTGACCAATCAGAACACAGCTTTCATAATGTATGCAAAAAAATTGACCAATCAGAACACAGCTTTCATAATGTATGCCAAAAAATTGACCAATCAGAACACAGCTTTCATAATGTATGTAAAAAAATTTGACCAATCAGAACACAGCTTTCATAGTGTATGCCAAAAAAATTGACCAATCAGAACACAGCTTTCATAATGTATGCAAAAAACATTGACCAATCAGAACACAGCTTTCATAATGTATGCAAAAAAATTGACCAATCAGAACACAGCTTTCATAATGTATGCCAAAAAATTGACCAATCAGAACACAGCTTTCATAATGTATGTAAAAAAATTTGACCAATCAGAACACAGCTTTCATAGTGTATGCCAAAAAAATTGACCAATCAGAACACAGCTTTCATAATGTATGCAAAAAACATTGACCAATCAGAACACAGCTTTCATAATGTATGCCAAAAAATTGACCAATCAGGGCACAGCTTTCATAATGTATGCCAAATAATTGACCAATCAGGGCACAGCTTTCATAATGTATGCCAAAAAATTGACCAATCAGAACACAGCTTTCATAATGTATGCCAAAAAATTGACCAATCGGGGCACAGCTTTCATAATGTGTGCCAAATAATTGACCAATCAAAACACAGCTTTCATAATGTATGCAAAAAAATTGGCCAATCAGAACACAGCTTTAATAATGTATGTAAAAAAATTTGACCAATCAGAACACAGCTTTCATAATGTATGCAAAAAACATTGACCAATCAGAACACATCTTTCATAATGTATGCCAAAAAATTGACCAATCAGGGCACAGCTTTCATAATGTATGCCAAATAATTGACCAATCAGAACACAGCTTTCATAATGTATGCAAAAAAATTGACCAATCAGAACACAGCATTCATAATGTATGCAAAAAAATTGACCAATCAGAACACAGCTTTCATAATGTATGCCAAATAATTGACCAATCAGAACACAGCTTTCATAATGTATGCAAAAAAATTGACCAATCAGAACACAGCTTTCATAATGTATGCCAAAAAATTGACCAATCAGAACACAGCTTTCATAATGTATGTAAAAAAATTTGACCAATCAGAACACAGCTTTCATAGTGTATGCCAAAAAAACTTGACCAATCAGAACACAGCTTTCATAATGTATGCAAAAAACATTGACCAATCAGAACACAGCTTTCATAATGTATGCCAAAAAATTGACCAATCAGGGCACAGCTTTCATAATGTATGCCAAATAATTGACCAATCAGGGCACAGCTTTCATAATGTATGCCAAAAAATTGACCAATCAGAACACAGCTTTCATAATGTATGCCAAAAAATTGACCAATCGGGGCACAGCTTTCATAATGTGTGCCAAATAATTGACCAATCAAAACACAGCTTTCATAATGTATGCAAAAAAATTGACCAATCAGAACACAGCTTTCATAATGTATGCAAAAAACATTGACCAATCAGAACACATCTTTCATAATGTATGCCAAAAAATTGACCAATCAGGGCACAGCTTTCATAATGTATGCCAAATAACTGACCAATCAGGGCACAGCTTTCATAATGTATGCCAAATAATTGACCAATCAGAACACAGCTTTCATAATGTATGCCAAAAAATTGACCAATCAGAACACCGCTTTCATAATGTATGCCAAAAAATTGATCAATCAGGGCACAGCTTTCATAATGTAAGCCAAATAATTGACCAATCAGAACACAGCTTTCATAATGTATGCAAAAAAATTGACCAATCAGAACACAGCTTTCATAATGTATGCAAAAAAATTGACCAATCAGAATAAATCTTTCATAATGTATGCCAAATAATTGACCAATCAGAACACAGCTTTCACAATGTATGCCAAAAAATTGACCAATCAGAACACAGCTTTCATAATGTATGCCAAAAAATTGACCAATCGGGGCACAGCTTTCATAATGTATGCCAAATAATTGACCAATCGGGGCACAGCTTTCATAATGTATGCAAAAAAATTGACCAATCAGAACACAGCTTTCATAATGTCTGTAAAAAAATTTGACCAAACAGAACACAGCTTTCATAATGTATGCCAAATAATTGACCAATCAGAACACAGCTTTCATAATGTATGCCAAAAAATTGACCAATCAGAACACAGCTTTCATAATGTATGCCAAAAAATTGACCAATCGGGGCACAGCTTTCATAATGTATGCCAAATAATTGACCAATCAAAACACAGCTTTCATAATGTATGCAAAAACAATTGACCAATCAGAACACAGCTTTAATAATGTATGTAAAAAAATTTGACCAATCAGAACACAGCTTTCATAATGTATGCCAAAAAATTGACCAATCAGAACACAGCTTTCATAATGTATGCAAAAAACATTGACCAATCAGAACACATCTTTCATAATGTATGCCAAAAAATTTACCAATCAGGGCACAGCTTTCATAATGTATGCCAAATAATTGACCAATCAGGGCACAGCTTTCATAATGTATGCCAAATAATTGACCAATCAGAACACAGCTTTCATAATGTATGCAAAAAAGTTGACCAATCAAAACACAGCTTTCATAATGTATGCCAAAAAATTGACCAATCAGGGCACAGCTTACATAATGTATGCCAAATAATTGACCAATCAGAACACAGCTTTCATAATGTATGCAAAAAAATTGACCAATCAGAACACAGCTTTCATAATGTATGCCAAATAATTGACCAATCAGAACACAGCTTTCATAATGTATGCCAAAAAATTGACCAATCAGAACACAGCTTTCATAATGTATGCCAAAAAATTGACCAATCAGAACACAGCTTTCATAATGTCTGTAAAAGAATTTGACCAATCAGAACACAGCTTTCATAATGTATGCCAAATAATTGACCAATCAGAACACAGCTTTCATAATGTATGCCAAAAAATTGACCAATCAGAACACAGCTTTCATAATGTATGCCAAAAAATTGACCAATCGGGGCACAGCTTTCATAATGTATGCCAAATAATTGACCAATCAAAACACAGCTTTCATAATGTATGCAAAAAAATTGACCAATCAGAACACAGCTTTAATAATGTATGTAAAAAAATTTGACCAATCAGAACACAGCTTTCATAATGTATGCCAAAAAACTTGACCAATCAGAACACAGCTTTCATAATGTATGCAAAAAACATTGACCAATCAGAACACATCTTTCATAATGTATGCCAAAAAATTGACCAATCAGGGCACAGCTTTCATAATGTATGCCAAATAATTGACCAATCAGGGCACAGCTTTCATAATGTATGCCAAATAATTGACCAATCAGAACACAGCTTTCATAATGTATGCAAAAAAATTGACCAATCAGAACACAGCATTCATAATGTATGCAAAAAAATTGACCAATCAGAACACAGCTTTCATAATGTATGCCAAATAATTGACCAATCAGAACACAGCTTTCATAATGTATGCAAAAAAATTGACCAATCAGAACACAGCTTTCATAATGTATGCCAAAAATTGACCAATCAGAACACAGCTTTCATAATGTATGTAAAAAAATTTGACCAATCAGAACACAGCTTTCATAGTGTATGCCAAAAAAATTGACCAATCAGAACACAGCTTTCATAATGTATGCAAAAAACATTGACCAATCAGAACACAGCTTTCATAATGTATGCAAAAAATTGACCAATCAGAACACAGCTTTCATAATGTATGCCAAAAAATTGACCAATCAGAACACAGCTTTCATAATGTATGTAAAAAAATTTGACCAATCAGAACACAGCTTTCATAGTGTATGCCAAAAAAATTGACCAATCAGAACACAGCTTTCATAATGTATGCAAAAAACATTGACCAATCAGAACACAGCTTTCATAATGTATGCCAAAAAATTGACCAATCAGGGCACAGCTTTCATAATGTATGCCAAATAATTGACCAATCAGGGCACAGCTTTCATAATGTATGCCAAAAAATTGACCAATCAGAACACAGCTTTCATAATGTATGCCAAAAAATTGACCAATCGGGGCACAGCTTTCATAATGTGTGCCAAATAATTGACCAATCAAAACACAGCTTTCATAATGTATGCAAAAAAATTGGCCAATCAGAACACAGCTTTAATAATGTATGTAAAAAAATTTGACCAATCAGAACACAGCTTTCATAATGTATGCAAAAAACATTGACCAATCAGAACACATCTTTCATAATGTATGCCAAAAAATTGACCAATCAGGGCACAGCTTTCATAATGTATGCCAAATAATTGACCAATCAGAACACAGCTTTCATAATGTATGCAAAAAAATTGACCAATCAGAACACAGCATTCATAATGTATGCAAAAAAATTGACCAATCAGAACACAGCTTTCATAATGTATGCCAAATAATTGACCAATCAGAACACAGCTTTCATAATGTATGCAAAAAAATTGACCAATCAGAACACAGCTTTCATAATGTATGCCAAAAAATTGACCAATCAGAACACAGCTTTCATAATGTATGTAAAAAAATTTGACCAATCAGAACACAGCTTTCATAGTGTATGCCAAAAAAACTTGACCAATCAGAACACAGCTTTCATAATGTATGCAAAAAACATTGACCAATCAGAACACAGCTTTCATAATGTATGCCAAAAAATTGACCAATCAGGGCACAGCTTTCATAATGTATGCCAAATAATTGACCAATCAGGGCACAGCTTTCATAATGTATGCCAAAAAATTGACCAATCAGAACACAGCTTTCATAATGTATGCCAAAAAATTGACCAATCGGGGCACAGCTTTCATAATGTGTGCCAAATAATTGACCAATCAAAACACAGCTTTCATAATGTATGCAAAAAAATTGACCAATCAGAACACAGCTTTCATAATGTATGCAAAAAACATTGACCAATCAGAACACATCTTTCATAATGTATGCCAAAAAATTGACCAATCAGGGCACAGCTTTCATAATGTATGCCAAATAACTGACCAATCAGGGCACAGCTTTCATAATGTATGCCAAATAATTGACCAATCAGAACACAGCTTTCATAATGTATGCCAAAAAATTGACCAATCAGAACACCGCTTTCATAATGTATGCCAAAAAATTGATCAATCAGGGCACAGCTTTCATAATGTAAGCCAAATAATTGACCAATCAGAACACAGCTTTCATAATGTATGCAAAAAAATTGACCAATCAGAACACAGCTTTCATAATGTATGCAAAAAAATTGACCAATCAGAATAAATCTTTCATAATGTATGCCAAATAATTGACCAATCAGAACACAGCTTTCACAATGTATGCCAAAAAATTGACCAATCAGAACACAGCTTTCATAATGTATGCCAAAAAATTGACCAATCGGGGCACAGCTTTCATAATGTATGCCAAATAATTGACCAATCAAAACACAGCTTTCATAATGTATGCAAAAAAATTGACCAATCAGAACACAGCTTTCATAATGTATGTAAAAAAATTTGACCAATCAGAACACAGCTTTCATAATGTATGCCAAATAATTGACCAATCAGAACACAGCTTTCATAATGTATGCCAAAAAATTGACCAATCAGAACACAGCTTTCATAATGTATGCCAAAAACATTGATCAATCAGGGCACAGCTTTCATAATGTAAGCCAAATAATTGACCAATCAGGGCACAGCTTTCATAATGTATGCCAAATAATTGACCAATCAGAACACAGCTTTCATAATGTATGCAAAAAAATTGACCAATCAGAACACAGCTTTCATAATGTATGCAAAAAAATTGACCAATCAGAATAAATCTTTCATAATGTATGCCAAATAATTGACCAATCAGAACACAGCTTTCACAATGTATGCCAAAAAATTGACCAATCAGAACACAGCTTTCATAATGTATGCCAAAAAATTGACCAATCGGGGCACAGCTTTCATAATGTATGCCAAATAATTGACCAATCAAAACACAGCTTTCATAATGTATGCAAAAAAATTGACCAATCAGAACACAGCTTTCATAATGTCTGTAAAAAAATTTGACCAATCAGAACACAGCTTTCATAATGTATGCCAAATAATTGACCAATCAGAACACAGCTTTCATAATGTATGCCAAAAAATTGACCAATCAGAACACAGCTTTCATAATGTATGCCAAAAAATTGACCAATCGGGGCACAGCTTTCATAATGTATGCCAAATAATTGACCAATCAAAACACAGCTTTCATAATGTATGCAAAAAAATTGACCAATCAGAACACAGCTTTAATAATGTATGTAAAAAAATTTGACCAATCAGAACACAGCTTTCATAATGTATGCCAAAAAATTGACCAATCAGAACACAGCTTTCATAATGTATGCAAAAAACATTGACCAATCAGAACACATCTTTCATAATGTATGCCAAAAAATTTACCAATCAGGGCACAGCTTTCATAATGTATGCCAAATAATTGACCAATCAGGGCACAGCTTTCATAATGTATGCCAAATAATTGACCAATCAGAACACAGCTTTCATAATGTATGCAAAAAAGTTGACCAATCAAAACACAGCTTTCATAATGTATGCCAAAAAATTGACCAATCAGGGCACAGCTTACATAATGTATGCCAAATAATTGACCAATCAGAACACAGCTTTCATAATGTATGCAAAAAAATTGACCAATCAGAACACAGCTTTCATAATGTATGCCAAATAATTGACCAATCAGAACACAGCTTTCATAATGTATGCCAAAAAATTGACCAATCAGAACACAGCTTTCATAATGTATGCCAAAAAATTGACCAATCAGAACACAGCTTTCATAATGTCTGTAAAAGAATTTGACCAATCAGAACACAGCTTTCATAATGTATGCCAAATAATTGACCAATCAGAACACAGCTTTCATAATGTATGCCAAAAAATTGACCAATCAGAACACAGCTTTCATAATGTATGCCAAAAAATTGACCAATCGGGGCACAGCTTTCATAATGTATGCCAAATAATTGACCAATCAAAACACAGCTTTCATAATGTATGCAAAAAAATTGACCAATCAGAACACAGCTTTAATAATGTATGTAAAAAAATTTGACCAATCAGAACACAGCTTTCATAATGTATGCCAAAAAACTTGACCAATCAGAACACAGCTTTCATAATGTATGCAAAAAACATTGACCAATCAGAACACATCTTTCATAATGTATGCCAAAAAATTGACCAATCAGGGCACAGCTTTCATAATGTATGCCAAATAATTGACCAATCAGGGCACAGCTTTCATAATGTATGCCAAATAATTGACCAATCAGAACACAGCTTTCATAATGTATGCAAAAAAATTGACCAATCAGAACACAGCATTCATAATGTATGCAAAAAAATTGACCAATCAGAACACAGCTTTCATAATGTATGCCAAATAATTGACCAATCAGAACACAGCTTTCATAATGTATGCAAAAAAATGGACCAATCAGAACACAGCTTTCATAATGTATGCCAAAAAATTCACCAATCAGAACACAGCTTTCATAATGTATGTAAAAAAATTTGACCAATCAGAACACAGCTTTCATAGTGTATGCCAAAAAAATTGACCAATCAGAACACAGCTTTCATAATGTATGCAAAAAACATTGACCAATCAGAACACAGCTTTCATAATGTATGCCAAAAAATTGACCAATCAGGGCTCAGCTTTCATAATGTATGCCAAATAATTGACCAATCAGGGCACAGCTTTCATAATGTATGCCAAATAATTGACCAATCAGAACACAGCTTTCATAATGTATGCAAAAAAACTTGACCAATCAGAACACAGCTTTCATAATGTATGCAAAAAAATTGACCAATCAGAACACAGCTTTCATAATGTATGCCAAAAAATTGATCAATCAGGGCACAGCTTTCATAATGTATGCAAAAAAATTGACCAATCAGAACACAGCTTTCATAATGTATGCCAAAAAAATTGATCAATCAGGGCACAGCTTTCAAAATGTATGCCAAATAATTGACCAATCAGAACACAGCTTTCATAATGTATGCCAAAAAATTGACCAATCAGAACACAGCTTTAGTAATGTATGTAAAAAAATTTGACCAATCAGAACACAGCTTTCATAATGTATGCCAAAAAACTTGACCAATCAGAACACAGCTTTCATAATGTATGCAAAAAACATTGACCAATCAGAACACATCTTTCATAATGTATGCCAAAAAATTGACCAATCAGGGCACAGCTTTCATAATGTATGCCAAATAATTGACCAATCAGAACACAGCTTTCATAATGTATGCAAAAAAAATTGACCAATCAGAACACAGCATTCATAATGTATGCAAAAAAATTGACCAATCAGAACACAGCTTTCATAATGTATGCCAAAAAATTGACCAATCAGAACACAGCTTTCATAATGTATGTAAAAAAATTTGACCAATCAGAACACAGCTTTCATAGTGTATGCCAAAAAAATTGACCAATCAGAACACAGCTTTCATAATGTATGCAAAAAACATTGACCAATCAGAACACAGCTTTCATAATGTATGCCAAAAAATTGACCAATCAGGGCACAGCTTTCATAATGTATGCCAAATAATTGACCAATCAGGGCACAGCTTTCATAATGTATGCCAAATAATTGACCAATCAGAACACAGCTTTCATAATGTATGCAAAAAACTTGACCAATCAGAACACAGCTTTCATAATGTATGCAAAAAAATTGACCAATCAGAACACAGCTTTCATAATGTATGCCAAAAAATTGATCAATCAGGGCACAGCTTTCATAATGTATGCAAAAAAATTGACCAATCAGAACACAGCTTTCATAATGTATGCCAAAAAAATTGATCAATCAGGGCACAGCTTTCAAAATGTATGCCAAATAATTGACCAATCAGAACACAGCTTTCATAATGTATGCCAAAAAATTGACCAATCAGAACACAGCTTTCATAATGTATGCAAAAAAATTGACCAATTAGAACACAGCTTTCATAATGTATGCCAAATATTTGACCAATCAGAACACAGCTTTCATAATGTATGCAAAAAAATTGACCAATCAGAACACAGCTTTCATAATGTATGCCAAAAAATTGACCAATCAGAACACAGCTTTCATAATGTATGCCAAATAATTGACCAATCAGAACACAGCTTTCATAATGTATGCCAAATAATTGACCAATCAGAAAACAGCTTTCATAATGTATGCAAAAAAATTGACCAATCAGAACACAGCTTTCATAATGTATGCCAAATAATTGACCAATCAGAACACAGCTTTCATAATGTATGCAAAAATATTGACCAATCAGAACACAGCTATCATAATGTATGCAAAAAAATTGACCAATCAGAACACAGCTTTCATAATGTATGCCAAAAAATTGACCAAACAGAACACAGCTTTCATAATGTATGCCAAAAAATTGACCAATCAGGGCACAGCTTTCATAATGTATGCCAAATAATTGACCAATCAGAACACAGCTTTCATAATGTATGCCAAATAATTGACCAAACAGAAAACAGCTTTCATAATGTATGCAAAAAAATTGACCAATCAGAACACAGCTTTCATAATGTATGCCAAATAATTGACCAATCAGAACACAGCTTTCATAATGTATGCAAAAAAGTTGACCAATCAAAACACAGCTTTCATAATGTATGCCAAAAAATTGACCAATCAGGGCACAGCTTTCATAATGTATGCCAAATAATTGACCAATCAGAACACAGCTTTCATAATGTATGCAAAAAAATTGACCAATCAGAACACAGCTTTCATAATGTATGCCAAATAATTGACCAATCAGAACACAGCTTTCATAATGTATGCCAAAAAATTGACCAATCAGAACACAGCTTTCATAATGTATGCCAAAAAATTGACCAATCAGAACACAGCTTTCATAATGTCTGTAAAAAAATTTGACCAATCAGAACACAGCTTTCATAATGTATGCCAAATAATTGACCAATCAGAACACAGCTTTCATAATGTATGCCAAAAAATTGACCAATCAGAACACAGCTTTTATAATGTATGCCAAAAAATTGACCAATCGGGGCACAGCTTTCATAATGTATGCCAAATAATTGACCAATCAGAACACAGCTTTCATAATGTATGCCAAAAAATTGACCAATCAGAACACAGCTTTAATAATGTATGTAAAAAAATTTGACCAATCAAAACACAGCTTTCATAATGTATGCAAAAAAATTGACCAATCAGAACACAGCTTTAATAATGTATGTAAAAAAATATTGACCAATCAGAACACAGCTTTCATAATGTATGCCAAAAAATTGACCAATCAGAACACAGCTTTCATAATGTATGCCAAATAATTGACCAATCAGAACACAGCTTTCATAATGTATGCCAAATAATTGACCAATCAGAAAACAGCTTTCATAATGTATGCAAAAAAATTGACCAATCAGAACACAGCTTTCATAATGTATGCCAAATAATTGACCAATCAGAACACAGCTTTCATAATGTATGCAAAAATATTGACCAATCAGAACACAGCTATCATAATGTATGCAAAAAAATTGACCAATCAGAACACAGCTTTCATAATGTATGCCAAAAAATTGACCAATCAGAACACAGCTTTCATAATGTATGCAAAAAAATTGACCAATCAGAACACAGCTTTCATAATGTATGCCAAATAATTGACCAATCAGAACACAGCTTTCATAATGTATGCCAAAAAATTGACCAATCAGAACACAGCTTTCATAATGTATGCCAAAAAATTGACCAATCAGAACACAGCTTTCATAATGTCTGTAAAAAAATTTGACCAATCAGAACACAGCTTTCATAATGTATGCCAAATAATTGACCAATCAGAACACAGCTTTCATAATGTATGCCAAAAAATTGACCAATCAGAACACAGCTTTCATAATGTATGCCAAAAAATTGACCAATCGGGGCACAGCTTTCATAATGTATGCCAAATAATTGACCAATCAAAACACAGCTTTCATAATGTATGCAAAAAAATTGACCAATCAGAACACAGCTTTAATAATGTATGTAAAAAAATTTGACCAATCAGAACACAGCTTTCATAATGTATGCCAAAAAACTTGACCAATCAGAACACAGCTTTCATAATGTATGCAAAAAACATTGACCAATCAGAACACATCTTTCATAATGTATGCCAAAAAATTGACCAATCAGAACACAGCTTTCATAATGTATGTAAAAAAACTTTGACCAATTAGAACACAGCTTTCATAGTGTATGCCAAAAAAATTGACCAATCAGAACACAGCTTTCATAATGTATGCAAAAAACATTGACCAATCAGAACACAGCTTTCATAATGTATGCCAAAAAATTGACCAATCAGGGCTCAGCTTTCATAATGTATGCCAAAAAATTGACCAATCAGGGCACAGCTTTCATAATGTATGCCAAATAATTGACCAATCAGAACACAGCTTTCATAATGTATGCAAAAAAACTTGACCAATCAGAACACAGCTTTCATAATGTATGCAAAAAAATTGACCAATCAGAACACAGCTTTCATAATGTATGCCAAAAAATTGATCAATCAGGGCACAGCTTTCATAATGTATGCAAAAAAATTGACCAATCAGAACACAGCTTTCATAATGTATGCCAAAAAAATTGATCAATCAGGGCACAGCTTTCAAAATGTATGCCAAATAATTGACCAATCAGAACACAGCTTTCATAATGTATGCCAAAAAATTGACCAATCAGAACACAGCTTTCATAATGTATGCAAAAAAATTGACCAATTAGAACACAGCTTTCATAATGTATGCCAAATATTTGACCAATCAGAACACAGCTTTCATAATGTATGCAAAAAAATTGACCAATCAGAACACAGCTTTCATAATGTATGCCAAATAATTGACCAATCAGAACACAGCTTTCATAATGTATGCAAAAATATTGACCAATCAGAACACAGCTATCATAATGTATGCAAAAAAATTGACCAATCAGAACACAGCTTTCATAATGTATGCCAAAAAATTGACCAATCAGAACACAGCTTTCATAATGTATGTAAAAAAACTTTGACCAATTAGAACACAGCTTTCATAGTGTATGCCAAAAAAATTGACCAATCAGAACACAGCTTTCATAATGTATGCAAAAAACATTGACCAATCAGAACACAGCTTTCATAATGTATGCCAAAAAATTGACCAATCAGGGCTCAGCTTTCATAATATATGCCAAAAAATTGACCAATCAGGGCACAGCTTTCATAATGTATGCCAAATAATTGACCAATCAGAACACAGCTTTCATAATGTATGCAAAAAAACTTGACCAATCAGAACACAGCTTTCATAATGTATGCAAAAAAATTGACCAATCAGAACACAGCTTTCATAATGTATGCCAAAAAATTGATCAATCAGGGCACAGCTTTCATAATGTATGCAAAAAAATTGACCAATCAGAACACAGCTTTCATAATGTATGCCAAAAAAATTGATCAAACAGGGCACAGCTTTCAAAATGTATGCCAAATAATTGACCAATCAGAACACAGCTTTCATAATGTATGCCAAAAAATTGACCAATCAGAACACAGCTTTCATAATGTATGCAAAAAAATTGACCAATTAGAACACAGCTTTCATAATGTATGCCAAATATTTGACCAATCAGAACACAGCTTTCATAATGTATGCAAAAAAATTGACCAATCAGAACACAGCTTTCATAATGTATGCCAAAAAATTGACCAATCAGAACACAGCTTTCATAATGTATGCAAAAATATTGACCAATCAGAACACAGCTATCATAATGTATGCAAAAAAATTGACCAATCAGAACACAGCTTTCATAATGTATGCCAAAAAATTGACCAATCAGAACACAGCTTTCATAATGTATGCCAAATAATTGACCAAACAGAACACAGCTTTCATAATGTATGCAAAAATATTGACCAATCAGAACACAGCTATCATAATGTATGCAAAAAAATTGACCAATCAGAACACAGCTTTCATAATGTATGCCAAAAAATTGACCAATCAGAACACAGCTTTCATAATGTATGTAAAAAAACTTTGACCAATTAGAACACAGCTTTCATAGTGTATGCCAAAAAAATTGACCAATCAGAACACAGCTTTCATAATGTATGCAAAAAACATTGACCAATCAGAACACAGCTTTCATAATGTATGCCAAAAAATTGACCAATCAGGGCTCAGCTTTCATAATGTATGCCAAAAAATTGACCAATCAGGGCACAGCTTTCATAATGTATGCCAAATAATTGACCAATCAGAACACAGCTTTCATAATGTATCAAAAAAACTTGACCAATCAGAACACAGCTTTCATAATGTATGCAAAAAAATTGACCAATCAGAACACAGCTTTCATAATGTATGCCAAAAAATTGATCAATCAGGGCACAGCTTTCATAATGTATGCAAAAAAATTGACCAATCAGAACACAGCTTTCATAATGTATGCCAAAAAAATTGATCAAACAGGGCACAGCTTTCAAAATGTATGCCAAATAATTGACCAATCAGAACACAGCTTTCATAATGTATGCCAAAAAATTGACCAATCAGAACACAGCTTTCATAATGTATGCAAAAAAATTGACCAATTAGAACACAGCTTTCATAATGTATGCCAAATATTTGACCAATCAGAACACAGCTTTCATAATGTATGCAAAAAAATTGACCAATCAGAACACAGCTTTCATAATGTATGCCAAAAAATTGACCAATCAGAACACAGCTTTCATAATGTATGCAAAAATATTGACCAATAAGAACACAGCTATCATAATGTATGCAAAAAAATTGACCAATCAGAACACAGCTTTCATAATGTATGCCAAAAAATTGACCAATCAGAACACAGCTTTCATAATGTATGCCAAATAATTGACCAAACAGAACACAGCTTTCATAATGTATGCCAAAAAATTGACCAATCGGGGCACAGCTTTCATAATGTATGCCAAATAATTGACCAATCAAAACACAGCTTTCATAATGTATGCAAAAAAATTGACCAATCAGAACACAGCTTTAATAATGTATGTAAAAAAATTTGACCAATCAAAACACAGCTTTCATAATGTATGCAAAAAAACTTGACCAATCAGAACACAGCTTTAATAATGTATGTAAAAAAATATTGACCAATCAGAACACAGCTTTCATAATGTATGCCAAAAAATTGACCAATCAGAACACAGCTTTCATAATGTATGCCAAATAATTGACCAATCAGAACACAGCTTTCATAATGTATGCCAAATAATTGACCAATCAGAAAACAGCTTTCATAATGGATGCAAAAAAATTGACCAATCAGAACACAGCTTTCATAATGTATGCCAAATAATTGACCAATCAGAACACAGCTTTCATAATGTATGCAAAAATATTGACCAATCAGAACACAGCTATCATAATGTATGCAAAAAAATTGACCAATCAGAACACAGCTTTCATAATGTATGCCAAAAAATTGACCAATCAGAACACAGCTTTCATAATGTATGCCAAATAATTGACCAAACAGAACACAGCTTTCATAATGTATGCCAAAAAATTGACCAATCAGGGCACAGCTTTCATAATGTATGCCAAATAATTGACCAATCAGAACACAGCTTTCATAATGTATGCTAAATAATTGACCAAACAGAAAACAGCTTTCATAATGTATGCAAAAAAATTGACCAATCAGAACACAGCTTTCATAATGTATGCCAAATAATTGACCAATCAGAACACAGCTTTCATAATGTATGCAAAAAAGTTGACCAATCAAAACACAGCTTTCATAATGTATGCCAAAAAATTGACCAATCAGGGCACAGCTTTCATAATTGATGCCAAATAATTGACCAATCAGAACACAGCTTTCATAATGTATGCAAAAAAATTGACCAATCAGAACACAGCTTTCATAATGTATGCCAAAAAATTGACCAATCAGAACACCGCTTTCATAATGTATGCCAAAAAATTGATCAATCAGGGCACAGCTTTCATAATGTAAGCCAAATAATTGACCAATCAGAACACAGCTTTCATAATGTATGCAAAAAAATTGACCAATCAGAACACAGCTTTCATAATGTATGCAAAAAAATTGACCAATTAGAATAAATCTTTCATAATGTATGCCAAATAATTGACCAATCAGAACACAGCTTTCACAATGTATGCCAAAAAATTGACCAATCAGAACACAGCTTTCATAATGTATGCCAAAAAATTGACCAATCGGGGCACAGCTTTCATAATGTATGCCAAATAATTGACCAATCAAAACACAGCTTTCATAATGTATGCAAAAAAATTGACCAATCAGAACACAGCTTTCATAATGTCTGTAAAAAAAATTTGACCAATCAGAACACAGCTTTCATAATGTATGCCAAAAAATTGACCAATCAGAACACAGCTTTCATAATGTATGCCAAAAAATTGACCAATCGGGGCACAGCTTTCATAATGTGTGCCAAATAATTGACCAATCAAAACACAGCTTTCATAATGTATGCAAAAAAATTGACCAATCAGAACACAGCTTTAATAATGTATGTAAAAAAATTTGACCAATCAGAACACATCTTTCATAATGTATGCCACAAAATTGACCAATCAGGGCACAGGTTTCATAATGTATGCCAAATAATTGACCAATCAGGGCACAGCTTTCATAATGTATGCCAAATAATTGACCAATCAGAACACAGCTTTCATAATGTATGCAAAAAAATTGACCAATCAGAACACAGCTTTCATAATGTATGCCAAATAATTGACCAATCAGAACACAGCTTTCATAATGTATGCAAAAAAATTGACCAATCAGAACACAGCTTTCATAATGTATGCCAAAAAATTGACCAATCAGAACACAGCTTTCATAATGTATGTAAAAAAATTTGACCAATCAGAACACAGCTTTCATAGTGTATGCCAAAAAAATTGACCAATCAGAACACAGCTTTCATAATGTATGCAAAAAACATTGACCAATCAGAACACAGCTTTCATAATGTATGCAAAAAATTGACCAATCAGAACACAGCTTTCATAATGTATGCCAAAAAATTGACCAATCAGAACACAGCTTTCATAATGTATGTAAAAAAATTTGACCAATCAGAACACAGCTTTCATAGTGTATGCCAAAAAAATTGACCAATCAGAACACAGCTTTCATAATGTATGCAAAAAACATTGACCAATCAGAACACAGCTTTCATAATGTATGCCAAAAAATTGACCAATCAGGGCACAGCTTTCATAATGTATGCCAAATAATTGACCAATCAGGGCACAGCTTTCATAATGTATGCCAAAAAATTGACCAATCAGAACACAGCTTTCATAATGTATGCCAAAAAATTGACCAATCGGGGCACAGCTTTCATAATGTGTGCCAAATAATTGACCAATCAAAACACAGCTTTCATAATGTATGCAAAAAAATTGGCCAATCAGAACACAGCTTTAATAATGTATGTAAAAAAATTTGACCAATCAGAACACAGCTTTCATAATGTATGCAAAAAACATTGACCAATCAGAACACATCTTTCATAATGTATGCCAAAAAATTGACCAATCAGGGCACAGCTTTCATAATGTATGCCAAATAATTGACCAATCAGAACACAGCTTTCATAATGTATGCAAAAAAATTGACCAATCAGAACACAGCATTCATAATGTATGCAAAAAAATTGACCAATCAGAACACAGCTTTCATAATGTATGCCAAATAATTGACCAATCAGAACACAGCTTTCATAATGTATGCAAAAAAATTGACCAATCAGAACACAGCTTTCATAATGTATGCCAAAAAATTGACCAATCAGAACACAGCTTTCATAATGTATGTAAAAAAATTTGACCAATCAGAACACAGCTTTCATAGTGTATGCCAAAAAAACTTGACCAATCAGAACACAGCTTTCATAATGTATGCAAAAAACATTGACCAATCAGAACACAGCTTTCATAATGTATGCCAAAAAATTGACCAATCAGGGCACAGCTTTCATAATGTATGCCAAATAATTGACCAATCAGGGCACAGCTTTCATAATGTATGCCAAAAAATTGACCAATCAGAACACAGCTTTCATAATGTATGCCAAAAAATTGACCAATCGGGGCACAGCTTTCATAATGTGTGCCAAATAATTGACCAATCAAAACACAGCTTTCATAATGTATGCAAAAAAATTGACCAATCAGAACACAGCTTTCATAATGTATGCAAAAAACATTGACCAATCAGAACACATCTTTCATAATGTATGCCAAAAAATTGACCAATCAGGGCACAGCTTTCATAATGTATGCCAAATAACTGACCAATCAGGGCACAGCTTTCATAATGTATGCCAAATAATTGACCAATCAGAACACAGCTTTCATAATGTATGCCAAAAAATTGACCAATCAGAACACCGCTTTCATAATGTATGCCAAAAAATTGATCAATCAGGGCACAGCTTTCATAATGTAAGCCAAATAATTGACCAATCAGAACACAGCTTTCATAATGTATGCAAAAAAATTGACCAATCAGAACACAGCTTTCATAATGTATGCAAAAAAATTGACCAATCAGAATAAATCTTTCATAATGTATGCCAAATAATTGACCAATCAGAACACAGCTTTCACAATGTATGCCAAAAAATTGACCAATCAGAACACAGCTTTCATAATGTATGCCAAAAAATTGACCAATCGGGGCACAGCTTTCATAATGTATGCCAAATAATTGACCAATCAAAACACAGCTTTCATAATGTATGCAAAAAAATTGACCAATCAGAACACAGCTTTCATAATGTCTGTAAAAAAATTTGACCAATCAGAACACAGCTTTCATAATGTATGCCAAATAATTGACCAATCAGAACACAGCTTTCATAATGTATGCCAAAAAATTGACCAATCAGAACACAGCTTTCATAATGTATGCCAAAAAATTGACCAATCGGGGCACAGCTTTCATAATGTATGCCAAATAATTGACCAATCAAAACACAGCTTTCATAATGTATGCAAAAAAATTGACCAATCAGAACACAGCTTTAATAATGTATGTAAAAAAATTTGACCAATCAGAACACAGCTTTCATAATGTATGCCAAAAAATTGACCAATCAGAACACAGCTTTCATAATGTATGCAAAAAACATTGACCAATCAGAACACATCTTTCATAATGTATGCCAAAAAATTTACCAATCAGGGCACAGCTTTCATAATGTATGCCAAATAATTGACCAATCAGGGCACAGCTTTCATAATGTATGCCAAATAATTGACCAATCAGAACACAGCTTTCATAATGTATGCAAAAAAGTTGACCAATCAAAACACAGCTTTCATAATGTATGCCAAAAAATTGACCAATCAGGGCACAGCTTACATAATGTATGCCAAATAATTGACCAATCAGAACACAGCTTTCATAATGTATGCAAAAAACATTGACCAATCAGAACACAGCTTTCATAATGTATGCCAAATAATTGACCAATCAGAACACAGCTTTCATAATGTATGCCAAAAAATTGACCAATCAGAACACAGCTTTCATAATGTATGCCAAAAAATTGACCAATCAGAACACAGCTTTCATAATGTCTGTAAAAGAATTTGACCAATCAGAACACAGCTTTCATAATGTATGCCAAATAATTGACCAATCAGAACACAGCTTTCATAATGTATGCCAAAAAATTGACCAATCAGAACACAGCTTTCATAATGTATGCCATAAAATTGACCAATCGGGGCACAGCTTTCATAATGTATGCCAAATAATTGACCAATCAAAACACAGCTTTCATAATGTATGCAAAAAAATTGACCAATCAGAACACAGCTTTAATAATGTATGTAAAAAAATTTGACCAATCAGAACACAGCTTTCATAATGTATGCCAAAAAACTTGACCAATCAGAACACAGCTTTCATAATGTATGCAAAAAACATTGACCAATCAGAACACATCTTTCATAATGTATGCCAAAAAATTGACCAATCAGGGCACAGCTTTCATAATGTATGCCAAATAATTGACCAATCAGGGCACAGCTTTCATAATGTATGCCAAATAATTGACCAATCAGAACACAGCTTTCATAATGTATGCAAAAAAATTGACCAATCAGAACACAGCATTCATAATGTATGCAAAAAAATTGACCAATCAGAACACAGCTTTCATAATGTATGCCAAATAATTGACCAATCAGAACACAGCTTTCATAATGTATGCAAAAAAATGGACCAATCAGAACACAGCTTTCATAATGTATGCCAAAAAATTGACCAATCAGAACACAGCTTTCATAATGTATGTAAAAAAATTTGACCAATCAGAACACAGCTTTCATAGTGTATGCCAAAAAAATTGACCAATCAGAACACAGCTTTCATAATGTATGCAAAAAACATTGACCAATCAGAACACAGCTTTCATAATGTATGCAAAAAATTGACCAATCAGAACACAGCTTTCATAATGTATGCCAAAAAATTGACCAATCAGAACACAGCTTTCATAATGTATGTAAAAAAATTTGACCAATCAGAACACAGCTTTCATAGTGTATGCCAAAAAAATTGACCAATCAGAACACAGCTTTCATAATGTATGCAAAAAACATTGACCAATCAGAACACAGCTTTCATAATGTATGCCAAAAAATTGACCAATCAGGGCACAGCTTTCATAATGTATGCCAAATAATTGACCAATCAGGGCACAGCTTTCATAATGTATGCCAAAAAATTGACCAATCAGAACACAGCTTTCATAATGTATGCCAAAAAATTGACCAATCGGGGCACAGCTTTCATAATGTGTGCCAAATAATTGACCAATCAAAACACAGCTTTCATAATGTATGCAAAAAAATTGGCCAATCAGAACACAGCTTTAATAATGTATGTAAAAAAATTTGACCAATCAGAACACAGCTTTCATAATGTATGCAAAAAACATTGACCAATCAGAACACATCTTTCATAATGTATGCCAAAAAATTGACCAATCAGGGCACAGCTTTCATAATGTATGCCAAATAATTGACCAATCAGAACACAGCTTTCATAATGTATGCAAAAAAATTGACCAATCAGAACACAGCATTCATAATGTATGCAAAAAAATTGACCAATCAGAACACAGCTTTCATAATGTATGCCAAATAATTGACCAATCAGAACACAGCTTTCATAATGTATGCAAAAAAATTGACCAATCAGAACACAGCTTTCATAATGTATGCCAAAAAATTGACCAATCAGAACACAGCTTTCATAATGTATGTAAAAAAATTTGACCAATCAGAACACAGCTTTCATAGTGTATGCCAAAAAAACTTGACCAATCAGAACACAGCTTTCATAATGTATGCAAAAAACATTGACCAATCAGAACACAGCTTTCATAATGTATGCCAAAAAATTGACCAATCAGGGCACAGCTTTCATAATGTATGCCAAATAATTGACCAATCAGGGCACAGCTTTCATAATGTATGCCAAAAAATTGACCAATCAGAACACAGCTTTCATAATGTATGCCAAAAAATTGACCAATCGGGGCACAGCTTTCATAATGTGTGCCAAATAATTGACCAATCAAAACACAGCTTTCATAATGTATGCAAAAAAATTGACCAATCAGAACACAGCTTTCATAATGTATGCAAAAAACATTGACCAATCAGAACACATCTTTCATAATGTATGCCAAAAAATTGACCAATCAGGGCACAGCTTTCATAATGTATGCCAAATAACTGACCAATCAGGGCACAGCTTTCATAATGTATGCCAAATAATTGACCAATCAGAACACAGCTTTCATAATGTATGCCAAAAAATTGACCAATCAGAACACCGCTTTCATAATGTATGCCAAAAAATTGATCAATCAGGGCACAGCTTTCATAATGTAAGCCAAATAATTGACCAATCAGAACACAGCTTTCATAATGTATGCAAAAAAATTGACCAATCAGAACACAGCTTTCATAATGTATGCAAAAAAATTGACCAATCAGAATAAATCTTTCATAATGTATGCCAAATAATTGACCAATCAGAACACAGCTTTCACAATGTATGCCAAAAAATTGACCAATCAGAACACAGCTTTCATAATGTATGCCAAAAAATTGACCAATCGGGGCACAGCTTTCATAATGTATGCCAAATAATTGACCAATCAAAACACAGCTTTCATAATGTATGCAAAAAAATTGACCAATCAGAACACAGCTTTCATAATGTCTGTAAAAAAATTTGACCAATCAGAACACAGCTTTCATAATGTATGCCAAATAATTGACCAATCAGAACACAGCTTTCATAATGTATGCCAAAAAATTGACCAATCAGAACACAGCTTTCATAATGTATGCCAAAAACATTGATCAATCAGGGCACAGCTTTCATAATGTAAGCCAAATAATTGACCAATCAGGGCACAGCTTTCATAATGTATGCCAAATAATTGACCAATCAGAACACAGCTTTCATAATGTATGCAAAAAAATTGACCAATCAGAACACAGCTTTCATAATGTATGCAAAAAAATTGACCAATCAGAATAAATCTTTCATAATGTATGCCAAATAATTGACCAATCAGAACACAGCTTTCACAATGTATGCCAAAAAATTGACCAATCAGAACACAGCTTTCATAATGTATGCCAAAAAATTGACCAATCGGGGCACAGCTTTCATAATGTATGCCAAATAATTGACCAATCAAAACACAGCTTTCATAATGTATGCAAAAAAATTGACCAATCAGAACACAGCTTTCATAATGTCTGTAAAAAAATTTGACCAATCAGAACACAGCTTTCATAATGTATGCCAAATAATTGACCAATCAGAACACAGCTTTCATAATGTATGCCAAAAAATTGACCAATCAGAACACAGCTTTCATAATGTATGCCAAAAAATTGACCAATCGGGGCACAGCTTTCATAATGTATGCCAAATAATTGACCAATCAAAACACAGCTTTCATAATGTATGCAAAAAAATTGACCAATCAGAACACAGCTTTAATAATGTATGTAAAAAAATTTGACCAATCAGAACACAGCTTTCATAATGTATGCCAAAAAATTGACCAATCAGAACACAGCTTTCATAATGTATGCAAAAAACATTGACCAATCAGAACACATCTTTCATAATGTATGCCAAAAAATTTACCAATCAGGGCACAGCTTTCATAATGTATGCCAAATAATTGACCAATCAGGGCACAGCTTTCATAATGTATGCCAAATAATTGACCAATCAGAACACAGCTTTCATAATGTATGCAAAAAAGTTGACCAATCAAAACACAGCTTTCATAATGTATGCCAAAAAATTGACCAATCAGGGCACAGCTTACATAATGTATGCCAAATAATTGACCAATCAGAACACAGCTTTCATAATGTATGCAAAAAAATTGACCAATCAGAACACAGCTTTCATAATGTATGCCAAATAATTGACCAATCAGAACACAGCTTTCATAATGTATGCCAAAAAATTGACCAATCAGAACACAGCTTTCATAATGTATGCCAAAAAATTGACCAATCAGAACACAGCTTTCATAATGTCTGTAAAAGAATTTGACCAATCAGAACACAGCTTTCATAATGTATGCCAAATAATTGACCAATCAGAACACAGCTTTCATAATGTATGCCAAAAAATTGACCAATCAGAACACAGCTTTCATAATGTATGCCAAAAAATTGACCAATCGGGGCACAGCTTTCATAATGTATGCCAAATAATTGACCAATCAAAACACAGCTTTCATAATGTATGCAAAAAAATTGACCAATCAGAACACAGCTTTAATAATGTATGTAAAAAAATTTGACCAATCAGAACACAGCTTTCATAATGTATGCCAAAAAACTTGACCAATCAGAACACAGCTTTCATAATGTATGCAAAAAACATTGACCAATCAGAACACATCTTTCATAATGTATGCCAAAAAATTGACCAATCAGGGCACAGCTTTCATAATGTATGCCAAATAATTGACCAATCAGGGCACAGCTTTCATAATGTATGCCAAATAATTGACCAATCAGAACACAGCTTTCATAATGTATGCAAAAAAATTGACCAATCAGAACACAGCTTTCATAATGTATGCCAAAAAATTCACCAATCAGAACACAGCTTTCATAATGTATGTAAAAAAATTTGACCAATCAGAACACAGCTTTCATAGTGTATGCCAAAAAAATTGACCAATCAGAACACAGCTTTCATAATGTATGCAAAAAACATTGACCAATCAGAACACAGCTTTCATAATGTATGCCAAAAAATTGACCAATCAGGGCTCAGCTTTCATAATGTATGCCAAATAATTGACCAATCAGGGCACAGCTTTCATAATGTATGCCAAATAATTGACCAATCAGAACACAGCTTTCATAATGTATGCAAAAAAACTTGACCAATCAGAACACAGCTTTCATAATGTATGCAAAAAAATTGACCAATCAGAACACAGCTTTCATAATGTATGCCAAAAAATTGATCAATCAGGGCACAGCTTTCATAATGTATGCAAAAAAATTGACCAATCAGAACACAGCTTTCATAATGTATGCCAAAAAAATTGATCAATCAGGGCACAGCTTTCAAAATGTATGCCAAATAATTGACCAATCAGAACACAGCTTTCATAATGTATGCCAAAAAATTGACCAATCAGAACACAGCTTTAGTAATGTATGTAAAAAAATTTGACCAATCAGAACACAGCTTTCATAATGTATGCCAAAAAACTTGACCAATCAGAACACAGCTTTCATAATGTATGCCAAAAAATTGACCAATCAGGGCACAGCTTTCATAATGTATGCCAAATAATTGACCAATCAGAACACAGCTTTCATAATGTATGCAAAAAAATTGACCAATCAGAACACAGCATTCATAATGTATGCAAAAAAATTGACCAATCAGAACACAGCTTTCATAATGTATGCCAAAAAATTGACCAATCAGAACACAGCTTTCATAATGTATGTAAAAAAATTTGACCAATCAGAACACAGCTTTCATAGTGTATGCCAAAAAAATTGACCAATCAGAACACAGCTTTCATAATGTATGCAAAAAACATTGACCAATCAGAACACAGCTTTCATAATGTATGCCAAAAAATTGACCAATCAGGGCACAGCTTTCATAATGTATGCCAAATAATTGACCAATCAGGGCACAGCTTTCATAATGTATGCCAAATAATTGACCAATCAGAACACAGCTTTCATAATGTATGCAAAAAACTTGACCAATCAGAACACAGCTTTCATAATGTATGCAAAAAAATTGACCAATCAGAACACAGCTTTCATAATGTATGCCAAAAAATTGATCAATCAGGGCACAGCTTTCATAATGTATGCAAAAAAATTGACCAATCAGAACACAGCTTTCATAATGTATGCCAAAAAAATTGATCAATCAGGGCACAGCTTTCAAAATGTATGCCAAATAATTGACCAATCAGAACACAGCTTTCATAATGTATGCCAAAAAATTGACCAATCAGAACACAGCTTTCATAATGTATGCAAAAAAATTGACCAATTAGAACACAGCTTTCATAATGTATGCCAAATATTTGACCAATCAGAACACAGCTTTCATAATGTATGCAAAAAAATTGACCAATCAGAACACAGCTTTCATAATGTATGCCAAAAAATTGACCTATCAGAACACAGCTTTCATAATGTATGCCAAATAATTGACCAATCAGAACACAGCTTTCATAATGTATGCCAAATAATTGACCAATCAGAAAACAGCTTTCATAATGTATGCAAAAAAATTGACCAATCAGAACACAGCTTTCATAATGTATGCCAAATAATTGACCAATCAGAACACAGCTTTCATAATGTATGCAAAAATATTGACCAATCAGAACACAGCTATCATAATGTATGCAAAAAAATTGACCAATCAGAACACAGCTTTCATAATGTATGCCAAAAAATTGACCAAACAGAACACAGCTTTCATAATGTATGCCAAAAAATTGACCAATCAGGGCACAGCTTTCATAATGTATGCCAAATAATTGACCAATCAGAACACAGCTTTCATAATGTATGCCAAATAATTGACCAAACAGAAAACAGCTTTCATAATGTATGCAAAAAAATTGACCAATCAGAACACAGCTTTCATAATGTATGCCAAATAATTGACCAATCAGAACACAGCTTTCATAATGTATGCAAAAAAGTTGACCAATCAAAACACAGCTTTCATAATGTATGCCAAAAAATTGACCAATCAGGGCACAGCTTTCATAATGTATGCCAAATAATTGACCAATCAGAACACAGCTTTCATAATGTATGCAAAAAAATTGACCAATCAGAACACAGCTTTCATAATGTATGCCAAATAATTGACCAATCAGAACACAGCTTTCATAATGTATGCCAAAAAATTGACCAATCAGAACACAGCTTTCATAATGTATGCCAAAAAATTGACCAATCAGAACACAGCTTTCATAATGTCTGTAAAAAAATTTGACCAATCAGAACACAGCTTTCATAATGTATGCCAAATAATTGACCAATCAGAACACAGCTTTCATAATGTATGCCAAAAAATTGACCAATCAGAACACAGCTTTTATAATGTATGCCAAAAAATTGACCAATCGGGGCACAGCTTTCATAATGTATGCCAAATAATTGACCAATCAAAACACAGCTTTCATAATGTATGCAAAAAAATTGACCAATCAGAACACAGCTTTAATAATGTATGTAAAAAAATTTGACCAATCAAAACACAGCTTTCATAATGTATGCAAAAAAAATTGACCAATCAGAACACAGCTTTAATAATGTATGTAAAAAAATATTGACCAATCAGAACACAGCTTTCATAATGTATGCCAAAAAATTGACCAATCAGAACACAGCTTTCATAATGTATGCCAAATAATTGACCAATCAGAACACAGCTTTCATAATGTATGCCAAATAATTGACCAATCAGAAAACAGCTTTCATAATGTATGCAAAAAAATTGACCAATCAGAACACAGCTTTCATAATGTATGCCAAATAATTGACCAATCAGAACACAGCTTTCATAATGTATGCAAAAATATTGACCAATCAGAACACAGCTATCATAATGTATGCAAAAAAATTGACCAATCAGAACACAGCTTTCATAATGTATGCCAAAAAATTGACCAATCAGAACACAGCTTTCATAATGTATGCAAAAAAATTGACCAATCAGAACACAGCTTTCATAATGTATGCCAAATAATTGACCAATCAGAACACAGCTTTCATAATGTATGCCAAAAAATTGACCAATCAGAACACAGCTTTCATAATGTATGCCAAAAAATTGACCAATCAGAACACAGCTTTCATAATGTCTGTAAAAAAATTTGACCAATCAGAACACAGCTTTCATAATGTATGCCAAATAATTGACCAATCAGAACACAGCTTTCATAATGTATGCCAAAAAATTGACCAATCAGAACACAGCTTTCATAATGTATGCCAAAAAATTGACCAATCGGGGCACAGCTTTCATAATGTATGCCAAATAATTGACCAATCAAAACACAGCTTTCATAATGTATGCAAAAAAATTGACCAATCAGAACACAGCTTTAATAATGTATGTAAAAAAATTTGACCAATCAGAACACAGCTTTCATAATGTATGCCAAAAAACTTGACCAATCAGAACACAGCTTTCATAATGTATGCAAAAAACATTGACCAATCAGAACACATCTTTCATAATGTATGCCAAAAAATTGACCAATCAGAACACAGCTTTCATAATGTATGTAAAAAAACTTTGACCAATTAGAACACAGCTTTCATAGTGTATGCCAAAAAAATTGACCAATCAGAACACAGCTTTCATAATGTATGCAAAAAACATTGACCAATCAGAACACAGCTTTCATAATGTATGCCAAAAAATTGACCAATCAGGGCTCAGCTTTCATAATGTATGCCAAAAAATTGACCAATCAGGGCACAGCTTTCATAATGTATGCCAAATAATTGACCAATCAGAACACAGCTTTCATAATGTATGCAAAAAAACTTGACCAATCAGAACACAGCTTTCATAATGTATGCAAAAAAATTGACCAATCAGAACACAGCTTTCATAATGTATGCCAAAAAATTGATCAATCAGGGCACAGCTTTCATAATGTATGCAAAAAAATTGACCAATCAGAACACAGCTTTCATAATGTATGCCAAAAAAATTGATCAATCAGGGCACAGCTTTCAAAATGTATGCCAAATAATTGACCAATCAGAACACAGCTTTCATAATGTATGCCAAAAAATTGACCAATCAGAACACAGCTTTCATAATGTATGCAAAAAAATTGACCAATTAGAACACAGCTTTCATAATGTATGCCAAATATTTGACCAATCAGAACACAGCTTTCATAATGTATGCAAAAAAATTGACCAATCAGAACACAGCTTTCATAATGTATGCCAAATAATTGACCAATCAGAACACAGCTTTCATAATGTATGCAAAAATATTGACCAATCAGAACACAGCTATCATAATGTATGCAAAAAAATTGACCAATCAGAACACAGCTTTCATAATGTATGCCAAAAAATTGACCAATCAGAACACAGCTTTCATAATGTATGTAAAAAAACTTTGACCAATTAGAACACAGCTTTCATAGTGTATGCCAAAAAAATTGACCAATCAGAACACAGCTTTCATAATGTATGCAAAAAACATTGACCAATCAGAACACAGCTTTCATAATGTATGCCAAAAAATTGACCAATCAGGGCTCAGCTTTCATAATGTATGCCAAAAAATTGACCAATCAGGGCACAGCTTTCATAATGTATGCCAAATAATTGACCAATCAGAACACAGCTTTCATAATGTATGCAAAAAAACTTGACCAATCAGAACACAGCTTTCATAATGTATGCAAAAAAATTGACCAATCAGAACACAGCTTTCATAATGTATGCCAAAAAATTGATCAATCAGGGCACAGCTTTCATAATGTATGCAAAAAAATTGACCAATCAGAACACAGCTTTCATAATGTATGCCAAAAAAATTGATCAAACAGGGCACAGCTTTCAAAATGTATGCCAAATAATTGACCAATCAGAACACAGCTTTCATAATGTATGCCAAAAAATTGACCAATCAGAACACAGCTTTCATAATGTATGCAAAAAAATTGACCAATTAGAACACAGCTTTCATAATGTATGCCAAATATTTGACCAATCAGAACACAGCTTTCATAATGTATGCAAAAAAATTGACCAATCAGAACACAGCTTTCATAATGTATGCCAAAAAATTGACCAATCAGAACACAGCTTTCATAATGTATGCAAAAATATTGACCAATCAGAACACAGCTATCATAATGTATGCAAAAAAATTGACCAATCAGAACACAGCTTTCATAATGTATGCCAAAAAATTGACCAATCAGAACACAGCTTTCATAATGTATGCCAAATAATTGACCAAACAGAACACAGCTTTCATAATGTATGCAAAAATATTGACCAATCAGAACACAGCTATCATAATGTATGCAAAAAAATTGACCAATCAGAACACAGCTTTCATAATGTATGCCAAAAAATTGACCAATCAGAACACAGCTTTCATAATGTATGTAAAAAAACTTTGACCAATTAGAACACAGCTTTCATAGTGTATGCCAAAAAAATTGACCAATCAGAACACAGCTTTCATAATGTATGCAAAAAACATTGACCAATCAGAACACAGCTTTCATAATGTATGCCAAAAAATTGACCAATCAGGGCTCAGCTTTCATAATGTATGCCAAAAAATTGACCAATCAGGGCACAGCTTTCATAATGTATGCCAAATAATTGACCAATCAGAACACAGCTTTCATAATGTATGCAAAAAAACTTGACCAATCAGAACACAGCTTTCATAATGTATGCAAAAAAATTGACCAATCAGAACACAGCTTTCATAATGTATGCCAAAAAATTGATCAATCAGGGCACAGCTTTCATAATGTATGCAAAAAAATTGACCAATCAGAACACAGCTTTCATAATGTATGCCAAAAAAATTGATCAAACAGGGCACAGCTTTCAAAATGTATGCCAAATAATTGACCAATCAGAACACAGCTTTCATAATGTATGCCAAAAAATTGACCAATCAGAACACAGCTTTCATAATGTATGCAAAAAAATTGACCAATTAGAACACAGCTTTCATAATGTATGCCAAATATTTGACCAATCAGAACACAGCTTTCATAATGTATGCAAAAAAATTGACCAATCAGAACACAGCTTTCATAATGTATGCCAAAAAATTGACCAATCAGAACACAGCTTTCATAATGTATGCAAAAATATTGACCAATCAGAACACAGCTATCATAATGTATGCAAAAAAATTGACCAATCAGAACACAGCTTTCATAATGTATGCCAAAAAATTGACCAATCAGAACACAGCTTTCATAATGTATGCCAAATAATTGACCAAACAGAACACAGCTTTCATAATGTATGCCAAAAAATTGACCAATTAGGGCACAGCTTTCATAATGTATGCCAAATAATTGACCAATCAGAACACAGCTTTCATAATGTATGCCAAAAAATTGACCAATCAGAACACAGCTTTCATAATGTATGCCAAATAATTGACCAAACAGAAAACAGCTTTCATAATGTATGCAAAAAAATTGACCAATCAGAACACAGCTTTCATAATGTATGCCAAATAATTGACCAATCAGAACACAGCTTTCATAATGTATGCCAAATAATTGACCAATCAGAACACAGCTTTCATAATGTATGCCAAAAAATTGACCAATCAGAGCACAGCTTTCATAATGTATGCCAAATAATTGACCAATCAGAACACAGCTTTCATAATGTATGCAAAAAACATGGACCAATCAGGACACAGCTTTCATAATGTATGCAAAAAAATGGACCAATCAGAACACAGCTTTCATAATGTATGCCAAATAAATGACCAATCAGAACACAGCTTTCATAATGTATGCCAAAAAATTGACTAATCAGGGCACAGCTTTCATAATGTATGCCAAATAATTGACCAATCAGAACACAGCTTTCATAAAGTATGCAAAAAAGTTGACCAATCAGGGCACAGCTTTCATAATGTATGCAAAAAAATTAACCAATCAGAACACAGCTTTCATAATGTATGCCAAATAATTGACCAATCAAAACACAGCTTTCATAATGTATGCAAAAAAATTGACCAATCAGAACACAGCTTTCATAATGTCTGTAAAAAAATTTGACCAATCAGAACACAGCTTTCATAATGTATGCCAAAAAATTGACCAATCAGGGCACAGCTTTCATAATGTATGCCAAATAATTGACCAATCAGAACACAGCTTTCATAATGTATGCAAAAAAATTTGACCAATCAGAACACAGCTTTCATAATGTATGCCAAATAATTGACCAATCAGAACACAGCTTTCATAATGTATGCCAAAAAATTGACCAATCAGAACACAGCTTTCATAATGTATGCCAAAAAATTGACCAATCAGAACACAGCTTTCATAATGTCTGTAAAAAAATTTGACCAATCAGAACACAGCTTTCATAATGTATGCCAAATAATTGACCAATCAGAACACAGCTTTCATAATGTATGAAAAAAATTGACCAATCAGAACACAGCTTTTATAATGTATGCCAAAAAATTGACCAATCGGGGCACAGCTTTCATAATGTATGCCAAATAATTGACCAATCAAAACACAGCTTTCATAATGTATGCAAAAAAATTGACCAATCAGAACACAGCTTTAATAATGTATGTAAAAAAATTTGACCAATCAAAACACAGCTTTCATAATGTATGCAAAAAAACTTGACCAATCAGAACACAGCTTTAATAATGTATGTAAAAAAATATTGACCAATCAGAACACAGCTTTCATAATGTATGCCAAAAAATTGACCAATCAGAACACAGCTTTCATAATGTATGCCAAATAATTGACCAATCAGAACACAGCTTTCATAATGTATGCCAAATAATTGACCAATCAGAAAACAGCTTTCATAATGGATGCAAAAAAATTGACCAATCAGAACACAGCTTTCATAATGTATGCCAAATAATTGACCAATCAGAACACAGCTTTCATAATGTATGCAAAAATATTGACCAATCAGAACACAGCTATCATAATGTATGCAAAAAAATTGACCAATCAGAACACAGCTTTCATAATGTATGCCAAAAAATTGACCAATCAGAACACAGCTTTCATAATGTATGCCAAATAATTGACCAAACAGAACACAGCTTTCATAATGTATGCCAAAAAATTGACCAATCAGGGCACAGCTTTCATAATGTATGCCAAATAATTGACCAATCAGAACACAGCTTTCATAATGTATGCTAAATAATTGACCAAACAGAAAACAGCTTTCATAATGTATGCAAAAAAATTGACCAATCAGAACACAGCTTTCATAATGTATGCCAAATAATTGACCAATCAGAACACAGCTTTCATAATGTATGCAAAAAAGTTGACCAATCAAAACACAGCTTTCATAATGTATGCCAAAAAATTGACCAATCAGGGCACAGCTTTCATAATTGATGCCAAATAATTGACCAATCAGAACACAGCTTTCATAATGTATGCAAAAAAATTGACCAATCAGAACACAGCTTTCATAATGTATGCAAAAAAATTTGACCAATCAGAACACAGCTTTCATAATGTATGCCAAATAATTGACCAATCAGAACACAGCTTTCATAATGTATGCAAAAAAATTGACCAATCAGAACACAGCTTTAATAATGTATGTAAAAAAATTTGACCAATCAGAACACAGCTTTCATAATGTATGCCAAAAAACTTGACCAATCAGAACACAGCTTTCATAATGTATGCAAAAAACATTGACCAATCAGAACACATCTTTCATAATGTATGCCAAAAAATTGACCAATCAGGGCACAGCTTTCATAATGTATGCCAAATAATTGACCAATCAGGGCACAGCTTTCATAATGTATGCCAAATAATTGACCAATCAGAACACAGCTTTCATAATGTATGCAAAAAAATTGACCAATCAGAACACAGCATTCATAATGTATGCAAAAAAATTGACCAATCAGAACACAGCTTTCATAATGTATGCCAAATAATTGACCAATCAGAACACAGCTTTCATAATGTATGCAAAAAAATTGACCAATCAGAACACAGCTTTCATAATGTATGCCAAAAAATTCACCAATCAGAACACAGCTTTCATAATGTATGTAAAAAAATTTGACCAATCAGAACACAGCTTTCATAGTGTATGCCAAAAAAATTGACCAATCAGAACACAGCTTTCATAATGTATGCAAAAAACATTGACCAATCAGAACACAGCTTTCATAATGTATGCCAAAAAATTGACCAATCAGGGCTCAGCTTTCATAATGTATGCCAAATAATTGACCAATCAGGGCACAGCTTTCATAATGTATGCCAAATAATTGACCAATCAGAACACAGCTTTCATAATGTATGCAAAAAAACTTGACCAATCAGAACACAGCTTTCATAATGTATGCAAAAAAATTGACCAATCAGAACACAGCTTTCATAATGTATGCCAAAAAATTGATCAATCAGGGCACAGCTTTCATAATGTATGCAAAAAAATTGACCAATCAGAACACAGCTTTCATAATGTATGCCAAAAAAATTGATCAATCAGGGCACAGCTTTCAAAATGTATGCCAAATAATTGACCAATCAGAACACAGCTTTCATAATGTATGCCAAAAAATTGACCAATCAGAACACAGCTTTAGTAATGTATGTAAAAAAATTTGACCAATCAGAACACAGCTTTCATAATGTATGCCAAAAAACTTGACCAATCAGAACACAGCTTTCATAATGTATGCAAAAAACATTGACCAATCAGAACACATCTTTCATAATGTATGCCAAAAAATTGACCAATCAGGGCACAGCTTTCATAATGTATGCCAAATAATTGACCAATCAGAACACAGCTTTCATAATGTATGCAAAAAAATTGACCAATCAGAACACAGCATTCATAATGTATGCAAAAAAATTGACCAATCAGAACACAGCTTTCATAATGTATGCCAAAAAATTGACCAATCAGAACACAGCTTTCATAATGTATGTAAAAAAATTTGACCAATCAGAACACAGCTTTCATAGTGTATGCCAAAAAAATTGACCAATCAGAACACAGCTTTCATAATGTATGCAAAAAACATTGACCAATCAGAACACAGCTTTCATAATGTATGCCAAAAAATTGACCAATCAGGGCACAGCTTTCATAATGTATGCCAAATAATTGACCAATCAGGGCACAGCTTTCATAATGTATGCCAAATAATTGACCAATCAGAACACAGCTTTCATAATGTATGCAAAAAACTTGACCAATCAGAACACAGCTTTCATAATGTATGCAAAAAAATTGACCAATCAGAACACAGCTTTCATAATGTATGCCAAAAAATTGATCAATCAGGGCACAGCTTTCATAATGTATGCAAAAAAATTGACCAATCAGAACACAGCTTTCATAATGTATGCCAAAAAAATTGATCAATCAGGGCACAGCTTTCAAAATGTATGCCAAATAATTGACCAATCAGAACACAGCTTTCATAATGTATGCCAAAAAATTGACCAATCAGAACACAGCTTTCATAATGTATGCAAAAAAATTGACCAATTAGAACACAGCTTTCATAATGTATGCCAAATATTTGACCAATCAGAACACAGCTTTCATAATGTATGCAAAAAAATTGACCAATCAGAACACAGCTTTCATAATGTATGCCAAAAAATTGACCAATCAGAACACAGCTTTCATAATGTATGCCAAATAATTGACCAATCAGAACACAGCTTTCATAATGTATGCCAAATAATTGACCAATCAGAAAACAGCTTTCATAATGTATGCAAAAAAATTGACCAATCAGAACACAGCTTTCATAATGTATGCCAAATAATTGACCAATCAGAACACAGCTTTCATAATGTATGCAAAAATATTGACCAATCAGAACACAGCTATCATAATGTATGCAAAAAACATTGACCAATCAGAACACAGCTTTCATAATGTATGCCAAAAAATTGACCAAACAGAACACAGCTTTCATAATGTATGCCAAAAAATTGACCAATCAGGGCACAGCTTTCATAATGTATGCCAAATAATTGACCAATCAGAACACAGCTTTCATAATGTATGCCAAATAATTGACCAAACAGAAAACAGCTTTCATAATGTATGCAAAAAAATTGACCAATCAGAACACAGCTTTCATAATGTATGCCAAATAATTGACCAATCAGAACACAGCTTTCATAATGTATGCAAAAAAGTTGACCAATCAAAACACAGCTTTCATAATGTATGCCAAAAAATTGACCAATCAGGGCACAGCTTTCATAATGTATGCCAAATAATTGACCAATCAGAACACAGCTTTCATAATGTATGCAAAAAAATTGACCAATCAGAACACAGCTTTCATAATGTATGCCAAATAATTGACCAATCAGAACACAGCTTTCATAATGTATGCCAAAAAATTGACCAATCAGAACACAGCTTTCATAATGTATGCCAAAAAATTGACCAATCAGAACACAGCTTTCATAATGTCTGTAAAAAAATTTGACCAATCAGAACACAGCTTTCATAATGTATGCCAAATAATTGACCAATCAGAACACAGCTTTCATAATGTATGCCAAAAAATTGACCAATCAGAACACAGCTTTTATAATGTATGCCAAAAAATTGACCAATCGGGGCACAGCTTTCATAATGTATGCCAAATAATTGACCAATCAAAACACAGCTTTCATAATGTATGCAAAAAAATTGACCAATCAGAACACAGCTTTAATAATGTATGTAAAAAAATTTGACCAATCAAAACACAGCTTTCATAATGTATGCAAAAAAATTGACCAATCAGAACACAGCTTTAATAATGTATGTAAAAAAATATTGACCAATCAGAACACAGCTTTCATAATGTATGCCAAAAAATTGACCAATCAGAACACAGCTTTCATAATGTATGCCAAATAATTGACCAATCAGAACACAGCTTTCATAATGTATGCCAAATAATTGACCAATCAGAAAACAGCTTTCATAATGTATGCAAAAAAATTGACCAATCAGAACACAGCTTTCATAATGTATGCCAAATAATTGACCAATCAGAACACAGCTTTCATAATGTATGCAAAAATATTGACCAATCAGAACACAGCTATCATAATGTATGCAAAAAAATTGACCAATCAGAACACAGCTTTCATAATGTATGCCAAAAAATTGACCAATCAGAACACAGCTTTCATAATGTATGCAAAAAAATTGACCAATCAGAACACAGCTTTCATAATGTATGCCAAATAATTGACCAATCAGAACACAGCTTTCATAATGTATGCCAAAAAATTGACCAATCAGAACACAGCTTTCATAATGTATGCCAAAAAATTGACCAATCAGAACACAGCTTTCATAATGTCTGTAAAAAAATTTGACCAATCAGAACACAGCTTTCATAATGTATGCCAAATAATTGACCAATCAGAACACAGCTTTCATAATGTATGCCAAAAAATTGACCAATCAGAACACAGCTTTCATAATGTATGCCAAAAAATTGACCAATCGGGGCACAGCTTTCATAATGTATGCCAAATAATTGACCAATCAAAACACAGCTTTCATAATGTATGCAAAAAAATTGACCAATCAGAACACAGCTTTAATAATGTATGTAAAAAAATTTGACCAATCAGAACACAGCTTTCATAATGTATGCCAAAAAACTTGACCAATCAGAACACAGCTTTCATAATGTATGCATAAAACATTGACCAATCAGAACACATCTTTCATAATGTATGCCAAAAAATTGACCAATCAGAACACAGCTTTCATAATGTATGTAAAAAAACTTTGACCAATTAGAACACAGCTTTCATAGTGTATGCCAAAAAAATTGACCAATCAGAACACAGCTTTCATAATGTATGCAAAAAACATTGACCAATCAGAACACAGCTTTCATAATGTATGCCAAAAAATTGACCAATCAGGGCTCAGCTTTCATAATGTATGCCAAAAAATTGACCAATCAGGGCACAGCTTTCATAATGTATGCCAAATAATTGACCAATCAGAACACAGCTTTCATAATGTATGCAAAAAAACTTGACCAATCAGAACACAGCTTTCATAATGTATGCAAAAAAATTGACCAATCAGAACACAGCTTTCATAATGTATGCCAAAAAATTGATCAATCAGGGCACAGCTTTCATAATGTATGCAAAAAAATTGACCAATCAGAACACAGCTTTCATAATGTATGCCAAAAAAATTGATCAATCAGGGCACAGCTTTCAAAATGTATGCCAAATAATTGACCAATCAGGGCACAGCTTTCATAATGTATGCCAAATAATTGACCAATCAGAACACAGCTTTCATAATGTATGCCAAATAATTGACCAAACAGAAAACAGCTTTCATAATGTATGCAAAAAAATTGACCAATCAGAACACAGCTTTCATAATGTATGCCAAATAATTGACCAATCAGAACACAGCTTTCATAATGTATGCAAAAAAGTTGACCAATCAAAACACAGCTTTCATAATGTATGCCAAAAAATTGACCAATCAGGGCACAGCTTTCATAATGTATGCCAAATAATTGACCAATCAGAACACAGCTTTCATAATGTATGCAAAAAAATTGACCAATCAGAACACAGCTTTCATAATGTATGCCAAATAATTGACCAATCAGAACACAGCTTTCATAATGTATGCCAAAAAATTGACCAATCAGAACACAGCTTTCATAATGTATGCCAAAAAATTGACCAATCAGAACACAGCTTTCATAATGTCTGTAAAAAAATTTGACCAATCAGAACACAGCTTTCATAATGTATGCCAAATAATTGACCAATCAGAACACAGCTTTCATAATGTATGCCAAAAAATTGACCAATCAGAACACAGCTTTTATAATGTATGCCAAAAAATTGACCAATCGGGGCACAGCTTTCATAATGTATGCCAAATAATTGACCAATCAAAACACAGCTTTCATAATGTATGCAAAAAAATTGACCAATCAGAACACAGCTTTAATAATGTATGTAAAAAAATTTGACCAATCAAAACACAGCTTTCATAATGTATGCAAAAAAATTGACCAATCAGAACACAGCTTTAATAATGTATGTAAAAAAATATTGACCAATCAGAACACAGCTTTCATAATGTATGCCAAAAAATTGACCAATCAGAACACAGCTTTCATAATGTATGCCAAATAATTGACCAATCAGAACACAGCTTTCATAATGTATGCCAAATAATTGACCAATCAGAAAACAGCTTTCATAATGTATGCAAAAAAATTGACCAATCAGAACACAGCTTTCATAATGTATGCCAAATAATTGACCAATCAGAACACAGCTTTCATAATGTATGCAAAAATATTGACCAATCAGAACACAGCTATCATAATGTATGCAAAAAAATTGACCAATCAGAACACAGCTTTCATAATGTATGCCAAAAAATTGACCAATCAGAACACAGCTTTCATAATGTATGCAAAAAAATTGACCAATCAGAACACAGCTTTCATAATGTATGCCAAATAATTGACCAATCAGAACACAGCTTTCATAATGTATGCCAAAAAATTGACCAATCAGAACACAGCTTTCATAATGTATGCCAAAAAATTGACCAATCAGAACACAGCTTTCATAATGTCTGTAAAAAAATTTGACCAATCAGAACACAGCTTTCATAATGTATGCCAAATAATTGACCAATCAGAACACAGCTTTCATAATGTATGCCAAAAAATTGACCAATCAGAACACAGCTTTCATAATGTATGCCAAAAAATTGACCAATCGGGGCACAGCTTTCATAATGTATGCCAAATAATTGACCAATCAAAACACAGCTTTCATAATGTATGCAAAAAAATTGACCAATCAGAACACAGCTTTAATAATGTATGTAAAAAAATTTGACCAATCAGAACACAGCTTTCATAATGTATGCCAAAAAACTTGACCAATCAGAACACAGCTTTCATAATGTATGCATAAAACATTGACCAATCAGAACACATCTTTCATAATGTATGCCAAAAAATTGACCAATCAGAACACAGCTTTCATAATGTATGTAAAAAAACTTTGACCAATTAGAACACAGCTTTCATAGTGTATGCCAAAAAAATTGACCAATCAGAACACAGCTTTCATAATGTATGCAAAAAACATTGACCAATCAGAACACAGCTTTCATAATGTATGCCAAAAAATTGACCAATCAGGGCTCAGCTTTCATAATGTATGCCAAAAAATTGACCAATCAGGGCACAGCTTTCATAATGTATGCCAAATAATTGACCAATCAGAACACAGCTTTCATAATGTATGCAAAAAAACTTGACCAATCAGAACACAGCTTTCATAATGTATGCAAAAAAATTGACCAATCAGAACACAGCTTTCATAATGTATGCCAAAAAAATTGATCAATCAGGGCACAGCTTTCAAAATGTATGCCAAATAATTGACCAATCAGAACACAGCTTTCATAATGTATGCCAAAAAATTGACCAATCAGAACACAGCTTTCATAATGTATGCAAAAAAATTGACCAATTAGAACACAGCTTTCATAATGTATGCCAAATATTTGACCAATCAGAACACAGCTTTCATAATGTATGCAAAAAAATTGACCAATCAGAACACAGCTTTCATAATGTATGCCAAATAATTGACCAATCAGAACACAGCTTTCATAATGTATGCAAAAATATTGACCAATCAGAACACAGCTATCATAATGTATGCAAAAAAATTGACCAATCAGAACACAGCTTTCATAATGTATGCCAAAAAATTGACCAATCAGAACACAGCTTTCATAATGTATGTAAAAAAACTTTGACCAATTAGAACACAGCTTTCATAGTGTATGCCAAAAAAATTGACCAATCAGAACACAGCTTTCATAATGTATGCAAAAAACATTGACCAATCAGAACACAGCTTTCATAATGTATGCCAAAAAATTGACCAATCAGGGCTCAGCTTTCATAATGTATGCCAAAAAATTGACCAATCAGGGCACAGCTTTCATAATGTATGCCAAATAATTGACCAATCAGAACACAGCTTTCATAATGTATGCAAAAAAACTTGACCAATCAGAACACAGCTTTCATAATGTATGCAAAAAAATTGACCAATCAGAACACAGCTTTCATAATGTATGCCAAAAAATTGATCAATCAGGGCACAGCTTTCATAATGTATGCAAAAAAATTGACCAATCAGAACACAGCTTTCATAATGTATGCCAAAAAAATTGATCAAACAGGGCACAGCTTTCAAAATGTATGCCAAATAATTGACCAATCAGAACACAGCTTTCATAATGTATGCCAAAAAATTGACCAATCAGAACACAGCTTTCATAATGTATGCAAAAAAATTGACCAATTAGAACACAGCTTTCATAATGTATGCCAAATATTTGACCAATCAGAACACAGCTTTCATAATGTATGCAAAAAAATTGACCAATCAGAACACAGCTTTCATAATGTATGCCAAAAAATTGACCAATCAGAACACAGCTTTCATAATGTATGCAAAAATATTGACCAATCAGAACACAGCTATCATAATGTATGCAAAAAAATTGACCAATCAGAACACAGCTTTCATAATGTATGCCAAAAAATTGACCAATCAGAACACAGCTTTCATAATGTATGCCAAATAATTGACCAAACAGAACACAGCTTTCATAATGTATGCAAAAATATTGACCAATCAGAACACAGCTATCATAATGTATGCAAAAAAATTGACCAATCAGAACACAGCTTTCATAATGTATGCCAAAAAATTGACCAATCAGAACACAGCTTTCATAATGTATGTAAAAAAACTTTGACCAATTAGAACACAGCTTTCATAGTGTATGCCAAAAAAATTGACCAATCAGAACACAGCTTTCATAATGTATGCAAAAAACATTGACCAATCAGAACACAGCTTTCATAATGTATGCCAAAAAATTGACCAATCAGGGCTCAGCTTTCATAATGTATGCCAAAAAATTGACCAATCAGGGCACAGCTTTCATAATGTATGCCAAATAATTGACCAATCAGAACACAGCTTTCATAATGTATGCAAAAAAACTTGACCAATCAGAACACAGCTTTCATAATGTATGCAAAAAAATTGACCAATCAGAACACAGCTTTCATAATGTATGCCAAAAAATTGATCAATCAGGGCACAGCTTTCATAATGTATGCAAAAAAATTGACCAATCAGAACACAGCTTTCATAATGTATGCCAAAAAAATTGATCAAACAGGGCACAGCTTTCAAAATGTATGCCAAATAATTGACCAATCAGAACACAGCTTTCATAATGTATGCCAAAAAATTGACCAATCAGAACACAGCTTTCATAATGTATGCAAAAAAATTGACCAATTAGAACACAGCTTTCATAATGTATGCCAAATATTTGACCAATCAGAACACAGCTTTCATAATGTATGCAAAAAAATTGACCAATCAGAACACAGCTTTCATAATGTATGCCAAAAAATTGACCAATCAGAAGACAGCTTTCATAATGTATGCAAAAATATTGACCAATCAGAACACAGCTATCATAATGTATGCAAAAAAATTGACCAATCAGAACACAGCTTTCATAATGTATGCCAAAAAATTGACCAATCAGAACACAGCTTTCATAATGTATGCCAAATAATTGACCAAACAGAACACAGCTTTCATAATGTATGCCAAAAAATTGACCAATTAGGGCACAGCTTTCATAATGTATGCCAAATAATTGACCAATCAGAACACAGCTTTCATAATGTATGCCAAAAAATTGACCAATCAGAACACAGCTTTCATAATGTATGCCAAATAATTGACCAAACAGAAAACAGCTTTCATAATGTATGCAAAAAAATTGACCAATCAGAACACAGCTTTCATAATGTATGCCAAATAATTGACCAATCAGAACACAGCTTTCATAATGTATGCCAAATAATTGACCAATCAGAACACAGCTTTCATAATGTATGCCAAAAAATTGACCAATCAGAGCACAGCTTTCATAATGTATGCCAAATAATTGACCAATCAGAACACAGCTTTCATAATGTATGCAAAAAACATGGACCAATCAGGACACAGCTTTCATAATGTATGCAAAAAAATGGACCAATCAGAACACAGCTTTCATAATGTATGCCAAATAAATGACCAATCAGAACACAGCTTTCATAATGTATGCCAAAAAATTGACTAATCAGGGCACAGCTTTCATAATGTATGCCAAATAATTGACCAATCAGAACACAGCTTTCATAAAGTATGCAAAAAAGTTGACCAATCAGGGCACAGCTTTCATAATGTATGCAAAAAAATTAACCAATCAGAACACAGTAATGTATGCCAAAAAATTGACCAATCAGGGCACAGCTTTCATAATGTATGCCAAATAATTGACCAATCAGAACACAGCTTTCATAATGTATGCAAAAAAATTTGACCAATCAGAACACAGCTTTCATAATGTATGCCAAATAATTGACCAATCAGAACACAGCTTTCATAATGTATGCCAAAAAATTGACCAATCAGAACACAGCTTTCATAATGTATGCCAAAAAATTGACCAATCAGAACACAGCTTTCATAATGTCTGTAAAAAAATTTGACCAATCAGAACACAGCTTTCATAATGTATGCCAAATAATTGACCAATCAGAACACAGCTTTCATAATGTATGAAAAAAATTGACCAATCAGAACACAGCTTTTATAATGTATGCCAAAAAATTGACCAATCGGGGCACAGCTTTCATAATGTATGCCAAATAATTGACCAATCAAAACACAGCTTTCATAATGTATGCAAAAAAATTGACCAATCAGAACACAGCTTTAATAATGTATGTAAAAAAATTTGACCAATCAAAACACAGCTTTCATAATGTATGCAAAAAAACTTGACCAATCAGAACACAGCTTTAATAATGTATGTAAAAAAATATTGACCAATCAGAACACAGCTTTCATAATGTATGCCAAAAAATTGACCAATCAGAACACAGCTTTCATAATGTATGCCAAATAATTGACCAATCAGAACACAGCTTTCATAATGTATGCCAAATAATTGACCAATCAGAAAACAGCTTTCATAATGGATGCAAAAAAATTGACCAATCAGAACACAGCTTTCATAATGTATGCCAAATAATTGACCAATCAGAACACAGCTTTCATAATGTATGCAAAAATATTGACCAATCAGAACACAGCTATCATAATGTATGCAAAAAAATTGACCAATCAGAACACAGCTTTCATAATGTATGCCAAAAAATTGACCAATCAGAACACAGCTTTCATAATGTATGCCAAATAATTGACCAAACAGAACACAGCTTTCATAATGTATGCCAAAAAATTGACCAATCAGGGCACAGCTTTCATAATGTATGCCAAATAATTGACCAATCAGAACACAGCTTTCATAATGTATGCTAAATAATTGACCAAACAGAAAACAGCTTTCATAATGTATGCAAAAAAATTGACCAATCAGAACACAGCTTTCATAATGTATGCCAAATAATTGACCAATCAGAACACAGCTTTCATAATGTATGCAAAAAAGTTGACCAATCAAAACACAGCTTTCATAATGTATGCCAAAAAATTGACCAATCAGGGCACAGCTTTCATAATTGATGCCAAATAATTGACCAATCAGAACACAGCTTTCATAATGTATGCAAAAAAATTGACCAATCAGAACACAGCTTTCATAATGTATGCCAAATAATTGACCAATCAGAACACAGCTTTCATAATGTATGCCAAAAAATTGACCAATCAGAACACAGCTTTCATAATGTATGCCAAAAAAATTGACCAATCAGAACACAGCTTTCATAATGTCTGTAAAAAAATTTGACCAATCAGAACACAGCTTTCATAATGTATGCCAAATAATTGACCAATCAGAACACAGCTTTCATAATGTATGCCAAAAAATTGACCAATCAGAACACAGCTTTCATAATGTATGCCAAAAAATTGACCAATCGGGGCACAGCTTTCATAATGTATGCCAAATAATTGACCAATCAAAACACAGCTTTCATAATGTATGCAAAAAAATTGACCAATCAGAACACAGCTTTAATAATGTATGTAAAAAAATTTGACCAATCAGAACACAGCTTACATAATGTATGCCAAAAAACTTGACCAATCAGAACACAGCTTTCATAATGTATGCAAAAAACATTGACCAATCAGAACACATCTTTCATAATGTATGCCAAAAAATTGACCAATCAGGGCACAGCTTTCATAATGTATGCCAAATAATTGACCAATCAGGGCACAGCTTTCATAATGTATGCCAAATAATTGACCAATCAGAACACAGCTTTCATAATGTATGCAAAAAAATTGACCAATCAGAACACAGCATTCATAATGTATGCAAAAAAATTGACCAATCAGAACACAGCTTTCATAATGTATGCCAAATAATTGACCATTCAGAACACAGCTTTCATAATGTATGCAAAAAAATTGACCAATCAGAACACAGCTTTCATAATGTATGCCAAAAAATTGACCAATCAGAACACAGCTTTCATAATGTATGTAAAAAAACTTTGACCAATTAGAACACAGCTTTCATAGTGTATGCCAAAAAAATTGACCTATCAGAACACAGCTTTCATAATGTATGCAAAAAACATTGACCAATCAGAACACAGCTTTCATAATGTATGCCAAAAAATTGACCAATCAGGGCTCAGCTTTCATAATGTATGCCAAAAAATTGACCAATCAGGGCACAGCTTTCATAATGTATGCCAAATAATTGACCAATCAGAACACAGCTTTCATAATGTATGCAAAAAAACTTGACCAATCAGAACACAGCTTTCATAATGTATGCAAAAAAATTGACCAATCAGAACACAGCTTTCATAATGTATGCCAAATAATTGATCAATCAGAACACAGCTTTCATAATGTATGCAAAAATATTGACCAATCAGAACACAGCTATCATAATGTATGCAAAAAAATTGACCAATCAGAACACAGCTTTCATAATGTATGCCAAAAAATTGACCAATCAGAACACAGCTTTCATAATGTATGTAAAAAAACTTTGACCAATTAGAACACAGCTTTCATAGTGTATGCCAAAAAAATTGACCAATCAGAACACAGCTTTCATAATGTATGCAAAAAACATTGACCAATCAGAACACAGCTTTCATAATGTATGCCAAAAAATTGACCAATCAGGGCTCAGCTTTCATAATGTATGCCAAAAAATTGACCAATCAGGGCACAGCTTTCATAATGTATGCCAAATAATTGACCAATCAGAACACAGCTTTCATAATGTATGCAAAAAAACTTGACCAATCAGAACACAGCTTTCATAATGTATGCAAAAAAATTGACCAATCAGAACACAGCTTTCATAATGTATGCCAAAAAATTGATCAATCAGGGCACAGCTTTCATAATGTATGCAAAAAAATTGACCAATCAGAACACAGCTTTCATAATGTATGCCAAAAAAATTGATCAATCAGGGCACAGCTTTCATAATGTATGCAAAAAAATTGACCAATTAGAACACAGCTTTCATAATGTATGCCAAATATTTGACCAATCAGAACACAGCTTTCATAATGTATGCAAAAAAATTGACCAATCAGAACACAGCTTTCATAATGTATGCCAAAAAATTGACCAATCAGAACACAGCTTTCATAATGTATGCAAAAATATTGACCAATCAGAACACAGCTATCATAATGTATGCAAAAAAATTGACCAATCAGAACACAGCTTTCATAATGTATGCCAAAAAATTGACCAATCAGAACACAGCTTTCATAATGTATGCCAAATAATTGACCAAACAGAACACAGCTTTCATAATGTATGCCAAAAAATTGACCAATCAGGGCACAGCTTTCATAATGTATGCCAAATAATTGACCAATCAGAACACAGCTTTCATAATGTATGCCAAAAAATTGACCAATCAGAACACAGCTTTCATAATGTATGCCAAATAATTGACCAAACAGAAAACAGCTTTCATAATGTATGCCAAATAATTGACCAATCAGAACACAGCTTTCATAATGTATGCAAAAAAACTTGACCAATCAGAACACAGCTTTCATAATGTATGCAAAAAAATTGACCAATCAGAACACAGCTTTCATAATGTATGCCAAAAAATTGATCAATCAGGGCACAGCTTTCATAATGTATGCAAAAAAATTGACCAATCAGAACACAGCTTTCATAATGTATGCCAAAAAAATTGATCAATCAGGGCACAGCTTTCAAAATGTATGCCAAATAATTGACCAATCAGAACACAGCTTTCATAATGTATGCCAAAAAATTGACCAATCAGAACACAGCTTTCATAATGTATGCAAAAAAATTGACCAATTAGAACACAGCTTTCATAATGTATGCCAAATATTTGACCAATCAGAACACAGCTTTCATAATGTATGCAAAAAAATTGACCAATCAGAACACAGCTTTCATAATGTATGCCAAAAAATTGACCAATCAGAACACAGCTTTCATAATGTATGCCAAATAATTGACCAATCAGAACACAGCTTTCATAATGTATGCCAAATAATTGACCAATCAGAAAACAGCTTTCATAATGTATGCAAAAAAATTGACCAATCAGAACACAGCTTTCATAATGTATGCCAAATAATTGACCAATCAGAACACAGCTTTCATAATGTATGCAAAAATATTGACCAATCAGAACACAGCTATCATAATGTATGCAAAAAAATTGACCAATCAGAACACAGCTTTCATAATGTATGCCAAAAAATTGACCAAACAGAACACAGCTTTCATAATGTATGCCAAAAAATTGACCAATCAGGGCACAGCTTTCATAATGTATGCCAAATAATTGACCAATCAGAACACAGCTTTCATAATGTATGCCAAGTAATTGACCAAACAGAAAACAGCTTTCATAATGTATGCAAAAAAATTGACCAATCAGAACACAGCTTTCATAATGTATGCCAAATAATTGACCAATCAGAACACAGCTTTCATAATGTATGCAAAAAAGTTGACCAATCAAAACACAGCTTTCATAATGTATGCCAAAAAATTGACCAATCAGGGCACAGCTTTCATAATGTATGCCAAATAATTGACCAATCAGAACACAGCTTTCATAATGTATGCAAAAAAATTGACCAATCAGAACACAGCTTTCATAATGTATGCCAAATAATTGACCAATCAGAACACAGCTTTCATAATGTATGCCAAAAAATTGACCAATCAGAACACAGCTTTCATAATGTATGCCAAAAAATTGACCAATCAGAACACAGCTTTCATAATGTCTGTAAAAAAATTTGACCAATCAGAACACAGCTTTCATAATGTATGCCAAATAATTGACCAATCAGAACACAGCTTTCATAATGTATGCCAAAAAATTGACCAATCAGAACACAGCTTTTATAATGTATGCCAAAAAATTGACCAATCGGGGCACAGCTTTCATAATGTATGCCAAATAATTGACCAATCAAAACACAGCTTTCATAATGTATGCAAAAAAATTGACCAATCAGAACACAGCTTTAATAATGTATGTAAAAAAATTTGACCAATCAAAACACAGCTTTCATAATGTATGCAAAAAAATTGACCAATCAGAACACAGCTTTAATAATGTATGTAAAAAAATATTGACCAATCAGAACACAGCTTTCATAATGTATGCCAAAAAATTGACCAATCAGAACACAGCTTTCATAATGTATGCCAAATAATTGACCAATCAGAACACAGCTTTCATAATGTATGCCAAATAATTGACCAATCAGAAAACAGCTTTCATAATGTATGCAAAAAAATTGACCAATCAGAACACAGCTTTCATAATGTATGCCAAATAATTGACCAATCAGAACACAGCTTTCATAATGTATGCAAAAATATTGACCAATCAGAACACAGCTATCATAATGTATGCAAAAAAATTGACCAATCAGAACACAGCTTTCATAATGTATGCCAAAAAATTGACCAATCAGAACACAGCTTTCATAATGTATGCAAAAAAATTGACCAATCAGAACACAGCTTTCATAATGTATGCCAAATAATTGACCAATCAGAACACAGCTTTCATAATGTATGCCAAAAAATTGACCAATCAGAACACAGCTTTCATAATGTATGCCAAAAAATTGACCAATCAGAACACAGCTTTCATAATGTCTGTAAAAAAATTTGACCAATCAGAACACAGCTTTCATAATGTATGCCAAATAATTGACCAATCAGAACACAGCTTTCATAATGTATGCCAAAAAATTGACCAATCAGAACACAGCTTTCATAATGTATGCCAAAAAATTGACCAATCGGGGCACAGCTTTCATAATGTATGCCAAATAATTGACCAATCAAAACACAGCTTTCATAATGTATGCAAAAAAATTGACCAATCAGAACACAGCTTTAATAATGTATGTAAAAAAATTTGACCAATCAGAACACAGCTTTCATAATGTATGCCAAAAAACTTGACCAATCAGAACACAGCTTTCATAATGTATGCAAAAAACATTGACCAATCAGAACACATCTTTCATAATGTATGCCAAAAAATTGACCAATCAGAACACAGCTTTCATAATGTATGTAAAAAAACTTTGACCAATTAGAACACAGCTTTCATAGTGTATGCCAAAAAAATTGACCAATCAGAACACAGCTTTCATAATGTATGCAAAAAACATTGACCAATCAGAACACAGCTTTCATAATGTATGCCAAAAAATTGACCAATCAGGGCTCAGCTTTCATAATGTATGCCAAAAAATTGACCAATCAGGGCACAGCTTTCATAATGTATGCCAAATAATTGACCAATCAGAACACAGCTTTCATAATGTATGCAAAAAAACTTGACCAATCAGAACACAGCTTTCATAATGTATGCAAAAAAATTGACCAATCAGAACACAGCTTTCATAATGTATGCCAAAAAATTGATCAATCAGGGCACAGCTTTCATAATGTATGCAAAAAAATTGACCAATCAGAACACAGCTTTCATAATGTATGCCAAAAAAATTGATCAATCAGGGCACAGCTTTCAAAATGTATGCCAAATAATTGACCAATCAGAACACAGCTTTCATAATGTATGCCAAAAAATTGACCAATCAGAACACAGCTTTCATAATGTATGCAAAAAAATTGACCAATTAGAACACAGCTTTCATAATGTATGCCAAATATTTGACCAATCAGAACACAGCTTTCATAATGTATGCAAAAAAATTGACCAATCAGAACACAGCTTTCATAATGTATGCCAAATAATTGACCAATCAGAACACAGCTTTCATAATGTATGCAAAAATATTGACCAATCAGAACACAGCTATCATAATGTATGCAAAAAAATTGACCAATCAGAACACAGCTTTCATAATGTATGCCAAAAAATTGACCAATCAGAACACAGCTTTCATAATGTATGTAAAAAAACTTTGACCAATTAGAACACAGCTTTCATAGTGTATGCCAAAAAAATTGACCAATCAGAACACAGCTTTCATAATGTATGCAAAAAACATTGACCAATCAGAACACAGCTTTCATAATGTATGCCAAAAAATTGACCAATCAGGGCTCAGCTTTCATAATGTATGCCAAAAAATTGACCAATCAGGGCACAGCTTTCATAATGTATGCCAAATAATTGACCAATCAGAACACAGCTTTCATAATGTATGCAAAAAAACTTGACCAATCAGAACACAGCTTTCATAATGTATGCAAAAAAATTGACCAATCAGAACACAGCTTTCATAATGTATGCCAAAAAATTGATCAATCAGGGCACAGCTTTCATAATGTATGCAAAAAAATTGACCAATCAGAACACAGCTTTCATAATGTATGCCAAAAAAATTGATCAAACAGGGCACAGCTTTCAAAATGTATGCCAAATAATTGACCAATCAGAACACAGCTTTCATAATGTATGCCAAAAAATTGACCAATCAGAACACAGCTTTCATAATGTATGCAAAAAAATTGACCAATTAGAACACAGCTTTCATAATGTATGCCAAATATTTGACCAATCAGAACACAGCTTTCATAATGTATGCAAAAAAATTGACCAATCAGAACACAGCTTTCATAATGTATGCCAAAAAATTGACCAATCAGAACACAGCTTTCATAATGTATGCAAAAATATTGACCAATCAGAACACAGCTATCATAATGTATGCAAAAAAATTGACCAATCAGAACACAGCTTTCATAATGTATGCCAAAAAATTGACCAATCAGAACACAGCTTTCATAATGTATGCCAAATAATTGACCAAACAGAACACAGCTTTCATAATGTATGCAAAAATATTGACCAATCAGAACACAGCTATCATAATGTATGCAAAAAAATTGACCAATCAGAACACAGCTTTCATAATGTATGCCAAAAAATTGACCAATCAGAACACAGCTTTCATAATGTATGTAAAAAAACTTTGACCAATTAGAACACAGCTTTCATAGTGTATGCCAAAAAAATTGACCAATCAGAACACAGCTTTCATAATGTATGCAAAAAACATTGACCAATCAGAACACAGCTTTCATAATGTATGCCAAAAAATTGACCAATCAGGGCTCAGCTTTCATAATGTATGCCAAAAAATTGACCAATCAGGGCACAGCTTTCATAATGTATGCCAAATAATTGACCAATCAGAACACAGCTTTCATAATGTATGCAAAAAAACTTGACCAATCAGAACACAGCTTTCATAATGTATGCAAAAAAATTGACCAATCAGAACACAGCTTTCATAATGTATGCCAAAAAATTGATCAATCAGGGCACAGCTTTCATAATGTATGCAAAAAAATTGACCAATCAGAACACAGCTTTCATAATGTATGCCAAAAAAATTGATCAAACAGGGCACAGCTTTCAAAATGTATGCCAAATAATTGACCAATCAGAACACAGCTTTCATAATGTATGCCAAAAAATTGACCAATCAGAACACAGCTTTCATAATGTATGCAAAAAAATTGACCAATTAGAACACAGCTTTCATAATGTATGCCAAATATTTGACCAATCAGAACACAGCTTTCATAATGTATGCAAAAAAATTGACCAATCAGAACACAGCTTTCATAATGTATGCCAAAAAATTGACCAATCAGAACACAGCTTTCATAATGTATGCAAAAATATTGACCAATCAGAACACAGCTATCATAATGTATGCAAAAAAATTGACCAATCAGAACACAGCTTTCATAATGTATGCCAAAAAATTGACCAATCAGAACACAGCTTTCATAATGTATGCCAAATAATTGACCAAACAGAACACAGCTTTCATAATGTATGCCAAAAAATTGACCAATTAGGGCACAGCTTTCATAATGTATGCCAAATAATTGACCAATCAGAACACAGCTTTCATAATGTATGCCAAAAAATTGACCAATCAGAACACAGCTTTCATAATGTATGCCAAATAATTGACCAAACAGAAAACAGCTTTCATAATGTATGCAAAAAAATTGACCAATCAGAACACAGCTTTCATAATGTATGCCAAATAATTGACAAATCAGAACACAGCTTTCATAATGTATGCCAAATAATTGACCAATCAGAACACAGCTTTCATAATGTATGCCAAAAAATTGACCAATCAGAGCACAGCTTTCATAATGTATGCCAAATAATTGACCAATCAGAACACAGCTTTCATAATGTATGCAAAAAACATGGACCAATCAGGACACAGCTTTCATAATGTATGCAAAAAAATGGACCAATCAGAACACAGCTTTCATAATGTATGCCAAATAAATGACCAATCAGAACACAGCTTTCATAATGTATGCCAAAAAATTGACTAATCAGGGCACAGCTTTCATAATGTATGCCAAATAATTGACCAATCAGAACACAGCTTTCATAAAGTATGCAAAAAAGTTGACCAATCAGGGCACAGCTTTCATAATGTATGCCAAATAATTGACCAATCAGAACACAGCTTTCATAATGTATGCCAAATAATTGACCAATCAGAACACAGCTTTCATAATGTATGCCAAAAAATTGACCAATCAGGGCACAGCTTTCATAATGTATGCCAAATAATTGACCAATCAGAACACAGCTTTCATAATGTATGCAAAAAAATTGACCAATCAGAACACAGCTTTCATAATGTATGTCAAATAATTAACCAATCAGAACACAGCTTTCATAATGTATGCAAAAAAATTGACCAATTAGGGCACAGCTTTCATAATGTATGCGAAATAATTAACCAATCAGAACACAGCTTTCATAATGTATGGAAAAAAATTGACCAAGCAGAACACAGCTTTCATAATGTATGTCAAAAAATTGACCAATCAGGGCACAGCTTTCATAATATATGCGAAATAATTTACCAATCAGAACACAGCTTTCATAATGTATGCAAAAAAATTGATTAATCAGAACACAGCTTTCATAATGTATGCCACAAAATTGACCAATTAGGGCACAGCTTTCATAATGTATGCCAAATAATTGACCAATCAGAACACAGCCTTCATAATGTATGGAAAAAAATTGACCAAGCAGAACACAGCTTTCATAATGTATGTCAAAAAATTGACCAATCAGGGCACAGCTTTCATAATGTATGCCAAATAATTGACCAATCAGAACACAGCTTTCATAATGTATGCCAAAAAATTGACCAATCAGAACACAGCTTTCATAATGTATGCCAAATAATTGACCAATCAGAACACAGCTTTCATAATGTATGCAAAAAAGTTGACCAATCAGAACACAGCTTTCATAATGTATGCCAAAAAATTGACCAATCAGGGCACAGCTTTCATAATGTATGCCAAATAATTGACCAATCAGAACACAGCTTTCATAATGTATGCAAAAAAATTGACCAATCAGAACACAGCTTTCATATTTTTTGCCGAATAATTGACCAATCAGAACACAGCTTTCACAATGTATGCAAAAAAGTTGACCAATCAGAACACAGCTTTCATAATGTATGCCAAAAAATTGACCAATCAGGGCACAGCTTTCATAATGTATGCGAAATAATTGACCAATCAGAACACAGCTTTCATAATGTATGCCAAAAAATTGACCAATCAGAACACAGCTTTCATATTTTTTGCCGAATAATTGACCAATCAGAACACAGCTTTCATAATGTATGCCAAATAATTGACCAATCAGAACACAGCTTTCATAATGTATGCCAAAAAATTGACCAATCAGAACACAGCTTTCATAATGTATGCCAAAAAATTGACCAATCAGAACACAGCTTTCATAATGTATGCAAAAAAATTGACCAATCAGAACACAGCTTTCATAATGTATGTCAAATAATTGACCAATCAGAACACAGCTTTCATAATGTATGCAAAAAAATTGACCAATTAGGGCACAGCTTTCATAATGTATGCGAAATAATTAACCAATCAGAACACAGCTTTCATAATGTATGGAAAAAAATTGACCAAGCAGAACACAGCTTTCATAATGTATGTCAAAAAATTGACCAATCAGGGCACAGCTTTCATAATATATGCGAAATAATTGACCAATCAGAACACAGCTTTCATAATGTATGCAAAAAAATTGATTAATCAGAACACAGCTTTCATAATGTATGCCACAAAATTGACCAATCAGGGCACAGCTTTCATAATGTATGCCAAATAAATGACCAATCAGAACACAGCCTTCATAATGTATGGAAAAAAATTGACCAAGCAGAACACAGCTTTCATAATGTATGTCAAAAAATTGACCAATCAGGGCACAGCTTTCAAAATGTATGCCAAATAATTGACCAATCAGAACACAGCTTTCATAATGTATGCCAAAAAATTGACCAATCAGAACACAGCTTTCATAATGTATGCCAAATAATTGACCAATCAGAACACAGCTTTCATAATGTATGCAAAAAAGTTGACCAATCAGAACACAGCTTTCATAATGTATGCCAAAAAATTGACCAATCAGGGCACAGCTTTCATAATGTATGCCAAATAATTGACCAATCAGAACACAGCTTTCATAATGTATGCAAAAAAATTGACCAATCAGGGCACAGCTTTCCTAATGTATGCCAAATAATTGACCAATCAGAACAGAGCTTTCATAATGTATGCAAAAAAATTGACCAGTCAGAACACAGCTTTCATAATGTATGCAAAAACGTTGACCAATCAGAACACAGCTTTCATAATGTATGCCAAAAAATTGACCAATCAGAACACAGCTTTCATAATGTATGCCAAAAAATTGACCAATCAGGGCACAGCTTTCATAATGTATGCCAAATAATTGACCAATCAGAACACAGCTTTCATAATGTATGCAAAAAAATTGACCAATCAGAACACAGCTTTCATAATGTATGTCAAATAATTGACCAATCAGAACACAGCTTTCATAATGTATGCAAAAAAATTGACCAATTAGGGCACAGCTTTCGTAATGTATGCGAAATAATTAACCAATCAGAACACAGCTTTCATAATGTATGGAAAAAAATTGACCAAGCAGAACACAGCTTTCATAATGTATGTCAAAAAATTGACCAATCAGGGCACAGCTTTCATAATATATGCGAAATAATTGACCAATCAGAACACAGCTTTCATAATGTATGCAAAAAAATTGATTAATCAGAACACAGCTTTCATAATGTATGCCACAAAATTGACCAATCAGGGCACAGCTTTCATAATGTATGCCAAATAATTGACCAATCAGAACACAGCCTTCATAATGTATGGAAAAAAATTGACCAAGCAGAACACAGCTTTCATAATGTATGTCAAAAAATTGACCAATCAGGGCACAGCTTTCATAATGTATGCCAAATAATTGACCAATCAGAACACAGCTTTCATAATGTATGCCAAAAAATTGACCAATCAGAACACAGCTTTCATAATGTATGCCAAATAATTGACCAATCAGAACACAGCTTTCATAATGTATGCAAAAAAGTTGACCAATCAGAACACAGCTTTCATAATGTATGCCAAAAAATTGACCAATCAGGGCACAGCTTTCATAATGTATGCCAAATAATTGACCAATCAGAACACAGCTTTCATAATGTATGCAAAAAAATTGACCAATCAGAACACAGCTTTCATATTTTTTGCCGAATAATTGACCAATCAGAACACAGCTTTCATAATGTATGCAAAAAAGTTGACCAATCAGAACACAGCTTTCATAATGTATGCCAAAAAATTGACCAATCAGGGCACAGCTTTCATAATGTATGCGAAACAATTGACCAATCAGAAAACAGCTTTCATAATGTATGCAAAAAAATTGACCAATCAGAACACAGCTTTCATATTTTTTGCCGAATAATTGACCAATCAGAACACAGCTTTCATAATGTATGCCAAATAATTGACCAATCAGAACACAGCTTTCATAATGTATGCCAAAAAATTGACCAATCAGAACACAGCTTTCATAATGTATGCCAAAAAATTGACCAATCAGAACACAGCTTTCATAATGTATGCAAAAAAATTGACCAATCAGAACACAGCTTTCATAATGTATGTCAAATAATTGACCAATCAGAACACAGCTTTCATAATGTATGCCAAATAATTGACCAATCAGAACACAGCTTTCATAATGTATTCAAAAAAATTGACCAATCAGAACACAGCTTTCATAAAGTATGCAAAATAATTGACCAATCAGAACACAGCTTTCATAATGTATGCCAAATAATTGACCAATCAGGGCACAGCTTTCATTATGTATGCCAAATAATTGACCAATCAGAACACAGCTTTCATAGTGTATGCCAAAAAATTGACCAATCAGGGCACAGCTTTCCTAATGTATGCCAAATAATTGACCAATCAGAACACAGCTTTCATAATGTATGGAAAAAATTGACCAATCTGAACACAGCTTTCATAATGTATGCAAAAAAAGTTGACCAATCAGAACACAGCTTTCATGATGTATGCCAAAAAATTGACCAATCAGGTCACAGCTTTCATAATGTATGCCAAATAATTGACCAATCAGAACACAGCTTTCATAATGTATGCCAAATAATTGACCAATCGGAACACAGCTTTCATAATGTATGCAAAAAAATTGACCAATCAGAACACAGCTTTCATAATGTATGCCAAATAATTGACCAATCAGAACACAGCTTTCATAATGTATGCAAAAAAATTGACCAATCAAAACACAGCTTTCATAATGTATGCAAAATAAATTGACCAATCAGAACACAGCTTTCATAATGTATGCCAAATAATTGACCAATCAGAACACAGCTTTCATAATGTATGCAAAAAAATTGACCAATCAGAACACAGCTTTCATAATGTATGTCAAATAATTGACCAATCAGAACACAGCTTTCATAATGTATGCAAAAAAATTGACCAATCAGAACACAGCTTTCATAATGTATGCAAAAAAACTTGACCAATCAGTACACAGCTTTCATAATGTATGCCAAATAATGGACCAATCAGAACACAGCTTTCATAATGTATGCAAAAAAATTGACCAATCAGAACACAGCTTTCATAATGTTTGCCAAAAAATTGACCAATCAGGACACAGCTTTCATAATGTATGCCAAATAATTGACCAATCAGAACACAGCTTTCATAATGTATTCAAAAAAATTGACCAATCAGAACACAGCTTTCATAAAGTATGCAAAAAAATTGACCAATCAGAACACAGCTTTCATAATGTATGCCAAATAATTGACCAATCAGGGCACAGCTTTCATTATGTATGCCAAATAATTGACCAATCAGAACACAGCTTTCATAGTGTATGCCAAAAAATTGACCAATCAGGGCACAGCTTTCCTAATGTATGCCAAATAATTGACCAATCAGAACACAGCTTTCATAATGTATGGAAAAAAATTGACCAATCTGAACACAGCTTTCATAATGTATGCCAAAAAATTGACCAATCAGAACACAGCTTTCATAATGTATGCCAAAAAATTGACCAATCAGGTCACAGCTTTCATAATGTATGCCAAATAATTGACCAATCAGAACACAGCTTTCATAATGTATGACAAATAATTGACCAATCGGAACACAGCTTTCATAATGTTTGCAAAAAAATTGACCAATCAGAACACAGCTTTCATAATGTATGCCAAATAATTGACCAATCAGAACACAGCTTTCATAATGTATGCAAAAAAATTGACCAATCAGAACACAGCTTTCATAATGTATGTCAAATAATTGACCAATCAGAACACAGCTTTCATAATGTATGCAAAAAAATTGACCAATTAGGGCACAGCTTTCATAATGTATGCGAAATAATTGACCAATCAGAACACAGCTTTGATAATGTATGCAAAAAAATTGACCAATCAGAACACAGCTTTCATAATTTTTGCCGAATAATTGACCAATCAGAACACAGCTTTCATAATGTATGCCAAATAATTGACCAATCAGAACACAGCTTTCATAATGTATGCCAAAAAATTGACCAATCAGAACACAGCTTTCATAATGTATGCCAAAAAATTGACCAATCAGAACACAGCTTTCATAATGTATGCCAAATAATTGACCAATCAGAACACAGCTTTCATAATGTATGCAAAAAAATTGACCAATCAGAACACAGCTTTCATAATGTATGCAAAAAAATTGACCAATCAGGGCACAGCTTTCATAATGTATGCCAAATAATTGACCAATCAGAACACAGCTTTCATAATGTATGCAAAAAAATTGACCAATCAGAACACAGCTTTCATAATGTATGTCAAATAATTGACCAATCAGAACACAGCTTTCATAATGTATGCAAAAAAATTGACCAATTAGGGCACAGCTTTCGTAATGTATGCGAAATAATTAACCAATCAGAACACAGCTTTCATAATGTATGGAAAAAAATTGACCAAGCAGAACACAGCTTTCATAATGTATGTCAAAAAATTGACCAATCAGGGCACAGCTTTCATAATATATGCGAAATAATTGACCAATCAGAACACAGCTTTCATAATGTATGCAAAAAAATTGATTAATCAGAACACAGCTTTCATAATGTATGCCACAAAATTGACCAATCAGGGCACAGCTTTCATAATGTATGCCAAATAATTGACCAATCAGAACACAGCCTTCATAATGTATGGAAAAAAATTGACCAAGCAGAACACAGCTTTCATAATGTATGTCAAAAAATTGACCAATCAGGGCACAGCTTTCATAATGTATGCCAAATAATTGACCAATCAGAACACAGCTTTCATAATGTATGCCAAAAAATTGACCAATCAGAACACAGCTTTCATATTTTTTGCCGAATAATTGACCAATCAGAACACAGCTTTCATAATGTATGCAAAAAAGTTGACCAATCAGAACACAGCTTTCATAATGTATGCCAAAAAATTGACCAATCAGGGCACAGCTTTCATAATGTATGCGAAACAATTGACCAATCAGAACACAGCTTTCATAATGTATGCAAAAAAATTGACCAATCAGAACACAGCTTTCATATTTTTTGCCGAATAATTGACCAATCAGAACACAGCTTTCATAATGTATGCCAAATAATTGACCAATCAGAACACAGCTTTCATAATGTATGCCAAAAAATTGACCAATCAGAACACAGCTTTCATAATGTATGCCAAAAAATTGACCAATCAGAACACAGCTTTCATAATGTATGCAAAAAAATTGACCAATCAGAACACAGCTTTCATAATGTATGTCAAATAATTGACCAATCAGAACACAGCTTTCATAATGTATGCCAAATAATTGACCAATCAGAACACAGCTTTCATTATGTATGCCAAATAATTGACCAATCAGAACACAGCTTTCATAGTGTATGCCAAAAAATTGACCAATCAGGGCACAGCTTTCCTAATGTATGCCAAATAATTGACCAATCAGAACACAGCTTTCATAATGTATGGAAAAAATTGACCAATCTGAACACAGCTTTCATAATGTATGCAAAAAAAGTTGACCAATCAGAACACAGCTTTCATGATGTATGCCAAAAAATTGTCCAATCAGGTCACAGCTTTCATAATGTATGCCAAATAATTGACCAATCAGAACACAGCTTTCATAATGTATGCCAAATAATTGACCAATCGGAACACAGCTTTCATAATGTATGCAAAAAAATTGACCAATCAGAACACAGCTTTCATAATGTATGCCAAATAATTGACCAATCAGAACACAGCTTTCATAATGTATGCAAAAAAATTGACCAATCAAAACACAGCTTTCATAATGTATGCAAAATAAATTGACCAATCAGAACACAGCTTTCATAATGTATGCCAAATAATTGACCAATCAGAACACAGCTTTCATAATGTATGCAAAAAAATTGACCAATCAGAACACAGCTTTCATAATGTATGTCAAATAATTGACCAATCAGAACACAGCTTTCATAATGTATGCAAAAAAATTGACCAATCAGAACACAGCTTTCATAATGTATGCAAAAAAACTTGACCAATCAGTACACAGCTTTCATAATGTATGCCAAATAATGGACCAATCAGAACACAGCTTTCATAATGTATGCAAAAAAATTGACCAATCAGAACACAGCTTTCATAATGTTTGCCAAAAAATTGACCAATCAGGACACAGCTTTCATAATGTATGCCAAATAATTGACCAATCAGAACACAGCTTTCATAATGTATTCAAAAAAATTGACCAATCAGAACACAGCTTTCATAAAGTATGCAAAAAAATTGACCAATCAGAACACAGCTTTCATAATGTATGCCAAATAATTGACCAATCAGGGCACAGCTTTCATTATGTATGCCAAATAATTGACCAATCAGAACACAGCTTTCATAGTGTATGCCAAAAAATTGACCAATCAGGGCACAGCTTTCCTAATGTATGCCAAATAATTGACCAATCAGAACACAGCTTTCATAATGTATGGAAAAAAATTGACCAATCTGAACACAGCTTTCATAATGTATGCCAAAAAATTGACCAATCAGAACACAGCTTTCATAATGTATGCCAAAAAATTGACCAATCAGGTCACAGCTTTCATAATGTATGCCAAATAATTGACCAATCAGAACACAGCTTTCATAATGTATGACAAATAATTGACCAATCGGAACACAGCTTTCATAATGTTTGCAAAAAAATTGACCAATCAGAACACAGCTTTCATAATGTATGCCAAATAATTGACCAATCAGAACACAGCTTTCATAATGTATGCAAAAAAATTGACCAATCAGAACACAGCTTTCATAATGTATGTCAAATAATTGACCAATCAGAACACAGCTTTCATAATGTATGCAAAAAAATTGACCAATTAGGGCACAGCTTTCATAATGTATGCGAAATAATTGACCAATCAGAACACAGCTTTGATAATGTATGCAAAAAAATTGACCAATCAGAACACAGCTTTCATAATTTTTGCCGAATAATTGACCAATCAGAACACAGCTTTCATAATGTATGCCAAAAAATTGACCAATCAGAACACAGCTTTCATAATGTATGCCAAAAAATTGACCAATCAGAACACAGCTTTCATAATGTATGCCAAAAAATTGACCAATCAGAACACAGCTTTCATAATGTATGCCAAATAATTGACCAATCAGAACACAGCTTTCATAATGTATGCAAAAAAATTGACCAATCAGAACACAGCTTTCATAATGTATGTCAAATAATTGACCAATCAGAACACAGCTTTCATAATGTATGCAAAAAAATTGACCAATTAGGGCACAGCTTTCATAATGTATGCGAAATAATTAACCAATCAGAACACAGCTTTCATAATGTATTGAAAAAAATTGACCAAGCAGAACACAGCTTTCATAATGTATGTCAAAAAATTGACCAATCAGGGCAAAGCTTTCATAATGTATGCCAAATAATTGACCAATCAGAACACAGCTTTCATAATGTATGCCAAAAAATTGACCAATCAGAACACAGCTTTCATAATGTATGCCAAAAAATTGACCAATCAGGGCACAGCTTTCATAATGTATGCCAAATAATTGACCAATCAGAACACAGCTTTCATAATGTATGCAAAAAAATTGACCAATCAGAACACAGCTTTCATAATGTATGTCAAATAATTGACCAATCAGAACACAGCTTTCATAATGTATGCAAAAAAATTGACCAATTAGGGCACAGCTTTCATAATGTATGCGAAATAATTAACCAATCAGAACACAGCTTTCATAATGTATGGAAAAAAATTGACCAAGCAGAACACAGCTTTCATAATGTATGTCAAAAAATTGACCAATCAGGGCACAGCTTTCATAATATATGCGAAATAATTGACCAATCAGAACACAGCTTTCATAATGTATGCAAAAAAATTGATTAATCAGAACACAGCTTTCATATTTTTTGCCGAATAATTGACCAATCAGAACACAGCTTTCATAATGTATGCAAAAAAGTTGACCAATCAGAACACAGCTTTCATAATGTATGCCAAAAAATTGACCAATCAGGGCACAGCTTTCATAATGTATGCAAAAAAGTTGACCAATCAGAACACAGCTTTCATAATGTATGCCAAAAAATTGACCAATCAGGGCACAGCTTTCATAATGTATGCCAAATAATTGACCAATCAGAACACAGCTTTCATAATGTATGCAAAAAAATTGACCAATCAGAACACAGCTTTCATATTTTTTGCCGAATAATTGACCAATCAGAACACAGCTTTCATAATGTATGCAAAAAAGTTGACCAATCAGAACACAGCTTTCATAATGTATGCCAAAAAATTGACCAATCAGGGCACAGCTTTCATAATGTATGCGAAATAATTGACCAATCAGAACACAGCTTTCATAATGTATGCAAAAAAATTGACCAATCAGAACACAGCTTTCATATTTTTTGCCGAATAATTGACCAATCAGAACACAGCTTTCATAATGTATGCAAAAAAGTTGACCAATCAGAACACAGCTTTCATAATGTATGCCAAAAAATTGACCAATCAGGGCACAGCTTTCATAATGTATGCGAAATAATTGACCAATCAGAACACAGCTTTCATAATGTATGCAAAAAAATTGACCAATCAGAACACAGCTTTCATATTTTTTGCCGAATAATTGACCAATCAGAACACAGCTTTCATAATGTATGCCAAATAATTGACCAATCAGAACACAGCTTTCATAATGTATGCCAAAAAATTGACCAATCAGAACACAGCTTTCATAATGTATGCCAAAAAATTGACCAATCAGAACACAGCTTTCATAATGTATGCAAAAAAATTGACCAATCAGAACACAGCTTTCATAATGTATGTCAAATAATTGACCAATCAGAACACAGCTTTCATAATGTATGCAAAAAAATTGACCAATTAGGGCACAGCTTTCATAATGTATGCGAAATAATTAACCAATCAGAACACAGCTTTCATAATGTATGGAAAAAAATTGACCAAGCAGAACACAGCTTTCATAATGTATGTCAAAAAATTGACCAATCAGGGCACAGCTTTCATAATATATGCGAAATAATTGACCAATCAGAACACAGCTTTCATAATGTATGCAAAAAAATTGATTAATCAGAACACAGCTTTCATAATGTATGCCACAAAATTGACCAATCAGGGCACAGCTTTCATAATGTATGCCAAATAATTGACCAATCAGAACACAGCCTTCATAATGTATGGAAAAAAATTGACCAAGCAGAACACAGCTTTCATAATGTATGTCAAAAAATTGACCAATCAGGGCACAGCTTTCATAATGTATTCCAAATAATTGACCAATCAGAACACAGCTTTCATAATGTATGCCAAAAAATTGACCAATCAGAACACAGCTTTCATAATGTATGCCAAATAATTGACCAATCAGAACACAGCTTTCATAATGTATGCAAAAAAGTTGACCAATCAGAACACAGCTTTCATAATGTATGCCAAGAAATTGACCAATCAGGGCACAGCTTTCATAATGTATGCCAAATAATTGACCAATCAGAACACAGCTTTCATAATGTATGCAAAAAAATTGACCAATCAGGGCACAGCTTTCCTAATGTATGCCAAATAATTGACCAATCAGAACAGAGCTTTCATAATGTATGCAAAAAAATTGACCAATCAGAACACAGCTTTCATAATGTATGCAAAAACGTTGACCAATCAGAACACAGCTTTCATAATGTATGCCAAAAAATTGACCAATCAGGGCACAGCTTTCATAATGTATGAAAAAAAAATGACCAATCACAACACAGCTTTCATAATGTATGCAAAAAATTGACCAATCAGGGCACAGCTTTCATAATGTATGCCAAATAATTGACCAATCAGAACACAGCTTTCATAATGTATGCAAAAAAATTGACCAATCAGAACACAGCTTTCATGATGTATGCCAAAAAATTGACCAATCAGGTCACAGCTTTCATAATGTATGCCAAATAATTGACCAATCAGAACACAGCTTTCATAATGTATGCAAAAAAGTTGACCAATCAGAACACAGCTTTCATAGTGTATGCCAAAAAATTGACCAATCAGGGCACAGCTTTCCTAATGTATGCCAAATAATTGACCTATCAGAACACAGCTTTCATAATGTATGCCAAATAATTGACCAATCAGAACACAGCTTTCATAATGTATGCCAAAAAATTGACCAATCAGAACACAGCTTTCATAATGTATGCCAAAAAATTGACCAATCAGGGCACAGCTTTCATAATGTATGCCAAATAATTGACCAATCAGAACACAGCTTTCATAATGTATGCAAAAAAGTTGACCAATCAGAACACAGCTTTCATAATGTATGCCAAAAAATTGACCAATCAGGGCACAGCTTTCATAATTTATGCCAAATAATTGACCAATCAGAACACAGCTTTCATAATGTATGCAAAAAAATTGACCAATCAGGGCACAGCTTTCATAATGTATGCCAAAAAAATGACCAATCAGGGCACAGCTTTCATAATGTATGCCAAATAATTGACCAATCAGAACACAGCTTTCCTAATGTATGCAAAAAAATTGACCAATCAGAACACAGCTTTCATAATGTATGCAAAAAAGTTGACCAATCAGAACACAGCTTTCATAATGTATGCCAAAAAATTGACCAATCAGGGCACAGCTTTCATAATGTATGCAAAAAAATGACCAATCACAACACAGCTTTCATAATGTATGCAAAAAATTGACCAATCAGGGCACAGCTTTCATAATGTATGCCAAATAATTGACCAATCAGAACACAGCTTTCATAATGTATGCAAAAAAATTGACCAATCAGAACACAGCTTTCATAATGTATGCAAAAAAATTGACCAATCAGAACACAGCTTTCATAATGTATGCCAAATAATGGACCAATCAGAACACAGCTTTCATAATGTATGCAAAAATATTGACCAATCAGAACACAGCTTTCATAATGTATGCCAAAAAATTGACCAATCAGGACACAGCTTTCATAATGTATTCAAAAAAATTGACCAATCAGAACAGAGCTTTCATAATGTATGCAAAAAAAATTGACCAATCAGAACACAGCTTTCATAATGTATGCCAAATAATTGACCAATCAGAACACAGCTTTCATAATGTATGCAAAAAAATTGACCAATTAGAACACAGCTTTCATAATGTATGTCAAATAATTGACCAATCAGAACACAGCTTTCATAATGTATGCAAAAAAACTGACCAATCAGGGCACAGCTTTCATAATGTATGCAAAATAATTAACCAATCAGAACACAGCTTTCATAATGTATGCCAAAAAATTGACCAATCAGAACACAGCTTTCATAATGTATGCCAAATAATTGACCAATCAGAACACAGCTTTCATAATGTATGCAAAAAAATTGACCAATCAGAACACAGCTTTAATGATGTATGCCAAAAAACTTGACCAATCAGGTCACAGCTTTCATAATGTATGCCAAATAATTGACCAATCAGAACACAGCTTTCATAATGTATGCAAAAAAATTGACCAATCAGAACACAGCTTTCATAATGTATGCAAAAAAATTGACCAATCAGAACACAGCTTTCATAATGTATGCCAAATAATGGACAAATCAGAACACAGCTTTCATAATGTATGCCAAATAATTGACCAATCAGAACACAGCTTTCATAATGTATGCAAAAAAATTGACCAATCAGAACACAGCTTTCATAATGTATGTCAAATAATTGACCAATCAGAACACAGCTTTCATAATGTATGCAAAAAATTGACCAATCAGGGCACAGCTTTCATAATGTATGCTAAATAATTGACCAATCAGAACACAGCTTTCATAATGTATGCAAAAAAATTGACCAATCAGAACACAACTTTCATAATGTATGCCAAATAATTGACCAATCAGAACACAGCTTTCATAATGTATGAAAAAAAAATTGACCAATCAGAACACAGCTTTCATAATGTATGGAAAAAAATTGACCAAGCAGAACACAGCTTTCATAATGTATGTCAAAAAATTGACCAATCAGGGCACAGCTTTCATAATGTATGCCAAATAATTGACCAATCAGAACACAGCTTTCATAATGTATGCAAAAAAAATTGACCAATCAGAACACAGCTTTTCATAATGTATGCAAAAAACTTTTGACCAATCAGAACACAGCTTTCATAATATATGCCAAAAAATTGACCAATCAGGGCACAGCTTTCATAATGTATGGAAAAAATTGACCAATCAGAACACAGCTTTCATAATGTATGCAAAAAAACTTGACCAATCAGAACACAGCTTTCATAATGTATGCCAAAAAATTGACCAATCATGGCACAGCTTTCATAATGTATGCCAAATAATTGACCAATCAGAACACAGCTTTCATAATGTATGTCAAATAATTGACCAATCAGAACACAGCTTTCATAATGTATGCAAAAAAATTGACCAATCAGGGCACAGCTTTCATAATGTATGCCAAATAATTGACCAATCAGAACACAGCTTTCATAATGTATGCCAAAAAATTGACCAATCAGGGCACAGCTTTCATAATGTATGCTAAATAATTAACCAATCAGAACACAGCTTTCATAATGTATGCAAAAAAATTGACCAATCAGAACACAACTTTCATAATGTATGCCAAATAATTGACCAATCAGAACACAGCTTTCATAATGTATGAAAAAAAAATTGACCAATCAGAACACAGCTTTCATAATGTATGGAAAAAAATTGACCAAGCAGAACACAGCTTTCATAATGTATGTCAAAAAATTGACCAATTAGGGCACAGCTTTCATAATGTATGCCAAATAATTGACCAATCAGAACACAGCTTTCATAATGTATGCCAAAAAATTGACCAATCAGAACACAGCTTTTCATAATGTATGCAAAAAACTTTTGACCAATCAGAACACAGCTTTCATAATATATGCCAAAAAATTGACCAATCAGGGCACAGCTTTCATAATGTATGGAAAAAAATTGACCAATCAGAACACAGCTTTCATAATGTATGCAAAAAAACTTGACCAATCAGAACACAGCTTTCATAATGTATGCCAAAAAATTGACCAATCATGGCACAGCTTTCATAATGTATGCCAAATAATTGACCAATCAGAACACAGCTTTCATAATGTATGCAAAAAAGTTGACCAATCAGAACACAGCTTTCATAGTGTATGCCAAAAAATTGACCAATCAGGGCACAGCTTTCCTAATGTATGCCAAATAATTGACCTATCAGAACACAGCTTTCATAATGTATGCCAAATAATTGACCAATCAGAACACAGCTTTCATAATGTATGCCAAAAAATTGACCAATCAGAACACAGCTTTCATAATGTATGCCAAAAAATTGACCAATCAGGGCACAGCTTTCATAATGTATGCCAAATAATTGACCAATCAGAACACAGCTTTCATAATGTATGCAAAAAAGTTGACCAATCAGAACACAGCTTTCATAATGTATGCCAAAAAATTGACCATTCAGGGCACAGCTTTAGTGATGGGCGAATTTGTGCAGTTTCGCTTCGCCGAAAAATTCGCGAATTTCGAGCGAAATTCGCGAAACGGCGAAAAATTCGCGAAACTGCGCCGGCGTCTCGTTTTTGACGCCGGCGCCCGTTTTTTGCGCCGGCGTCCGTTTTTGGCGCCGGCGTCCGTTTTTTCGAAAAAAAATTTTTTGACGCCGGCGAATTTTTTTCCGCAAATTTTCGCTCCCGTTTCGCGAATTTATTCGCCGACGGCGAATCGCGCAAATTCGCCGCGAATTCGCGCCTGGCGAATAAATTCGCCCATCACTACACAGCTTTCATAATTTATGCCAAATAATTGACCAATCAGAACACAGCTTTCATAATGTATGCAAAAAAATTGACCAATCAGGGCACAGTTTTCATAATGTATGCCAAAAAATTGACCAATCAGGGCACAGCTTTCATAATATATGCCAAATAATTGACCAATCAGAACACAGCTTTCATAATGTATGCCAAAAAATTGACCAATCAGGGCACAGCTTTCATAATGTATGCAAAAAAAATTACCAATCACAACACAGCTTTCATAATGTATGCAAAAAATTGACCAATCAGGGCACAGCTTTCATAATGTATGCCAAATAATTGACCAATCAGAACACAGCTTTCATAATGTATGCAAAAAAATTGACCAATCAGAACACAGCTTTCATAATGTATGCAAAAAAAATTGACCAATCAGGGCACAGATTTCATAATGTATGCCAAATAATTGACCAATCAGAACACAGCTTTCATAATGTATGCCAAATAATTGATCAATCAGGGCACAGCTTTCATAATGTATGCCAAATAATTGACCAATCAGAACACAGCTTTCATAATGTATGCAAAAAAATTGACCAATCAGAACACAGCTTTCATAATGTATGCCAAAAAATTGATCAATCAGGGCACAGCTTTCATAATGTATGCCAAATAATTGACCAATCAGAACACAGCTTTCATAATGTATGCAAAAAAATTGACCAATCAGAACACAGCTTTCAAAATGTATGCAAAAAAATTGACCAATCAGAACACAGCTTTCATAATGTATGCCAAATAATGGACCAATCAGAACACAGCTTTCATAATGTATGCCAAAAAATTGACCAATCAGGACACAGCTTTCATAATGTATTCAAAAAAATTGACCAATCAGAACAGAGCTTTCATAATGTATGCAAAAAAAATTGACCAATCAGAACACAGCTTTCATAATGTATGCCAAATAATTGACCAATCAGAACACAGCTTTCATAATGTATGCAAAAAAATTGACCAATTAGAACACAGCTTTCATAATGTATGTCAAATAATTGACCAATCAGAACACAGCTTTCATAATGTATGCAAAAAAACTGACCAATCAGGGCACAGCTTTCATAATGTATGCAAAATAATTGACCAATCAGAACACAGCTTTCATAATGTATGCCAAAAAATTGACCAATCAGGGCACAGCTTTCATAATGTATGCCAAATAATTGACCAATCAGAACACAGCTTTCATAATGTATGCAAAAAAATTGACCAATCAGAACACAGCTTTAATGATGTATGCCAAAAAATTGACCAATCAGGTCACAGCTTTCATAATGTATGCCAAATAATTGACCAATCAGAACACAGCTTTCATAATGTATGCAAAAAAATTGACCAATCAGAAAACAGCTTTCATAATGTATGCAAAAAAATTGACCAATCAGAACACAGCTTTCGTAATGTATGCCAAATAATGGACAAATCAGAACACAGCTTTCATAATGTATGCCAAATAATTGACCAATCAGAACACAGCTTTCATAATGTATGCCAAATAATTGACCAATCAGAACACAGCTTTCATAATGTATGCAAAAAAATTGACCAATCAGAACACAACTTTCATAATGTATGCCAAATAATTGACCAATCAGAACACAGCTTTCATAATGTATGAAAAAAAAATTGACCAATCAGAACACAGCTTTCATAATGTATGGAAAAATATTGACCAAGCAGAACACAGCTTTCATAATGTATGTCAAAAAATTGACCAATCAGGGCACAGCTTTCATAATGTATGCCAAATAATTGACCAATCAGAACACAGCTTTCATAATGTATGCAAAATAATTGACCAATCAGAACACAGCTTTCATAATGTATGCCAAAAAATTGACCAATCAGGGCACAGCTTTCATAATGTATGCCAAATAATTGACCAATCAGAACACAGCTTTCATAATGTATGCAAAAAAATTGACCAATCAGAACACAGCTTTAATGATGTATGCCAAAAAATTGACCAATCAGGTCACAGCTTTCATAATGTATGCCAAATAATTGACCAATCAGAACACAGCTTTCATAATGTATGCAAAAAAATTGACCAATCAGAACACAGCTTTCGTAATGTATGCCAAATAATGGACAAATCAGAACACAGCTTTCATAATGTATGCCAAATAATTGACCAATCAGAACACAGCTTTCATAATGTATGCCAAATAATTGACCAATCAGAACACAGCTTTCATAATGTATGCAAAAAAATTGACCAATCAGAACACAACTTTCATAATGTATGCCAAATAATTGACCAATCAGAACACAGCTTTCATAATGTATGAAAAAAAAATTGACCAATCAGAACACAGCTTTCATAATGTATGGAAAAATATTGACCAAGCAGAACACAGCTTTCATAATGTATGTCAAAAAATTGACCAATCAGGGCACAGCTTTCATAATGTATGCCAAATAATTGACCAATCAGAACACAGCTTTCATAATGTATGCAAAAAAAATTGACCAATCAGAACACAGCTTTTCATAATGTATGCAAAAAACTTTTGACCAATCAGAACACAGCTTTCATAATATATGCCAAAAAATTGACCAATCAGGGCACAGCTTTCATAATGTATGGAAAAAAATTGACCAATCAGAACACAGCTTTCATAATGCATGCAAAAAAACTTGACCAATCAGAACACAGCTTTCATAATGTATGCCAAAAAATTGACCAATCATGGCACAGCTTTCATAATGTATGCCAAATAATTGACCAATCAGAACACAGCTTTCATAATGTATGTCAAATAATTGACCAATCAGAACACAGCTTTCATAATGTATGCAAAAAAATTGACCAATCAGGGCACAGCTTTCATAATGTATGCCAAATAATTGACCAATCAGAACACAGCTTTCATAATGTATGGAAAAAAATTGAAAAAGCAGAACACAGCTTTCATAATGTATGTCAAAGAATTGACCAATCAGGGCACAGCTTTCATAATGTATGGAAAAAAATTGACCAATCAGAACACAGCTTTCATAATGTATGCAAAAAAGTTGACCAATCAGAACACAGCTTTCATAATGTATGCAAAAAAATTGACCAATCAGAACACAGCTTTCATAATGTATGCAAAAAAATTGACCAATCAGAACACAGCTTTCATAATGTATGCAAACAAAATTGACCAATCAGGGCACAGCTTTCATAATGTATGCCAAATAATTGACCAATCAGAACACAGCTTTCATAATGTATGCAAAAAAATTGACCAATCAGAACACAGCTTTCATAATGTATGGAATAAAATTGACCAAGCAGAACACAGCTTTCATAATGTATGTCAAAAAATTGACCAATCAGGGCACAGCTTTCATAATGTATTCAAAAAAATTGACCAATCAGAACACAGCTTTCATAATGTATGCCAAATAATTGACCAATCAGAACACAGCTTTCATAATGTATGCAAAAAAATTGACCAATCAGAACACAGCTTTCATAATGTATGCAAAGAAAATTGACCAATCAGAACACAGCTTTCATAATGTATGCAAAAAAAATTGACCAATCAGAACACAGCTTTCATAATGTATGCCAAATAATTGACCAATCAGAACACAGCTTTCATAATGTATGCAAAGAAATTGACCAATCAGAACACAGCTTTCATAATGTATGTCAAATAATTGACCAATCAGGACACAGCTTTCATAATGTATGCCAAATAATTGACCAATCAGAACACAGCTTTCATAATGTATTCAAAAAAATTGACCAATCAGAACACAGCTTTCATAATGAATGCAAAAAAATTGACCAATCAGAACACAGCTTTCATAATGTATGCCAAATAATTGACCAATCAGAACACAGCTTTCATAATGTATGCAAAAAAATTGACCAATCAGAACACAGCTTTCATAATGTATATCAAATAATTGACCAATCAGAACACAGCTTTCATAATGTATGCAAAAAAACTTGACCAATCAGGGCACAGCTTTCATAATGTATGTGAAATAATTGACCAATCAGAACACAGCTTTCATAATGTATGCAAAAAAATTGACCAATCAGAACACAGCTTTCATAATGTATGCAAAAAAATTGACCAATCAGAACACAGCTTTCATAATGTATGCCAAAAGATTGACCAATCAGGGCACAGCTTTCATAATGTATGCCAAATAATTGACCAATCAGAACACAGCTTTCATAATGTATGGAAAAAAATTGACCAAGCAGAACACAGCTTTCATAATGTATGTCAAAAAATTGACCAATCAGGGCACAGCTTTCATAATGTATGCCAAATAATTGACCAATCAGAACAAAGCTTTCATAATGTATGCCAAAAAATTGACCAATCAGAACAGAGCTTTCATAATGTATGCCAAAAAATTGACCAATCAGGGCACAGCTTTCATAATGTATGCGAAATAATTACCCAATCAGAACACAGCATTCATAATGTATGCAAAAAAATTGACCAATCAGAACACAGCTTTCATGATGTATGCCAAAAAATTGACCAATCAGGTCACAGCTTTCATAATGTATGCCAAATAATTGACCAATCAGAACACAGCTTTCATAATGTATGCAAAAAAATTGACCAATCAGAACACAGCTTTCATAATGTATGCAAAAAAAATTGACCAATCAGAACACAGCTTTCATAATGTATGCCAAATAATTGACCAATCAGAACACAGCTTTCATAATGTATGCAAAAAAATTGACCAATCAGAACACAGCTTTCATAATGTATGTCAAATAATTGACCAATCAGAACACAGCTTTCATAATGTATGGAAAAAAATTGACCAATTAGGGCACAGCTTTCATAATGTATGCGAAATAATTAACCAATCAGAACACAGCTTTCATAATGTATGGAAAAAAATTGACCAAGCGGAACACAGCTTTCATAATGTATGTCAAAAAATTGACCAATCAGGGCACAGCTTTCATAATATATGCGAAATAATTGACCAATCAGAACACAGCTTTCATAATGTATGCAAAAAAATTGACTAATCAGAACACAGCTTTCATAATGTATGCCACAAAATTGACCAATCAGGGCACAGCTTTCATAATGTATGCCAAATAATTGACCAATCAGAACACAGCTTTCATAATGTATGGAAAAAATTGACCAAGCAGAACACAGCTTTCATAATGTATGTCAAAAAATTGACCAATCAGGGCACAGCTTTCATAATGTATGCCAAATAATTGACCAATCAGAACACAGCTTTCATAATGTATGCAAAAAAATTGACCAATCAGAACACAGCTTTCATAATGTATGCAAAAAAACTTGACCAATCAGTACACAGCTTTCATAATGTATGCCAAATAATGGACCAATCAGAACACAGCTTTCATAATGTATGCAAAAAAATTGACCAATCAGAACACAGCTTTCATAATGTATGCCAAAAAATTGACCAATCAGGACACAGCTTTCATAATGTATGCCAAATAATTGACCAATCAGAACACAGCTTTCATAATGTATTCAAAAAAATTGACCAATCAGAACACAGCTTTCATAATGTATGCAAAAACAAATTGACCAATCAGAACACAGCTTTCATAATGTATGCCAAATAATTGACCAATCAGAACACAGCTTTCATAATGTATGCAAAAAAATTGACCAATCAGAACACAGCTTTCATAATGTATGTCAAATAATTGACCAATCAGAACACAGCTTTCAGAATGTATGCAAAAAAATTGACCAATCAGGGCACAGCTTTCATAATGTATGCGAAATAATTAACCAATCAGAACACAGCTTTCATAATTTATGCAAAAAAATTGACCAATCAGGAAACAGCTTTCATAATGCATGCCAAATAATTGACCAATGAGAACACAGCTTTCATAATGTATGCCAAATAATTGACCAATCAGGAAACAGCTTTCATAATGCATGCCAAATAATTGACCAATGAGAACACAGCTTTCATAATGTATGCCAAATAATTGACCAATCAGAACACAGCTTTCATAATGTATGTAAAAAATTGACCAAGCAGAACACAGCTTTCATAATGTATGCAAAAACAAATTGACCAATCAGAACACAGCTTTCATAATGTATGCCAAATAATTGACCAATCAGAACACAGCTTTCATAATGTATGCAAAAAAATTGACCAATCAGAACACAGCTTTCATAATGTATGTCAAATAATTGACCAATCAGAACACAGCTTTCAGAATGTATGCAAAAAAATTGACCAATCAGGGCACAGGTTTCATAATATATGCGAAATAATTGACCAATCAGAACACAGCTTTCATAATGTATGCAAAAAAATTGACTAATCAGAACACAGCTTTCATAATGTATGCCACAAAATTGACCAATCAGGGCACAGCTTTCATAATGTATGCCAAATAATTGACCAATCAGAACACAGCTTTCATAATGTATGCCAAAAAATTGACCAATCAGAACACAGCTTTCATAATGTATGCCAAAAAATTGACCAATCAGAACACAGCTTTCATAATGTATGCCCCATAATTGACCAATCAGAACACAGCTTTCATAATGTATGCAAAAAAAATTGACCAATCAGAACACAGCTTTGATAATGTATGCCAAATAATTGACCAATCAGAACACAGCTTTCATAATGTATGCAAAAAAATTGACCAATCAGAACACAGCTTTCATAATGTATGCCAAAAAATTGACCAATCAGGACACAGCTTTCATAATGTATGCCAAATAATTGACCAATCAGAACACAGCTTTCATAATGTATTCAAAAAAACTTGACCAATCAGAACACAGCTTTCATAATGTATGCAAACAAAATTGACCAATCAGAACACAGCTTTCATAATGTATGCCAAATAACTGACCAATCAGAACACAGCTTTCATAATGTATGCAAAAAACTTGATTAATCAGAACACAGCTTTCATAATGTATGTAAAAAATTGACCAAGCAGAACACAGCTTTCATAATGTATGTCAAAAAATTGACCAATCAGGGCACAGCTTTCATAATGTATGCCAAATAATTGACCAATCAGAACACAGCTTTCATAATGTATGCCAAAAAATTGACCAATCAGAACACAGCTTTCATAATGTATGCCAAAAAATTGACCAATCAGAACAGAGCTTTCATAATGTATGCCAAAAAATTGACCAATCAGAACACAGCTTTCATAATGTATGCCGCATAATTGACCAATCAGAACACAGCTTTCATAATGTATGCAAAAAAATTGACCAATCAGAACACAGCTTTCATAATGTATGCAAAAAAAATTGACCAATCAGAACACAGCATTGATAATGTATGCCAAATAATTGACCAATCAGAACACAGCTTTCATAATGTATGCAAAAAAATTGACCAATCAGAACACAGCTTTCATAATGTATGCCAAAAAATTGACCAATCAGGACACAGCTTTCATAATGTATGCCAAATAATTGACCAATCAGAACACAGCTTTCATAATGTATTCAAAAAAACTTGACCAATCAGAACACAGCTTTCATAATGTATGCAAACAAAATTGACCAATCAGAACACAGCTTTCATAATGTATGCCAAATAATTGACCAATCAGAACACAGCTTTCATAATGTATGCAAAAAATTGACCAATCAGAACACAGCTTTCATAATGTATGTCAAATAATTGACCAATCAGAACACAGCTTTCATAATGTATGCAAAAAAATTGACCAATCAGGGCACAGCTTTCATAATGTATGCGAAATAATTAACCAATCAGAACACAGCTTTCATAATGTATGCAAAAAAATTGACCAATCAGAACACAGCTTTCATAATGTATGCCAAAAAATTGACCAATCAGAACACAGCTTTCATAATGTATGCCAAAAAATTGACCAATCACGGCACAGCTTTCATAATGTATGCCAATTAATTGACCAATCAGAACACAGCTTTCATAATGTATGCCAAATAATTGACCAATCAGAACACAGCTTTCATAATGTATGCAAAAAAATTGACCAATCAGAACACAGCTTTCATGATGTATGCCAAAAAAATTTGACCAATCAGGTCACAGCTTTCACAATGTATGCCAAATAATTGACCAATTAGAACACAGCTTTCATAATGTATGCACAAAAATTGACCAATCAGAACACAGCTTTCATAATGTATGCAAAAAAATTGACCAATCAGAACACAGCTTTCATAATGTATGCCAAATAATGGACCAATCAGAACACAGCTTTCATAATGTATGCAAAAAAATTGACCAATCAGAACACAGCTTTCATAATGTATGCCAAAAAATTGACCAATCAGGACACAGGTTTCATAATGTATGCCAAATAATTGACCAATCAGAACACAGCTTTCATAATGTATTCAAAAAAATTGACCAATCAGAACACAGCTTTCATAATGTATGCAAAAAAATTGACCAATCAGAACACAGCTTTCATAATGTATGCCAAAAAACTTGACCAATCAGGAAACAGCTTTCATAATGTATGCCAAATAATTGACCAATGAGAACACAGCTTTCATAATGTATGCAAAAAAATTGACCAATCAGAACACAGCTTTCATAATGTATGCAAAAAAATTGACCAATCAGAACACAGCTTTCATAATGTATGCAAAAAAATTGACCAATCAGAACACAGCTTTCATAATGTATGCCAAAAAATTGACCAATCAGGGCACAGCTTTCATAATGTATGCCAAATAATTGACCAATCAGAACACAGCTTTCATAATGTATGCAAAAAAATTGACCAATCAGAACACAGCTTTCATAATGTATGGAATAAAATTGACCAAGCAGAACACAGCTTTCATAATGTATGTCAAAAAATTGACCAATCAGGGCACAGCTTTCATAATGTATTCAAAAAAATTGACCAATCAGAACACAGCTTTCATAATGTATGCCAAATAATTGACCAATCAGAACACAGCTTTCATAATGTATGCAAAAAAATTGACCAATCAGAACACAGCTTTCATAATGTATGCAAAAAAAATTGACCAATCAGAACACAGCTTTCATAATGTATGCAAAAAAAATTGACCAATCAGAACACAGCTTTCATAATGTATGCCAAATAATTGACCAATCAGAACACAGCTTTCATAATGTATGCAAAGAAATTGACCAATCAGAACACAGCTTTCATAATGTATGTCAAATAATTGACCAATCAGGACACAGCTTTCATAATGTATGCCAAATAATTGACCAATCAGAACACAGCTTTCATAATGTATTCAAAAAAATTGACCAATCAGAACACAGCTTTCATAATGTATGCAAAAAAATTGACCAATCAGAACACAGCTTTCATAATGTATGCCAAATAATTGACCAATCAGAACACAGCTTTCATAATGTATGCAAAAAAATTGACCAATCAGAACACAGCTTTCATAATGTATATCAAATAATTGACCAATCAGAACACAGCTTTCATAATGTATGCAAAAAAATTGACCAATCAGGGCACAGCTTTCATAATGTATGCAAAAAAATTGACCAATCAGAACACAGCTTTCATAATGTATGCAAAAAAATTGACCAATCAGAACACAGCTTTCATAATGTATGCCAAAAGATTGACCAATCAGGGCACAGCTTTCATAATGTATGCCAAATAATTGACCAATCAGAACACAGCTTTCATAATGTATGCAAAAAAATTGACCAATCAGAACACAGCTTTAATGATGTATGCCAAAAAATTGACCAATCAGGTCACAGCTTTCATAATGTATGCCAAATAATTGACCAATCAGAACACAGCTTTCATAATGTATGCAAAAATATTGACCAATCAGAAAACAGCTTTCATAATGTATGCAAAAAAATTGACCAATCAGAACACAGCTTTCGTAATGTATGCCAAATAATGGACAAATCAGAACACAGCTTTCATAATGTATGTCAAAAAATTGACCAATCAGGGCACAGCTTTCATAATGTATGCCAAATAATTGACCAATCAGAACAAAGCTTTCATAATGTATGCCAAAAAATTGACCAATCAGAACACAGCTTTCATAATGTATGCCAAAAAATTGACCAATCAGGGCACAGCTTTCATAATGTATGCGAAATAATTACCCAATCAGAACACAGCATTCATAATGTATGCAAAAAAATTGACCAATCAGAACACAGCTTTCATGATGTATGCCAAAAAATTGACCAATCAGGTCACAGCTTTCATAATGTATGCCAAATAATTGACCAATCAGAACACAGCTTTCATAATGTATGCAAAAAAATTGACCAATCAGAACACAGCTTTCATATTTTTTGCCGAATAATTGACCAATCAGAACACAGCTTTCATAATGTATGCAAAAAAGTTGACCAATCAGAACACAGCTTTCATAATGTATGCCAAAAAATTGACCAATCAGGGCACAGCTTTCATAATGTATGCGAAATAATTGACCAATCAGAACACAGCTTTCATAATGTATGCAAAAAAATTGACCAATCAGAACACAGCTTTCATATTTTTTGCCGAATAATTGACCAATCAGAACACAGCTTTCATAATGTATGCCAAATAATTGACCAATCAGAACACAGCTTTCATAATGTATGCCAAAAAATTGACCAATCAGAACACAGCTTTCATAATGTATGCCAAAAAATTGACCAATCAGAACACAGCTTTCATAATGTATGCAAAAAAATTGACCAATCAGAACACAGCTTTCATAATGTATGTCAAATAATTGACCAATCAGAACACAGCTTTCATAATGTTTGCCAAAAGATTGACCAATCAGGGCACAGCTTTCATAATGTATGCCAAATAATTGACCAATCAGAACACAGCTTTCATAATGTATGCAAAAAAATTGACCAATCAGAACACAGCTTTAATGATGTATGCCAAAAAATTGACCAATCAGGTCACAGCTTTCATAATGTATGCCAAATAATTGACCAATCAGAACACAGCTTTCATAATGTATGCAAAAAAATTGACCAATCAGAAAACAGCTTTCATAATGTATGCAAAAAAATTGACCAATCAGAACACAGCTTTCGTAATGTATGCCAAATAATGGACAAATCAGAACACAGCTTTCATAATGTATGTCAAAAAATTGACCAATCAGGGCACAGCTTTCATAATGTATGCCAAATAATTGACCAATCAGAACAAAGCTTTCATAATGTATGCCAAAAAATTGACCAATCAGAACACAGCTTTCATAATGTATGCCAAAAAATTGACCAATCAGGGCACAGCTTTCATAATGTATGCGAAATAATTACCCAATCAGAACACAGCATTCATAATGTATGCAAAAAAATTGACCAATCAGAACACAGCTTTCATGATGTATGCCAAAAAATTGACCAATCAGGTCACAGCTTTCATAATGTATGCCAAATAATTGACCAATCAGAACACAGCTTTCATAATGTATGCAAAAAAATTGACCAATCAGAACACAGCTTTCATATTTTTTGCCGAATAATTGACCAATCAGAACACAGCTTTCATAATGTATGCAAAAAAGTTGACCAATCAGAACACAGCTTTCATAATGTATGCCAAAAAATTGACCAATCAGGGCACAGCTTTCATAATGTATGCGAAATAATTGACCAATCAGAACACAGCTTTCATAATGTATGCAAAAAAATTGACCAATCAGAACACAGCTTTCATATTTTTTGCCGAATAATTGACCAATCAGAACACAGCTTTCATAATGTATGCCAAATAATTGACCAATCAGAACACAGCTTTCATAATGTATGCCAAAAAATTGACCAATCAGAACACAGCTTTCATAATGTATGCCAAAAAATTGACCAATCAGAACACAGCTTTCATAATGTATGCAAAAAAATTGACCAATCAGAACACAGCTTTCATAATGTATGTCAAATAATTGACCAATCAGAACACAGCTTTCATAATGTATGCAAAAAAATTGACCAATTAGGGCACAGCTTTCATAATGTATGCGATATAATTAACCAATCAGAACACAGCTTTCATAATGTATGGAAAAAAATTGACCAAGCAGAACACAGCTTTCATAATGTATGACAAAAAATTTGACCAATCAGGGCACAGCTTTCATAATATATGCGAAATAATTGACCAATCAGAACACAGCTTTCATAATGTATGCAAAAAAATTGATTAATCAGAACACAGCTTTCATAATGTATGCCACAAAATTGACCAATCAGGGCACAGCTTTCATAATGTATGCCAAATAATTGACCAATCAGAACACAGCCTTCATAATGTATGGAAAAAAATTGACCAAGCAGAACACAGCTTTCATAATGTATGTCAAAAAATTGACCAATCAGGGCACAGCTTTCATAATGTATGCCAAATAATTGACCAATCAGAACACAGCTTTCATAATGTATGCCAAAAAATTGACCAATCAGAACACAGCTTTCATAATGTATGCCAAATAATTGACCAATCAGAACACAGCTTTCATAATGTATGCAAAAAAGTTGACCAATCAGAACACAGCTTTCATAATGTATGCCAAAAAATTGACCAATCAGGGCACAGCTTTCATAATGTATGCCAAATAATTGACCAATCAGAACACAGCTTTCATAATGTATGCAAAAAAATTGACCAATCAGGGCACAGCTTTCCTAATGTATGCCAAATAATTGACCAATCAGAACAGAGCTTTCATAATGTATGCAAAAAAATTGACCAATCAGAACACAGCTTTCATAATGTATGCAAAAAAGTTGACCAATCAGAACACAGCTTTCATAATGTATGCCAAAAAATTGACCAATCAGGGCACAGCTTTCATAATGTATGAAAAAAAAAGACCAATCACAACACAGCTTTCATAATGTATGCAAAAAATTGACCAATCAGGGCACAGCTTTCATAATGTATGCCAAATAATTGACCAATCAGAACACAGCTTTCATAATGTATGCAAAAAAATTGACCAATCAGAACACAGCTTTCATGATGTATGCCAAAAAATTGACCAATCAGGTCACAGCTTTCATAATGTATGCCAAATAATTGACCAATCAGAACACAGCTTTCATAATGTATGCAAAAAAGTTGACCAATCAGAACACAGCTTTCATAGTGTATGCCAAAAAATTGACCAATCAGGGCACAGCTTTCCTAATGTATGCCAAATAATTGACCTATCAGAACACAGCTTTCATAATGTATGCCAAATAATTGACCAATCAGAACACAGCTTTCATAATGTATGCCAAAAAATTGACCAATCAGAACACAGCTTTCATAATGTATGCCAAAAAATTGACCAATCAGGGCACAGCTTTCATAATGTATGCCAAATAATTGACCAATCAGAACACAGCTTTCATAATGTATGCAAAAAAGTTGACCAATCAGAACACAGCTTTCATAATGTATGCCAAAAAATTGACCAATCAGGGCACAGCTTTCATAATTTATGCCAAATAATTGACCAATCAGAACACAGCTTTCATAATGTATGCAAAAAAATTGACCAATCAGGGCACAGCTTTCATAATGTATGCCAAAAAATTGACCAATCAGGGCACAGCTTTCATAATGTATGCCAAATAATTGACCAATCAGAACACAGCTTTCCTAATGTATGCAAAAAAATTGACCAATCAGAACACAGCTTTCATAATGTATGCAAAAAAGTTGACCAATCAGAACACAGCTTTCATAATGTATGCCAAAAAATTGACCAATCAGGGCACAGCTTTCATAATGTATGCAAAAAAATGACCAATCACAACACAGCTTTCATAATGTATGCAAAAAATTGACCAATCAGGGCACAGCTTTCATAATGTATGCCAAATAATTGACCAATCAGAACACAGCTTTCATAATGTATGCAAAAAAATTGACCAATCAGAACACAGCTTTCATAATGTATGCAAAAAAATTGACCAATCAGAACACAGCTTTCATAATGTATGCCAAATAATGGACCAATCAGAACACAGCTTTCATAATGTATGCAAAAATATTGACCAATCAGAACACAGCTTTCATAATGTATGCCAAAAAATTGACCAATCAGGACACAGCTTTCATAATGTATTCAAAAAAATTGACCAATCAGAACAGAGCTTTCATAATGTATGCAAAAAAAAATTGACCAATCAGAACACAGCTTTCATAATGTATGCCAAATAATTGACCAATCAGAACACAGCTTTCATAATGTATGCAAAAACATTGACCAATTAGAACACAGCTTTCATAATGTATCTCAAATAATTGACCAATCAGAACACAGCTTTCATAATGTATGCAAAAAAACTGACCAATCAGGGCACAGCTTTCATAATGTATGCGAAATAATTAACCAATCAGAACACAGCTATCATAATGTATGCCAAAAAATTGACCAATCAGAACACAGCTTTCATAATGTATGCCAAATAATTGACCAATCAGAACACAGCTTTCATAATGTATGCAAAAAAATTGACCAATCAGAACACAGCTTTAATGATGTATGCCAAAAAATTGACCAATCAGGTCATAGCTTTCATAATGTATGCCAAATAATTGACCAATCAGAACACAGCTTTCATAATGTATGCAAAAAAATTGACCAATCAGAACACAGCTTTCATAATGTATGCAAAAAAATTGACCAATCAGAACACAGCTTTCATAATGTATGCCAAATAATGGACAAATCAGAACACAGCTTTCATAATGTATGCCAAATAATTGACCAATCAGAACAAAGCTTTCATAATGTATGCAAAAAAATTGACCAATCAGAACACAGCTTTCATAATGTATGTCAAATAATTGACCAATCAGAACACAGCTTTCATAATGTATGCAAAAAATTGACCAATCAGGGCACAGCTTTCATAATGTATGCTAAATAATTGACCAATCAGAACACAGCTTTCATAACGTATGCAAAAAAATTGACCAATCAGAACACAACTTTCATAATGTATGCCAAATAATTGACCAATCAGAACACAGCTTTCATAATGTATGAAAAAAAAATTGACCAATCAGAACACAGCTTTCATAATGTATGGAAAAAAATTGACCAAGCAGAACACAGCTTTCATAATGTATGTCAAAAAATTGACCAATCAGAGCACAGCTTTCATAATGTATGCCAAATAATTGACCAATCAGAACACAGCTTTCATAATGTATGCAAAAAAAATTGACCAATCAGAACACAGCTTTTCATAATGTATGCAAAAAACTTTTGACCAATCAGAACACAGCTTTCATAATATATGCCAAAAAATTGACCAATCAGGGCACAGCTTTCATAATGTATGCCAAATAATTGACCAATCAGAACACAGCTTTCATAATGTATGCAAAAAAAAATGACCAATCAGAACACAGCTTTTCATAATGTATGCAAAAAACTTTTGACCAATCAGAACACAGCTTTCATAATATATGCCAAAAAATTGACCAATCATGGCACAGCTTTCATAATGTATGCCAAATAATTGACCAATCAGAACACAGCTTTCATAATGTATGTCAAATAATTGACCAATCAGAACACAGCTTTCATAATGTATGCAAAAAAATTGACCAATCAGGGCACAGCTTTCATAATGTATGCCAAATAATTGACCAATCAGAACACAGCTTTCATAATGTATGGAAAAAAATTGAAAAAGCAGAACACAGCTTTCATAATATATGTCAAAAAATTGACCAATCAGGGCACAGCTTTCATAATGTATGGGAAAAAATTGACCAATCAGAACACAGCTTTCATAATGTATGCAAAAAAACTTGACCAATCAGAACACAGCTTTCATAATGTATGCCAAAAAATTGACCAATCATGGCACAGCTTTCATAATGTATGCCAAATAATTGACCAATCAGAACACAGCTTTCATAATGTATGTCAAATAATTGACCAATCAGAACACAGCTTTCATAATGTATGCAAAAAAGTTGACCAATCAGAACACAGCTTTCGTAATGTATGCCAAATAATTGACCAATCAGAACACAGCTTTCATAATGTATGCAAAAAAATTGACCAATCAGAACACAGCTTTCATAATGTATGCCAAATAATTGACCAATCAGAACACAGCTTTCATAAAGTATGCAAAAAAATTGACCAATCAGGGCACAGCTTTCATTACGTATGCCAAATAATTGACCAATCAGAACACAGCTTTCATAATGTATGCAAAAAAATTGACCAATCAGAACACAGCTTTCATAATGTATGCCAATTAATTGACCAATCAGAACACAGCTTTCATAATGTATGCCAAATAATTGACCAATCAGGGCACAGCTTTCATTATGTATGCCAAATAATTGACCAATCAGAACACAGCTTTCATAGTGTATGCCAAAAAATTGACCAATCAGGGCACAGCTTTCCTAATGTATGCCAAATAATTGACCAATCAGAACACAGCTTTCATAATGTATGGAAAAAAATTGACCAATCTGAACACAGCTTTCATAATGTATGCCAAAAAACTTGACCAATCAGGGCACAGCTTTCATAATGTATGCCAAATAATTGACCAATCAGAACACAGCTTTCATAATGTATGCAAAAAAATTGACCAATCAGAACACAGCTTTCATGATGTATGCCAAAAAATTGACCAATCAGGTCACAGCTTTCACAATGTATGCCAAATAATTGACCAATCAGAACACAGCTTTCATAATGTATGCAAAAAAATTGACCAATCAGAACACAGCTTTCATAATGTATGCAAAAAAATTGACCAATCAGTACACAGCTTTCATAATGAATGCCAAATAATGGACCAATCAGAACACAGCTTTCATAATGTATGCAAAAAAATTGACCAATCAGAACACAGCTTTCATAATGTTTGCCAAAAAATTGACCAATCAGGACACAGCTTTCATAATGTATGCCAAATAATTGACCAATCAGAACACAGCTTTCATAATGTATTCAAAAAAATTGACCAATCAGAACACAGCTTTCATAAAGTATGCAAAAAAATTGACCAATCAGAACACAGCTTTCATAATGTATGCCAAATAATTGACCAATCAGGGCACAGCTTTCATTATGTATGCCAAATAATTGACCAATCAGAACACAGCTTTCATAGTGTATGCCAAAAAATTGACCAATCAGGGCACAGCTTTCCTAATGTATGCCAAATAATTGACTAATCAGAACACAGCTTTCATAATGTATGGAAAAAAATTGACCAATCTGAACACAGCTTTCATAATGTATGCCAAAAAACTTGACCAATCAGGGCACAGCTTTCATAATGTATGCCAAATAATTGACCAATCAGAACACAGCTTTCATAATGTATGCAAAAAAATTGACCAATCAGAACACAGCTTTCATAATGTATGCCAAATAATTGACCAATCAGAACACAGCTTTCATAAAGTATGCAAAAAAATTGACCAATCAGGGCACAGCTTTCATTACGTATGCCAAATAATTGACCAATCAGAACACAGCTTTCATAATGTATGCAAAAAAATTGACCAATCAGAACACAGCTTTCATAATGTATGCCAATTAATTGACCAATCAGAACACAGCTTTCATAATGTATGCCAAATAATTGACCAATCAGGGCACAGCTTTCATTATGTATGCCAAATAATTGACCAATCAGAACACAGCTTTCATAGTGTATGCCAAAAAATTGACCAATCAGGGCACAGCTTTCCTAATGTATGCCAAATAATTGACCAATCAGAACACAGCTTTCATAATGTATGGAAAAAAATTGACCAATCTGAACACAGCTTTCATAATGTATGCCAAAAAACTTGACCAATCAGGGCACAGCTTTCATAATGTATGCCAAATAATTGACCAATCAGAACACAGCTTTCATAATGTATGCAAAAAAATTGACCAATCAGAACACAGCTTTCATGATGTATGCCAAAAAATTGACCAATCAGGTCACAGCTTTCACAATGTATGCCAAATAATTGACCAATCAGAACACAGCTTTCATAATGTATGCAAAAAAATTGACCAATCAGAACACAGCTTTCATAATGTATGCAAAAAAATTGACCAATCAGTACACAGCTTTCATAATGTATGCCAAATAATGGACCAATCAGAACACAGCTTTCATAATGTATGCAAAAAAATTGACCAATCAGAACACAGCTTTCATAATGTTTGCCAAAAAACTTGACCAATCAGGACACAGCTTTCATAATGTATGCCAAATAATTGACCAATCAGAACACAGCTTTCATAATGTATTCAAAAAAATTGACCAATCAGAACACAGCTTTCATAAAGTATGCAAAAAAATTGACCAATCAGAACACAGCTTTCATAATGTATGCCAAATAATTGACCAATCAGGGCACAGCTTTCATTATGTATGCCAAATAATTGACCAATCAGAACACAGCTTTCATAGTGTATGCCAAAAAATTGACCAATCAGGGCACAGCTTTCCTAATGTATGCCAAATAATTGACTAATCAGAACACAGCTTTCATAATGTATGGAAAAAAATTGACCAATCTGAACACAGCTTTCATAATGTATGCCAAAAAACTTGACCAATCAGGGCACAGCTTTCATAATGTATGCCAAATAATTGACCAATCAGAACACAGCTTTCATAATGTATGCAAAAAAACTTGACCAATCAGAACACAGCTTTCATGATGTATGCCAAAAAATTGACCAATCAGGTCACAGCTTTCATAAAGTATGCCAAATAATTGACCAATCAGAACACAGCTTTCATAATGTATGTCAAATAATTGACCAATCAGAACACAGCTTTCATAATGTATGCAAAAAAATTGACCAATTAGGGCACAGCTTTCATAATGTATGCGAAATAATTAACCAATCAGAACACAGCTTTCATAATGTATGGAAAAAAATTGACCAAGCAGAACACAGCTTTCATAATGTATGTCAAAAAATTGACCAATCAGGGCACAGCTTTCATAATATATGCGAAATAATTGACCAATCAGAACACAGCTTTCATAATGTATGCAAAAAAATTGATTAATCAGAACACAGCTTTCATAATGTATGCCACAAAATTGACCAATCAGGGCACAGCTTTCATAATGTATGCCAAATAATTGACCAATCAGAACACTGCCTTCATAATGTATGGAAAAAAATTGACCAAGCAGAACACAGCTTTCATAATGTATGTCAAAAAATTGACCAATCAGGGCACAGCTTTCATAATGTATGCCAAATAATTGACCAATCAGAACACAGCTTTCATAATGTATGCAAAAAAATTGACCAATCAGAACACAGCTTTCATAATGTATGCAAAAAAAATTGACCAATCAGAACACAGCTTTCATAATGTATGCCAAAAAATTGACCAATCAGAACACAGCTTTCATAATGTATGCAAAAAAATTGACCAATCAGAACACAGCTTTCATAATGTATGCCAAATAATTGACCAATCAGAACACAGCTGTCATAATGTATGCAAAAAAATTGACCAATCAGAACACAGCTTTCATAATGTATGAAAAAAAAATTGACCAATCAGAACACAGCTTTCATAATGTATGCCAAATAATTGACCAATCAGAACACAGCTTTCATAATGTATGCCAAAAAATTGACCAATCAGAACACAGCTTTCATAATGTATGCCAAAAAATTGACCAATCAGGGCACAGCTTTCATAATGTATGCTAAATAATTAACCAATCAGAACACAGCTTTCATAATGTATGCAAAAAAATTGAACAATCAGAACACAACTTTCATAATGTATGCCAAATAATTGACCAATCAGAACACAGCTTTCATAATGTATGGAAAAAAATTGACCAAGCAGAACACAGCTTTCATAATGTATGTCAAAAAATTGACCAATTAGGGCACAGCTTTCATAATGTATGCCAAATAATTGACCAATCAGAACACAGCTTTCATAATGTATGCCAAAAAATTGACCAATCAGAACACAGCTTTTCATAATGTATGCAAAAAACTTTTGACCAATCAGAACACAGCTTTCATAATATATGCCAAAAAATTGACCAATCAGGGAACAGCTTTCATAATGTATGGAAAAAAATTGACCAATCAGAACACAGCTTTCATAATGTATGCAAAAAAACTTGACCAATCAGAACACAGCTTTCATAATGTATGCCAAAAAATTGACCAATCATGGCACAGCTTTCATAATGTATGCCAAATAATTGACCAATAAGAACACAGCTTTCATAATGTATGCAAAAAAGTTGACCAATCAGAACACAGCTTTCATAGTGTATGCCAAAAAATTGACCAATCAGGGCACAGCTTTCCTAATGTATGCCAAATAATTGACCTATCAGAACACAGCTTTCATAATGTATGCCAAATAATTGACCAATCAGAACACAGCTTTCATAATGTATGCCAAAAAATTGACCAATCAGAACACAGCTTTCATAATGTATGCCAAAAAATTGACCAATCAGGGCACAGCTTTCATAATGTATGCCAAATAATTGACCAATCAGAACACAGCTTTCATAATGTATGCAAAAAAGTTGACCAATCAGAACACAGCTTTCATAATGTATGCCAAAAAATTGACCATTCAGGGCACAGCTTTCATAATTTATGCCAAATAATTGACCAATCAGAACACAGCTTTCATAATGTATGCAAAAAAATTGACCAATCAGGGCACAGTTTTCATAATGTATGCCAAAAAATTGACCAATCAGGGCACAGCTTTCATAATATATGCCAAATAATTGACCAATCAGAACACAGCTTTCATAATGTATGCAAAAAAATTGACCAATCAGAACACAGCTTTCATAATGTATGCAAAAAAGTTGACCAATCAGAACACAGCTTTCATAATGTATGCCAAAAAATTGACCAATCAGGGCACAGCTTTCATAATGTATGCAAAAAAAAATGACCAATCACAACACAGCTTTCATAATGTATGCAAAAAATTGACCAATCAGGGCACAGCTTTCATAATGTATGCCAAATAATTGACCAATCAGAACACAGCTTTCATAATGTATGCAAAAAAATTGACCAATCAGAACACAGCTTTCATAATGTATGCAAAAAAAATTGACCAATCAGGGCACAGATTTCATAATGTATGCCAAATAATTGACCAATCAGAACACAGCTTTCATAATGTATGCCAAATAATTGATCAATCAGGGCACAGCTTTCATAATGTATGCCAAATAATTGACCAATCAGAACACAGCTTTCATAATGTATGCAAAAAAATTGACCAATCAGAACACAGCTTTCATAATGTATGCCAAAAAATTGATCAATCAGGGCACAGCTTTCATAATGTATGCCAAATAATTGACCAATCAGAACACAGCTTTCATAATGTATGCAAAAAAATTGACCAATCAGAACACAGCTTTCAAAATGTATGCAAAAAAATTGACCAATCAGAACACAGCTTTCATAATGTATGCCAAATAATGGACCAATCAGAACACAGCTTTCATAATGTATGCCAAAAAATTGACCAATCAGGACACAGCTTTCATAATGTATTCAAAAAAATTGACCAATCAGAACAGAGCTTTCATAATGTATGCAAAAAAAATTGACCAATCAGAACACAGCTTTCATAATGTATGCCAAATAATTGACCAATCAGAACACAGCTTTCATAATGTATGCAAAAAAATTGACCAATTAGAACACAGCTTTCATAATGTATGTCAAATAATTGACCAATCAGAACACAGCTTTCATAATGTATGCAAAAAAACTGACCAATCAGGGCACAGCTTTCATAATGTATGCGAAATAATTAACCAATCAGAACACAGCTTTCATAATGTATGCCAAAAAATTGACCAATCAGAACACAGCTTTCATAATGTATGCCAAAAAATTGACCAATCAGGGCACAGCTTTCATAATGTATGCCAAATAATTGACCAATCAGAACACAGCTTTCATAATGTATGCAAAAAAATTGACCAATCAGAACACAGCTTTAATGATGTATGCCAAAAAACTTGACCAATCAGGTCACAGCTTTCATAATGTATGCCAAATAATTGACCAATCAGAACACAGCTTTCATAATGTATGCAAAAAAATTGACCAATCAGAAAACAGCTTTCATAATGTATGCAAAAAAATTGACCAATCAGAACACAGCTTTCATAATGTATGCCAAATAATTGACCAATCAGAACACAGCTTTCATAATGTATGCAAAAAAATTGACCAATCAGAACACAACTTTCATAATGTATGCCAAATAATTGACCAATCAGAACACAGCTTTCATAATGTATGAAAAAAAAATTGACCAATCAGAACACAGCTTTCATAATGTATGGAAAAATATTGACCAAGCAGAACACAGCTTTCATAATGTATGTCAAAAAATTGACCAATCAGGGCACAGCTTTCATAATGTATGCCAAATAATTGACCAATCAGAACACAGCTTTCATAATGTATGCAAAAAAAATTGACCAATCAGAACACAGCTTTTCATAATGTATGCAAAAAACTTTTGACCAATCAGAACACAGCTTTCATAATATATGCCAAAAAATTGACCAATCAGGGCACAGCTTTCATAATGTATGGAAAAAAATTGACCAATCAGAACACAGCTTTCATAATGTATGCAAAAAAACTTGACCAATCAGAACACAGCTTTCATAATGTATGCCAAAAAATTGACCAATCATGGCACAGCTTTCATAATGTATGCCAAATAATTGACCAATCAGAACACAGCTTTCATAATGTATGTCAAATAATTGACCAATCAGAACACAGCTTTCATAATGTATGCAAAAAAATTGACCAATCAGGGCACAGCTTTCATAATGTATGCCAAATAATTGACCAATCAGAACACAGCTTTCATAATGTATGGAAAAAAATTGAAAAAGCAGAACACAGCTTTCATAATGTATGTCAAAGAATTGACCAATCAGGGCACAGCTTTCATAATGTATGGAAAAAAATTGACCAATCAGAACACAGCTTTCATAATGTATGCAAAAAAGTTGACCAATCAGAACACAGCTTTCATAATGTATGCAAAAAAATTGACCAATCAGAACACAGCTTTCATAATGTATGCAAAAAAATTGACCAATCAGAACACAGCTTTCATAATGTATGCAAAAAAATTGACCAATCAGAACACAGCTTTCATAATGTATGGAATAAAATTGACCAAGCAGAACACAGCTTTCATAATGTATGTCAAAAAATTGACCAATCAGGGCACAGCTTTCATAATGTATTCAAAAAAATTGACCAATCAGAACACAGCTTTCATAATGTATGCCAAATAATTGACCAATCAGAACACAGCTTTCATAATGTATGCAAAAAAAATTGACCAATCAGAACACAGCTTTCATAATGTATGCAAAAAAAATTGACCAATCAGAACACAGCTTTCATAATGTATGCAAAAAAAATTGACCAATCAGAACACAGCTTTCATAATGTATGCCAAATAATTGACCAATCAGAACACAGCTTTCATAATGTATGCAAAAAAATTGACCAATCAGAACACAGCTTTCATAATGTATGCAAAAAAATTGACCAATCAGAACACAGCTTTCATAATGTATGCCAAATAATTGACCAATCAGAACACAGCTTTCATAGTGTATGCAAAAAAAATTGACCAATCAGAACACAGCTTTCATAATGTATGCAAAAAAATTGACCAATCAGAACACAGCTTTCATAATGTATGCAAAAAAAATTGACCAATCAGAACACAGCTTTCATAATGTATGCCAAATAATTGACCAATCAGAACACAGCTTTCATAATGTATGCAAAAAAATTGACCAATCAGAACACAGCTTTCATAATGTATGTCAAATAATTGACCAATCAGAACACAGCTTTCATAATTTATGGAAAAAAATTGACCAATTAGGGCACAGCTTTCATAATGTATGCGAAATAATTAACCAATCAGAACACAGCTTTCATAATGTATGGAAAAAAATTGACCAAGCGGAACACAGCTTTCATAATGTATGTCAAAAAATTGACCAATCAGGGCACAGCTTTCATAATATATGCGAAATAATTGACCAATCAGAACACAGCTTTCATAATGTATGCAAAAAAATTGACTAATCAGAACACAGCTTTCATAATGTATGCCACAAAATTGACCAATCAGGGCACAGCTTTCATAATGTATGCCAAATAATTGACCAATCAGAACACAGCTTTCATAATGTATGGAAAAAATTGACCAAGCAGAACACAGCTTTCATAATGTATGTCAAAAAATTGACCAATCAGGGCACAGCTTTCATGATGTATGCCAAATAATTGACCAATCAGAACACAGCTTTCATAATGTATGCAAAAAAATTGACCAATCAGAACACAGCTTTCATAATGTATGCCAAATAATTGACCAATCAGAACACAGCTTTCATAATGTATGCAAAAAAATTGACCAATCAGAACACAGCTTTCATAATGTATGCAAAAAAATTGACCAATCAGAACACAGCTTTGATAATGTATGCCAAATAATTGACCAATCAGAACACAGCTTTCATAATGTATGCAAAAAAATTGACCAATCAGAACACAGCTTTCATAATGTATGCCAAAAAATTGACCAATCAGGACACAGCTTTCATAATGTATGCCAAATAATTGACCAATCAGAACACAGCTTTCATAATGTATTCAAAAAAACTTGACCAATCAGAACACAGCTTTCATAATGTATGCAAACAAAATTGACCAATCAGAACACAGCTTTCATAATGTATGCCAAATAATTGACCAATCAGAACACAGCTTTCATAATGTATGCAAAAAATTGACCAATCAGAACACAGCTTTCATAATGTATGTCAAATAATTGACCAATCAGAACACAGCTTTCATAATGTATGCAAAAAAATTGACCAATCAGGGCACAGCTTTCATAATGTATGCGAAATAATTAACCAATCAGAACACAGCTTTCATAATGTATGCAAAAAAATTGACCAATCAGAACACAGCTTTCATAATGTATGCCAAAAAATTGACCAATCAGGGCACAGCTTTCATAATGTATGCCAAATAATTGACCAATCAGAACACAGCTTTCATAATGTATGGAAAAAAATTGACCAAGCAGAACACAGCTTTCATAATGTATGTCAAAAAATTGACCAATCAGGGCACAGCTTTCATAATGTATGCCAAATAATTGACCAATCAGAACACAGCTTTCATAATGTATGCCAAAAAATTGACCAATCAGAACACAGCTTTCATAATGTATGCCAAAAAATTGACCAATCAGGGCACAGCTTTCATAATGTATGCAAAATAATTACCCAATCAGAACACAGCTTTCATAATGTATGCAAAAAAACAATGACCAATCAGAACACAGCTTTCATGATGTATGCCAAAAAATTGACCAATCAGGTCACAGCTTTCATAATGTATGCCAAATAATTGACCAATCAGAACACAGCTTTCATAATGTATGCCAAATAATGGACCAATCAGAACACAGCTTTCATAATGTATGCAAAAAAAATTGACCAATCAGAACACAGCTTTCATAATGTATGCCAAAAAATTGACCAATCAGGACACAGCTTTCATAATGTATGCCAAATAATTGACCAATCAGAACACAGCTTTCATAATGTATTCAAAAAAAATGACCAAACAGAACACAGCTTTCATAATGTATGCAAAAAAAATTGACCAATCAGAACACAGCTTTCATAATGTATGCCAAAAAATTGACCAATCAGGGCACAGCTTTCATAATTTATGCCAAATAATTGACCAATGAGAACACAGCTTTCATAATGTATGCAAAAAAATTGACCAATCAGAACACAGCTTTCATAATGTATGCAAAAAAAATTGACCAATCAGAACACAGCTTTCATAATGTATGCCAAAAAATTGACCAATCAGAACACAGCTTTCATAATGTATGCAAAAAAATTGACCAATCAGAACACAGCTTTCATAATGTATGCCAAATAATTGACCAATCAGAACACAGCTTTCATAATGTATGCAAAAAATTGACCAATCAGAACACAGCTTTCATAATGTATGTCAAATAATTGACCAATCAGAACACAGCTTTCATAATGTATGCAAAAAAATTGACCAATCAGGGCACAGCTTTCATAATGTATGCGAAATAATTAACCAATCAGAACACAGCTTTCATAATGTATGCAAAAAAATTGACCAATCAGAACACAGCTTTCATAATGTATGCCAAAAAATTGACCAATCAGGGCACAGCTTTCATAATGTATGCCAAATAATTGACCAATCAGAACACAGCTTTCATAATGTATGGAAAAAAATTGACCAAGCAGAACACAGCTTTCATAATGTATGTCAAAAAATTGACCAATCAGGGCACAGCTTTCATAATGTATGCCAAATAATTGACCAATCAGAACACAGCTTTCATAATGTATGCCAAAAAATTGACCAATCAGAACACAGCTTTCATAATGTATGCCAAAAAATTCACCAATCAGGGCACAGCTTTCATAATGTATGCGAAATAATTACCCAATCAGAACACAGCTTTCATAATGTATGCAAAAAAACAATGACCAATCAGAACACAGCTTTCATGATGTATGCCAAAAAATTGACCAATCAGGTCACAGCTTTCATAATGTATGCCAAATAATTGACCAATCAGAACACAGCTTTCATAATGTATGCCAAATAATGGACCAATCAGAACACAGCTTTCATAATGTATGCAAAAAAAATTGACCAATCAGAACACAACTTTCATAATGTATGCCAAAAAATTGACCAATCAGGACACAGCTTTCATAATGTATGCCAAATAATTGACCAATCAGAACACAGCTTTCATAATGTATTCAAAAAAAATGACCAAACAGAACACAGCTTTCATAATGTATGCAAAAAAAATTGACCAATCAGAACACAGCTTTCATAATGTATGCCAAAAAATTGACCAATCAGGGCACAGCTTTCATAATTTATGCCAAATAATTGACCAATGAGAACACAGCTTTCATAATGTATGCAAAAAAATTGACCAATCAGAACACAGCTTTCATAATGTATGCAAAAAAAATTGACCAATCAGAACACAGCTTTCATAATGTATGCAAAAAAATTTGACCAATCAGAACACAGCTTTCATAATGTATGCCAAAAAATTGACCAATCAGGGCACAGCTTTCATAATGTATGCCAAATAATTGACCAATCAGAACACAGCTTTCATAATGTATGCAAAAAAAGTTGACCAATCAGAACACAGCTTTCATAATGTATGCAAAAAAATTGACCAATCAGAACACAGCTTTCATAATGTATGCCGAATAATTGACCAATCAGAACACAGCTTTCATAATGTATGCAAAAAAATTGACCAATCAGAACACAGCTTTCATAATGTATGCCAAAAAATTGACCAATCAGGGCACAGCTTTCATAATGTATGCCAAATAATTGACCAATCAGAACACAGCTTTCATAATGTATGCAAAAAAATTGACCAATCAGAACACAGCTTTCATAATGTATGCAAAAAAAATTGACCAATCAGAACACAGCTTTCATAATGTATGCCAAAAAATTGACCAATCAGAACACAGCTTTCATAATGTATGCAAAAAAATTGACCAATCAGAACACAGCTTTCATAATGTATGCCAAATAATTGACCAATCAGAACACAGCTTTCATAATGTATGCAAAAAATTGAAGAATCAGAACACAGCTTTCATAATGTATGTCAAATAATTGACCAATCAGAACACAGCTTTCATAATGTATGCAAAAAAATTGACCAATCAGGGCACAGCTTTCATAATGTACGCGAAATAATTAACCAATCAGAACACAGCTTTCATAATGTATGCAAAAAAATTGACCAATCAGAACACAGCTTTCATAATGTATGCCAAAAAATTGACCAATCAGGGCACAGCTTTCATAATGTATGCCAAATAATTGACCAATCAGAACACAGCTTTCATAATGTATGGAAAAAAATTTACCAAGCAGAACACAGCTTTCATAATGTATGCCAAAAAATTGACCAATCAGGGCACAGCTTTCATAATGTATGCAAAATAATTACCCAATCAGAACACAGCTTTCATAATGTATGCAAAAAAATTGACCAATCAGAACACAGCTTTCATAATGTATGCAAAAAAATTGACCAATCAGAACACAGCTTTCATAATGTATGCAAAAAAATTTGACCAATCAGAACACAGCTTTCATAATGTATGCCAAAAAATTGACCAATCAGGGCACAGCTTTCATAATGTATGCCAAATAATTGACCAATCAGAACACAGCTTTCATAATGTATGCAAAAAAATTGACCAATCAGAACACAGCTTTCATAATGTATGCAAAAAAATTGACCAATCAGAACACAGCTTTCATAATGTATGCCGAATAATTGACCAATCAGAACACAGCTTTCATAATGTATGCAAAAAAATTGACCAATCAGAACACAGCTTTCATAATGTATGCAAAAAAATTGACCAATCAGAACACAGCTTTCATAATGTATGCCGAATAATTGACCAATCAGAACACAGCTTTCATAATGTATGCAAAAAAATTGACCAATCAGAACACAGCTTTCATAATGTATGCAAAAAAAATTGACCAATCAGAACACAGCTTTCATAATGTATGCCAAAAAATTGACCAATCAGAACACAGCTTTCATAATGTATGCAAAAAAATTGACCAATCAGAACACAGCTTTCATAATGTATGCCAAATAATTGACCAATCAGAACACAGCTTTCATAATGTATGCAAAAAATTGACCAATCAGAACACAGCTTTCATAATGTATGTCAAATAATTGACCAATCAGAACACAGCTTTCATAATGTATGCAAAAAAATTGACCAATCAGGGCACAGCTTTCATAATGTATGCGAAATAATTAACCAATCAGAACACAGCTTTCATAATGTATGCAAAAAAATTGACCAATCAGAACACAGCTTTCATAATGTATGCCAAAAAATTGACCAATCAGGGCACAGCTTTCATAATGTATGCCAAATAATTGACCAATCAGAACACAGCTTTCATAATGTATGCCAAAAAATTGACCAATCAGAACACAGCATTCATAATGTATGCCAAATAATTGACCAATCAGAACACAGCTTTCATAATGTATGCAAAAAAATTGACCAATCAGAACACAGCTTTCATAATGTATGCCAAATAATTGACCAATCAGGGCACAGCTTTCATTATGTATGCCAAATAACTGACCAATCAGAACACAGCTTTCATAGTGTATGCCAAAGAATTGACCAATCAGGGCACAGCTTTCCTAATGTATGCCAAATAATTGACCAATCAGAACACAGCTTTCATAATGTATGGAAAAAAATTGACCAATCTGAACACAGCTTTCATAATGTATGAAAAAAAACTTGACCAATCAGGGCACAGCTTTCATAATGTATGCCAAATAATTGACCAATCAGAACACAGCTTTCAAAATGTATGCAAAAAAATTGACCAATCAGGGCACTGCTTTCATAATGTATGCCAAATAATTGACCAATCAGAACACAGCATTCATAATGTATGCCAAAAAATTTACCAATCAGAACACAGCTTTCATAATGTATGCCAAATAATTGACCAATCAGGGCACAGCTTTCATAATGTATGCCAAATAATTGACCAATCAGAACACAGCTTTCATAATGTATGCCAAAAAATTGACCAATCAGGTCACAGCTTTCACAATGTATGCCAAATAATTGACCAATCAGAACAGAGCTTTCATAATGTATGCAAAAAAATTGACCAATCAGAACACAGCTTTCATAATGTATGCAAAAAAATTGACCAATCAGGACACAGCTTTCATAATGTATGCCAAATAATTGACCAATCAGAACACAGCTTTCATAATGTATTCAAAAAAATTGACCAAACAGAACACAGCTTTCATAATGTATGCAAAAAAATTGACCAATCAGAACACAGCTTTCATAATGTATGCCAAAAAATTGACCAATCAGGGCACAGCTTTCATAATTTATGCCAAATAATTGACCAATGAGAACACAGCTTTCATAATGTATGCAAAAAAATTGACCAATCAGAACACAGCTTTCATAATGTATGCAAAAAAATTGACCAATCAGAACACAGCTTTCATAATGTATGCAAAAAAATTTGACCAATCAGAACACAGCTTTCATAATGTATGCCAAAAAATTGACCAATCAGGGCACAGCTTTCATAATGTATGCCAAATAATTGACCAATCAGAACACAGCTTTCATAATGTATGCAAAAAAATTGACCAATCAGAACACAGCTTTCATAATGTATGCCAAAAAATTGACCAATCAGGGCACAGCTTTCATAATTTATGCCAAATAATTGACCAATGAGAACACAGCTTTCATAATGTATGCAAAAAAATTGACCAATCAGAACACAGCTTTCATAATGTATGCAAAAAAATTGACCAATCAGAACACAGCTTTCATAATGTATGCCGAATAATTGACCAATCAGAACACAGCTTTCATAATGTATGCAAAAAAATTGACCAATCAGAACACAGCTTTCATAATGTATGCCAAAAAATTGACCAATCAGGGCACAGCTTTCACAATGTATGCCAAATAATTGACCAATCAGAACACAGCTTTCATAATGTATGCAAAAAAATTGACCAATCAGAACACAGCTTTCATAATGTATGCAAAAAAAATTGACCAATCAGAACACAGCTTTCATAATGTATGCCAAAAAATTGACCAATCAGAACACAGCTTTCATAATGTATGCAAAAAAATTGACCAATCTGAACACAGCTTTCATAATGTATGAAAAAAAACTTGACCAATCAGGGCACAGCTTTCATAATGTATGCCAAATAATTGACCAATCAGAACACAGCTTTCAAAATGTATGCAAAAAAATTGACCAATCAGGGCACTGCTTTCATAATGTATGCCAAATAATTGACCAATCAGAACACAGCATTCATAATGTATGCCAAAAAATTTACCAATCAGAACACAGCTTTCATAATGTATGCCAAATAATTGACCAATCAGGGCACAGCTTTCATAATGTATGCCAAATAATTGAACAATCAGAACACAGCTTTCATAATGTATGCAAGAAAATTGACCAATCAGAACACAGCTTTCACAATGTATGCCAAATAATTGACCAATCAGAACAGAGCTTTCATAATGTATGCCAAATAATTGACCAATCAGAACACAGCATTCATAATGTATGCCAAAAAATTTACCAATCAGAACACAGCTTTCATAATGTATGCCAAATAATTGACCAATCAGGGCACAGCTTTCATAATGTATGCCAAATAATTGACCAATCAGAACACAGCTTTCATGATGTATGCCAAAAACATTGACCAATCAGGTCACAGCTTTCACAATGTATGCCAAATAATTGACCAATCAGAACAGAGCTTTCATAATGTATGCAAAAAAATTGACCAATCAGAACACAGCTTTCATAATGTATGCAAAAAAATTGACCAATCAGGACACAGCTTTCATAATGTATGCCAAATAATTGACCAATCAGAACACAGCTTTCATAATGTATTCAAAAAAATTGACCAAACAGAACACAGCTTTCATAATGTATGCAAAAAAAATTGACCAATCAGAACACAGCTTTCATAATGTATGCCAAAAAACTTGACCAATCAGGGCACAGCTTTCATAATTTATGCCAAATAATTGACCAATGAGAACACAGCTTTCATAATGTATGCAAAAAAATTGACCAATCAGAACACAGCTTTCATAATGTATGCAAAAAAATTGACCAATCAGAACACAGCTTTCATAATGTATGCAAAAAAATTTGACCAATAAGAACACAGCTTTCATAATGTATGCCAAAAAATTGACCAATCAGGGCACAGCTTTCATAATGTATGCCAAATAATTGACCAATCAGAACACAGCTTTCATAATGTATGCAAAAAAATTGACCAATCAGAACACAGCTTTCATAATGTATGCCGAATAATTGACCAATCAGAACACAGCTTTCATAATGTATGCAAAAAAATTGACCAATCAGAACACAGCTTTCATAATGTATGCAAAAAAATTGACCAATCAGAACACAGCTTTCATAATGTATGCCGAATAATTGACCAATCAGAACACAGCTTTCATAATGTATGCCAAAAAATTGACCAATCAGGGCACAGCTTTCATAATGTATGCCAAATAATTGACCAATCAGAACACAGCTTTCATAATGTATGCAAAAAAATTGACCAATCAGAACACAGCTTTCATAATGTATGCAAAAAAAATTGACCAATCAGAACACAGCTTTCATAATGTATGCCAAAAAATTGACCAATCAGAACACAGCTTTCATAATGTATGCAAAAAAATTGACCAATCAGAACACAGCTTTCATAATGTATGCCAAATAATTGACCAATCAGAACACAGCTTTCATAATGTATGCGAAAAAATTGACCAATCAGGGCACAGCTTTCATAATGTATGCGAAATAATTAACCAATCAGAACACAGCTTTCATAATGTATGCAAAAAAATTGACCAATCAGAACACAGCTTTCATAATGTATGCCAAAAAATTGACCAATCAGGGCACAGCTTTCATAATGTATGCCAAATAATTGACCAATCAGAACACAGCTTTCATAATGTATGGAAAAAAATTGACCAAGCAGAACACAGCTTTCATAATGTATGTCAAAAAATTGACCAATCAGGGCACAGCTTTCATAATGTATGCCAAATAATTGACCAATCAGAACACAGCTTTCATAATGTATGCAAAAAAATTGACCAATCAGAACACAGCTTTCATAATGTATGCCAAAAAATTGACCAATCAGGGCACAGCTTTCATAATGTATGCCAAATAATTGACCAATCAGAACACAGCTTTCATAATGTATGCAAAAAAATTGACCAATCAGAACACAGCTTTCATAATGTATGCAAAAAAAATTGACCAATCAGAACACAGCTTTCATAATGTATGCCAAAAAATTGACCAATCAGAACACAGCTTTCATAATGTATGCAAAAAAATTGACCAATCAGAACACAGCTTTCATAATGTATGCCAAATAATTGACCAATCAGAACACAGCTTTCATAATGTATGCAAAAAATTGAAGAATCAGAACACAGCTTTCATAATGTATGTCAAATAATTGACCAATCAGAACACAGCTTTCATAATGTATGCAAAAAAATTGACCAATCAGGGCACAGCTTTCATAATGTACGCGAAATAATTAACCAATCAGAACACAGCTTTCATAATGTATGCAAAAAAATTGACCAATCAGAACACAGCTTTCATAATGTATGCCAAAAAATTGACCAATCAGGGCACAGCTTTCATAATGTATGCCAAATAATTGACCAATCAGAACACAGCTTTCATAATGTATGGAAAAAAATTTACCAAGCAGAACACAGCTTTCATAATGTATGTCAAAAAATTGACCAATCAGGGCACAGCTTTCATAATGTATGCCAAATAATTGACCAATCAGAACACAGCTTTCATAATGTATGCCAAAAAATTGACCAATCAGAACACAGCTTTCATAATGTATGCCAAAAAATTGACCAATCAGGGCACAGCTTTCATAATGTATGCAAAATAATTACCCAATCAGAACACAGCTTTCATAATGTATGCAAAAAAATTGACCAATCAGAACACAGCTTTCATAATGTATGCAAAAAAATTGACCAATCAGAACACAGCTTTCATAATGTATGCAAAAAAATTTGACCAATCAGAACACAGCTTTCATAATGTATGCCAAAAAATTGACCAATCAGGGCACAGCTTTCATAATGTATGCCAAATAATTGACCAATCAGAACACAGCTTTCATAATGTATGCAAAAAAATTGACCAATCAGAACACAGCTTTCATAATGTATGCAAAAAAATTGACCAATCAGAACACAGCTTTCATAATGTATGCCGAATAATTGACCAATCAGAACACAGCTTTCATAATGTATGCAAAAAAATTGACCAATCAGAACACAGCTTTCATAATGTATGCAAAAAAAATTGACCAATCAGAACACAGCTTTCATAATGTATGCCGAATAATTGACCAATCAGAACACAGCTTTCATAATGTATGCAAAAAAATTGACCAATCAGAACACAGCTTTCATAATGTATGCAAAAAAAATTGACCAATCAGAACACAGCTTTCATAATGTATGCCAAAAAATTGACCAATCAGAACACAGCTTTCATAATGTATGCAAAAAAATTGACCAATCAGAACACAGCTTTCATAATGTATGCCAAATAATTGACCAATCAGAACACAGCTTTCATAATGTATGCAAAAAATTGACCAATCAGAACACAGCTTTCATAATGTATGTCAAATAATTGACCAATCAGAACACAGCTTTCATAATGTATGCAAAAAAATTGACCAATCAGGGCACAGCTTTCATAATGTATGCGAAATAATTAACCAATCAGAACACAGCTTTCATAATGTATGCAAAAAAATTGACCAATCAGAACACAGCTTTCATAATGTATGCAAAAAAATTGACCAATCAGGGCACAGCTTTCATAATTTATGCCAAATAATTGACCAATGAGAACACAGCTTTCATAATGTATGCAAAAAAATTGACCAATCAGAACACAGCTTTCATAATGTATGCAAAAAAAATTGACCAATCAGAACACAGCTTTCATAATGTATGCAAAAAAATTTGACCAATCAGAACACAGCTTTCATAATGTATGCCAAAAAATTGACCAATCAGGGCACAGCTTTCATAATGTATGCCAAATAATTGACCAATCAGAACACAGCTTTCATAATGTATGCAAAAAAAGTTGACCAATCAGAACACAGCTTTCATAATGTATGCAAAAAAATTGACCAATCAGAACACAGCTTTCATAATGTATGCCGAATAATTGACCAATCAGAACACAGCTTTCATAATGTATGCAAAAAAATTGACCAATCAGAACACAGCTTTCATAATGTATGCCAAAAAATTGACCAATCAGGGCACAGCTTTCATAATGTATGCCAAATAATTGACCAATCAGAACACAGCTTTCATAATGTATGCAAAAAAATTGACCAATCAGAACACAGCTTTCATAATGTATGCAAAAAAAATTGACCAATCAGAACACAGCTTTCATAATGTATGCCAAAAAATTGACCAATCAGAACACAGCTTTCATAATGTATGCAAAAAAATTGACCAATCAGAACACAGCTTTCATAATGTATGCCAAATAATTGACCAATCAGAACACAGCTTTCATAATGTATGCAAAAAATTGAAGAATCAGAACACAGCTTTCATAATGTATGTCAAATAATTGACCAATCAGAACACAGCTTTCATAATGTATGCAAAAAAATTGACCAATCAGGGCACAGCTTTCATAATGTACGCGAAATAATTAACCAATCAGAACACAGCTTTCATAATGTATGCAAAAAAATTGACCAATCAGAACACAGCTTTCATAATGTATGCCAAAAAATTGACCAATCAGGGCACAGCTTTCATAATGTATGCCAAATAATTGACCAATCAGAACACAGCTTTCATAATGTATGGAAAAAAATTTACCAAGCAGAACACAGCTTTCATAATGTATGCCAAAAAATTGACCAATCAGGGCACAGCTTTCATAATGTATGCAAAATAATTACCCAATCAGAACACAGCTTTCATAATGTATGCAAAAAAATTGACCAATCAGAACACAGCTTTCATAATGTATGCAAAAAAATTGACCAATCAGAACACAGCTTTCATAATGTATGCAAAAAAATTTGACCAATCAGAACACAGCTTTCATAATGTATGCCAAAAAATTGACCAATCAGGGCACAGCTTTCATAATGTATGCCAAATAATTGACCAATCAGAACACAGCTTTCATAATGTATGCAAAAAAATTGACCAATCAGAACACAGCTTTCATAATGTATGCAAAAAAATTGACCAATCAGAACACAGCTTTCATAATGTATGCCGAATAATTGACCAATCAGAACACAGCTTTCATAATGTATGCAAAAAAATTGACCAATCAGAACACAGCTTTCATAATGTATGCAAAAAAATTGACCAATCAGAACACAGCTTTCATAATGTATGCCGAATAATTGACCAATCAGAACACAGCTTTCATAATGTATGCAAAAAAATTGACCAATCAGAACACAGCTTTCATAATGTATGCAAAAAAAATTGACCAATCAGAACACAGCTTTCATAATGTATGCCAAAAAATTGACCAATCAGAACACAGCTTTCATAATGTATGCAAAAAAATTGACCAATCAGAACACAGCTTTCATAATGTATGCCAAATAATTGACCAATCAGAACACAGCTTTCATAATGTATGCAAAAAATTGACCAATCAGAACACAGCTTTCATAATGTATGTCAAATAATTGACCAATCAGAACACAGCTTTCATAATGTATGCAAAAAAATTGACCAATCAGGGCACAGCTTTCATAATGTATGCGAAATAATTAACCAATCAGAACACAGCTTTCATAATGTATGCAAAAAAATTGACCAATCAGAACACAGCTTTCATAATGTATGCCAAAAAATTGACCAATCAGGGCACAGCTTTCATAATGTATGCCAAATAATTGACCAATCAGAACACAGCTTTCATAATGTATGCCAAAAAATTGACCAATCAGAACACAGCATTCATAATGTATGCCAAATAATTGACCAATCAGAACACAGCTTTCATAATGTATGCAAAAAAATTGACCAATCAGAACACAGCTTTCATAATGTATGCCAAATAATTGACCAATCAGGGCACAGCTTTCATTATGTATGCCAAATAACTGACCAATCAGAACACAGCTTTCATAGTGTATGCCAAAGAATTGACCAATCAGGGCACAGCTTTCCTAATGTATGCCAAATAATTGACCAATCAGAACACAGCTTTCATAATGTATGGAAAAAAATTGACCAATCTGAACACAGCTTTCATAATGTATGAAAAAAAACTTGACCAATCAGGGCACAGCTTTCATAATGTATGCCAAATAATTGACCAATCAGAACACAGCTTTCAAAATGTATGCAAAAAAATTGACCAATCAGGGCACTGCTTTCATAATGTATGCCAAATAATTGACCAATCAGAACACAGCATTCATAATGTATGCCAAAAAATTTACCAATCAGAACACAGCTTTCATAATGTATGCCAAATAATTGACCAATCAGGGCACAGCTTTCATAATGTATGCCAAATAATTGACCAATCAGAACACAGCTTTCATAATGTATGCCAAAAAATTGACCAATCAGGTCACAGCTTTCACAATGTATGCCAAATAATTGACCAATCAGAACAGAGCTTTCATAATGTATGCAAAAAAATTGACCAATCAGAACACAGCTTTCATAATGTATGCAAAAAAATTGACCAATCAGGACACAGCTTTCATAATGTATGCCAAATAATTGACCAATCAGAACACAGCTTTCATAATGTATTCAAAAAAATTGACCAAACAGAACACAGCTTTCATAATGTATGCAAAAAAAATTGACCAATCAGAACACAGCTTTCATAATGTATGCCAAAAAATTGACCAATCAGGGCACAGCTTTCATAATTTATGCCAAATAATTGACCAATGAGAACACAGCTTTCATAATGTATGCAAAAAAATTGACCAATCAGAACACAGCTTTCATAATGTATGCAAAAAAATTGACCAATCAGAACACAGCTTTCATAATGTATGCAAAAAAATTTGACCAATCAGAACACAGCTTTCATAATGTATGCCAAAAAATTGACCAATCAGGGCACAGCTTTCATAATGTATGCCAAATAATTGACCAATCAGAACACAGCTTTCATAATGTATGCAAAAAAATTGACCAATCAGAACACAGCTTTCATAATGTATGCCAAAAAATTGACCAATCAGGGCACAGCTTTCATAATTTATGCCAAATAATTGACCAATGAGAACACAGCTTTCATAATGTATGCAAAAAAATTGACCAATCAGAACACAGCTTTCATAATGTATGCAAAAAAATTGACCAATCAGAACACAGCTTTCATAATGTATGCCGAATAATTGACCAATCAGAACACAGCTTTCATAATGTATGCAAAAAAATTGACCAATCAGAACACAGCTTTCATAATGTATGCCAAAAAATTGACCAATCAGGGCACAGCTTTCACAATGTATGCCAAATAATTGACCAATCAGAACACAGCTTTCATAATGTATGCAAAAAAATTGACCAATCAGAACACAGCTTTCATAATGTATGCAAAAAAAATTGACCAATCAGAACACAGCTTTCATAATGTATGCCAAAAAATTGACCAATCAGAACACAGCTTTCATAATGTATGCAAAAAAATTGACCAATCTGAACACAGCTTTCATAATGTATGAAAAAAAACTTGACCAATCAGGGCACAGCTTTCATAATGTATGCCAAATAATTGACCAATCAGAACACAGCTTTCAAAATGTATGCAAAAAAATTGACCAATCAGGGCACTGCTTTCATAATGTATGCCAAATAATTGACCAATCAGAACACAGCATTCATAATGTATGCCAAAAAATTTACCAATCAGAACACAGCTTTCATAATGTATGCCAAATAATTGACCAATCAGGGCACAGCTTTCATAATGTATGCCAAATAATTGAACAATCAGAACACAGCTTTCATAATGTATGCAAGAAAATTGACCAATCAGAACACAGCTTTCACAATGTATGCCAAATAATTGACCAATCAGAACAGAGCTTTCATAATGTATGCCAAATAATTGACCAATCAGAACACAGCATTCATAATGTATGCCAAAAAATTTACCAATCAGAACACAGCTTTCATAATGTATGCCAAATAATTGACCAATCAGGGCACAGCTTTCATAATGTATGCCAAATAATTGACCAATCAGAACACAGCTTTCATGATGTATGCCAAAAACATTGACCAATCAGGTCACAGCTTTCACAATGTATGCCAAATAATTGACCAATCAGAACAGAGCTTTCATAATGTATGCAAAAAAATTGACCAATCAGAACACAGCTTTCATAATGTATGCAAAAAAATTGACCAATCAGGACACAGCTTTCATAATGTATGCCAAATAATTGACCAATCAGAACACAGCTTTCATAATGTATTCAAAAAAATTGACCAAACAGAACACAGCTTTCATAATGTATGCAAAAAAAATTGACCAATCAGAACACAGCTTTCATAATGTATGCCAAAAAACTTGACCAATCAGGGCACAGCTTTCATAATTTATGCCAAATAATTGACCAATGAGAACACAGCTTTCATAATGTATGCAAAAAAATTGACCAATCAGAACACAGCTTTCATAATGTATGCAAAAAAATTGACCAATCAGAACACAGCTTTCATAATGTATGCAAAAAAATTTGACCAATAAGAACACAGCTTTCATAATGTATGCCAAAAAATTGACCAATCAGGGCACAGCTTTCATAATGTATGCCAAATAATTGACCAATCAGAACACAGCTTTCATAATGTATGCAAAAAAATTGACCAATCAGAACACAGCTTTCATAATGTATGCCGAATAATTGACCAATCAGAACACAGCTTTCATAATGTATGCAAAAAAATTGACCAATCAGAACACAGCTTTCATAATGTATGCAAAAAAATTGACCAATCAGAACACAGCTTTCATAATGTATGCCGAATAATTGACCAATCAGAACACAGCTTTCATAATGTATGCCAAAAAATTGACCAATCAGGGCACAGCTTTCATAATGTATGCCAAATAATTGACCAATCAGAACACAGCTTTCATAATGTATGCAAAAAAATTGACCAATCAGAACACAGCTTTCATAATGTATGCAAAAAAAATTGACCAATCAGAACACAGCTTTCATAATGTATGCCAAAAAATTGACCAATCAGAACACAGCTTTCATAATGTATGCAAAAAAATTGACCAATCAGAACACAGCTTTCATAATGTATGCCAAATAATTGACCAATCAGAACACAGCTTTCATAATGTATGCGAAAAAATTGACCAATCAGGGCACAGCTTTCATAATGTATGCGAAATAATTAACCAATCAGAACACAGCTTTCATAATGTATGCAAAAAAATTGACCAATCAGAACACAGCTTTCATAATGTATGCCAAAAAATTGACCAATCAGGGCACAGCTTTCATAATGTATGCCAAATAATTGACCAATCAGAACACAGCTTTCATAATGTATGGAAAAAAATTGACCAAGCAGAACACAGCTTTCATAATGTATGTCAAAAAATTGACCAATCAGGGCACAGCTTTCATAATGTATGCCAAATAATTGACCAATCAGAACACAGCTTTCATAATGTATGCAAAAAAATTGACCAATCAGAACACAGCTTTCATAATGTATGCCAAAAAATTGACCAATCAGGGCACAGCTTTCATAATGTATGCCAAATAATTGACCAATCAGAACACAGCTTTCATAATGTATGCAAAAAAATTGACCAATCAGAACACAGCTTTCATAATGTATGCAAAAAAAATTGACCAATCAGAACACAGCTTTCATAATGTATGCCAAAAAATTGACCAATCAGAACACAGCTTTCATAATGTATGCAAAAAAATTGACCAATCAGAACACAGCTTTCATAATGTATGCCAAATAATTGACCAATCAGAACACAGCTTTCATAATGTATGCAAAAAATTGAAGAATCAGAACACAGCTTTCATAATGTATGTCAAATAATTGACCAATCAGAACACAGCTTTCATAATGTATGCAAAAAAATTGACCAATCAGGGCACAGCTTTCATAATGTACGCGAAATAATTAACCAATCAGAACACAGCTTTCATAATGTATGCAAAAAAATTGACCAATCAGAACACAGCTTTCATAATGTATGCCAAAAAATTGACCAATCAGGGCACAGCTTTCATAATGTATGCCAAATAATTGACCAATCAGAACACAGCTTTCATAATGTATGGAAAAAAATTTACCAAGCAGAACACAGCTTTCATAATGTATGTCAAAAAATTGACCAATCAGGGCACAGCTTTCATAATGTATGCCAAATAATTGACCAATCAGAACACAGCTTTCATAATGTATGCCAAAAAATTGACCAATCAGAACACAGCTTTCATAATGTATGCCAAAAAATTGACCAATCAGGGCACAGCTTTCATAATGTATGCAAAATAATTACCCAATCAGAACACAGCTTTCATAATGTATGCAAAAAAATTGACCAATCAGAACACAGCTTTCATAATGTATGCAAAAAAATTGACCAATCAGAACACAGCTTTCATAATGTATGCAAAAAAATTTGACCAATCAGAACACAGCTTTCATAATGTATGCCAAAAAATTGACCAATCAGGGCACAGCTTTCATAATGTATGCCAAATAATTGACCAATCAGAACACAGCTTTCATAATGTATGCAAAAAAATTGACCAATCAGAACACAGCTTTCATAATGTATGCAAAAAAATTGACCAATCAGAACACAGCTTTCATAATGTATGCCGAATAATTGACCAATCAGAACACAGCTTTCATAATGTATGCAAAAAAATTGACCAATCAGAACACAGCTTTCATAATGTATGCAAAAAAAATTGACCAATCAGAACACAGCTTTCATAATGTATGCCGAATAATTGACCAATCAGAACACAGCTTTCATAATGTATGCAAAAAAATTGACCAATCAGAACACAGCTTTCATAATGTATGCAAAAAAAATTGACCAATCAGAACACAGCTTTCATAATGTATGCCAAAAAATTGACCAATCAGAACACAGCTTTCATAATGTATGCAAAAAAATTGACCAATCAGAACACAGCTTTCATAATGTATGCCAAATAATTGACCAATCAGAACACAGCTTTCATAATGTATGCAAAAAATTGACCAATCAGAACACAGCTTTCATAATGTATGTCAAATAATTGACCAATCAGAACACAGCTTTCATAATGTATGCAAAAAAATTGACCAATCAGGGCACAGCTTTCATAATGTATGCGAAATAATTAACCAATCAGAACACAGCTTTCATAATGTATGCAAAAAAATTGACCAATCAGAACACAGCTTTCATAATGTATGCCAAAAAATTGACCAATCAGGGCACAGCTTTCATAATGTATGCCAAATAATTGACCAATCAGAACACAGCTTTCATAATGTATGCCAAAAAATTGACCAATCAGAACACAGCATTCATAATGTATGCCAAATAATTGACCAATCAGAACACAGCTTTCATAATGTATGCAAAAAAATTGACCAATCAGAACACAGCTTTCATAATGTATGCCAAATAATTGACCAATCAGGGCACAGCTTTCATTATGTATGCCAAATAACTGACCAATCAGAACACAGCTTTCATAGTGTATGCCAAAGAATTGACCAATCAGGGCACAGCTTTCCTAATGTATGCCAAATAATTGACCAATCAGAACACAGCTTTCATAATGTATGGAAAAAAATTGACCAATCTGAACACAGCTTTCATAATGTATGAAAAAAAACTTGACCAATCAGGGCACAGCTTTCATAATGTATGCCAAATAATTGACCAATCAGAACACAGCTTTCAAAATGTATGCAAAAAAATTGACCAATCAGGGCACTGCTTTCATAATGTATGCCAAATAATTGACCAATCAGAACACAGCATTCATAATGTATGCCAAAAAATTTACCAATCAGAACACAGCTTTCATAATGTATGCCAAATAATTGACCAATCAGGGCACAGCTTTCATAATGTATGCCAAATAATTGACCAATCAGAACACAGCTTTCATAATGTATGCCAAAAAATTGACCAATCAGGTCACAGCTTTCACAATGTATGCCAAATAATTGACCAATCAGAACAGAGCTTTCATAATGTATGCAAAAAAATTGACCAATCAGAACACAGCTTTCATAATGTATGCAAAAAAATTGACCAATCAGGACACAGCTTTCATAATGTATGCCAAATAATTGACCAATCAGAACACAGCTTTCATAATGTATTCAAAAAAATTGACCAAACAGAACACAGCTTTCATAATGTATGCAAAAAAAATTGACCAATCAGAACACAGCTTTCATAATGTATGCCAAAAAATTGACCAATCAGGGCACAGCTTTCATAATTTATGCCAAATAATTGACCAATGAGAACACAGCTTTCATAATGTATGCAAAAAAATTGACCAATCAGAACACAGCTTTCATAATGTATGCAAAAAAATTGACCAATCAGAACACAGCTTTCATAATGTATGCAAAAAAATTTGACCAATCAGAACACAGCTTTCATAATGTATGCCAAAAAATTGACCAATCAGGGCACAGCTTTCATAATGTATGCCAAATAATTGACCAATCAGAACACAGCTTTCATAATGTATGCAAAAAAATTGACCAATCAGAACACAGCTTTCATAATGTATGCCAAAAAATTGACCAATCAGGGCACAGCTTTCATAATTTATGCCAAATAATTGACCAATGAGAACACAGCTTTCATAATGTATGCAAAAAAATTGACCAATCAGAACACAGCTTTCATAATGTATGCAAAAAAATTGACCAATCAGAACACAGCTTTCATAATGTATGCCGAATAATTGACCAATCAGAACACAGCTTTCATAATGTATGCAAAAAAATTGACCAATCAGAACACAGCTTTCATAATGTATGCCAAAAAATTGACCAATCAGGGCACAGCTTTCACAATGTATGCCAAATAATTGACCAATCAGAACACAGCTTTCATAATGTATGCAAAAAAATTGACCAATCAGAACACAGCTTTCATAATGTATGCAAAAAAAATTGACCAATCAGAACACAGCTTTCATAATGTATGCCAAAAAATTGACCAATCAGAACACAGCTTTCATAATGTATGCAAAAAAATTGACCAATCTGAACACAGCTTTCATAATGTATGAAAAAAAACTTGACCAATCAGGGCACAGCTTTCATAATGTATGCCAAATAATTGACCAATCAGAACACAGCTTTCAAAATGTATGCAAAAAAATTGACCAATCAGGGCACTGCTTTCATAATGTATGCCAAATAATTGACCAATCAGAACACAGCATTCATAATGTATGCCAAAAAATTTACCAATCAGAACACAGCTTTCATAATGTATGCCAAATAATTGACCAATCAGGGCACAGCTTTCATAATGTATGCCAAATAATTGACCAATCAGAACACAGCTTTCATAATGTATGCAAGAAAATTGACCAATCAGAACACAGCTTTCATGATGTATGCCAAAAACATTGACCAATCAGGTCACAGCTTTCACAATGTATGCCAAATAATTGACCAATCAGAACAGAGCTTTCATAATGTATGCAAAAAAATTGACCAATCAGAACACAGCTTTCATAATGTATGCAAAAAAATTGACCAATCAGGACACAGCTTTCATAATGTATGCCAAATAATTGACCAATCAGAACACAGCTTTCATAATGTATTCAAAAAAATTGACCAAACAGAACACAGCTTTCATAATGTATGCAAAAAAAATTGACCAATCAGAACACAGCTTTCATAATGTATGCCAAAAAACTTGACCAATCAGGGCACAGCTTTCATAATTTATGCCAAATAATTGACCAATGAGAACACAGCTTTCATAATGTATGCAAAAAAATTGACCAATCAGAACACAGCTTTCATAATGTATGCAAAAAAATTGACCAATCAGAACACAGCTTTCATAATGTATGCAAAAAAATTTGACCAATAAGAACACAGCTTTCATAATGTATGCCAAAAAATTGACCAATCAGGGCACAGCTTTCATAATGTATGCCAAATAATTGACCAATCAGAACACAGCTTTCATAATGTATGCAAAAAAATTGACCAATCAGAACACAGCTTTCATAATGTATGCAAAAAAATTGACCAATCAGAACACAGCTTTCATAATGTATGCCGAATAATTGACCAATCAGAACACAGCTTTCATAATGTATGCAAAAAAATTGACCAATCAGAACACAGCTTTCATAATGTATGCAAAAAAATTGACCAATCAGAACACAGCTTTCATAATGTATGCCGAATAATTGACCAATCAGAACACAGCTTTCATAATGTATGCCAAAAAATTGACCAATCAGGGCACAGCTTTCATAATGTATGCCAAATAATTGACCAATCAGAACACAGCTTTCATAATGTATGCAAAAAAATTGACCAATCAGAACACAGCTTTCATAATGTATGCAAAAAAAATTGACCAATCAGAACACAGCTTTCATAATGTATGCCAAAAAATTGACCAATCAGAACACAGCTTTCATAATGTATGCAAAAAAATTGACCAATCAGAACACAGCTTTCATAATGTATGCCAAATAATTGACCAATCAGAACACAGCTTTCATAATGTATGCAAAAAAATTGACCAATCAGGGCACAGCTTTCATAATGTATGCGAAATAATTAACCAATCAGAACACAGCTTTCATAATGTATGCAAAAAAATTGACCAATCAGAACACAGCTTTCATAATGTATGCCAAAAAATTGACCAATCAGGGCACAGCTTTCATAATGTATGCCAAATAATTGACCAATCAGAACACAGCTTTCATAATGTATGGAAAAAAATTGACCAAGCAGAACACAGCTTTCATAATGTATGTCAAAAAATTGACCAATCAGGGCACAGCTTTCATAATGTATGCCAAATAATTGACCAATCAGAACACAGCTTTCATAATGTATGCAAAAAAATTGACCAATCAGAACACAGCTTTCATAATGTATGCCAAAAAATTGACCAATCAGGGCACAGCTTTCATAATGTATGCCAAATAATTGACCAATCAGAACACAGCTTTCATAATGTATGCAAAAAAATTGACCAATCAGAACACAGCTTTCATAATGTATGCAAAAAAAATTGACCAATCAGAACACAGCTTTCATAATGTATGCCAAAAAATTGACCAATCAGAACACAGCTTTCATAATGTATGCAAAAAAATTGACCAATCAGAACACAGCTTTCATAATGTATGCCAAATAATTGACCAATCAGAACACAGCTTTCATAATGTATGCAAAAAATTGAAGAATCAGAACACAGCTTTCATAATGTATGTCAAATAATTGACCAATCAGAACACAGCTTTCATAATGTATGCAAAAAAATTGACCAATCAGGGCACAGCTTTCATAATGTACGCGAAATAATTAACCAATCAGAACACAGCTTTCATAATGTATGCAAAAAAATTGACCAATCAGAACACAGCTTTCATAATGTATGCCAAAAAATTGACCAATCAGGGCACAGCTTTCATAATGTATGCCAAATAATTGACCAATCAGAACACAGCTTTCATAATGTATGGAAAAAAATTTACCAAGCAGAACACAGCTTTCATAATGTATGTCAAAAAATTGACCAATCAGGGCACAGCTTTCATAATGTATGCCAAATAATTGACCAATCAGAACACAGCTTTCATAATGTATGCCAAAAAATTGACCAATCAGAACACAGCTTTCATAATGTATGCCAAAAAATTGACCAATCAGGGCACAGCTTTCATAATGTATGCGAAATAATTACCCAATCAGAACACAGCTTTCATAATGTATGCAAAAAAATTGACCAATCAGAACACAGCTTTCATAATGTATGCAAAAAAATTGACCAATCAGAACACAGCTTTCATAATGTATGCAAAAAAATTTGACCAATCAGAACACAGCTTTCATAATGTATGCCAAAAAATTGACCAATCAGGGCACAGCTTTCATAATGTATGCCAAATAATTGACCAATCAGAACACAGCTTTCATAATGTATGCAAAAAAATTGACCAATCAGAACACAGCTTTCATAATGTATGCAAAAAAACTTGACCAATCAGAACACAGCTTTCATAATGTATGCCGAATAATTGACCAATCAGAACACAGCTTTCATAATGTATGCAAAAAAATTGACCAATCAGAACACAGCTTTCATAATGTATGCAAAAAAATTGACCAATCAGAACACAGCTTTCATAATGTATGCCGAATAATTGACCAATCAGAACACAGCTTTCATAATGTATGCAAAAAAATTGACCAATCAGAACACAGCTTTCATAATGTATGCAAAAAAAATTGACCAATCAGAACACAGCTTTCATAATGTATGCCAAAAAATTGACCAATCAGAACACAGCTTTCATAATGTATGCAAAAAAATTGACCAATCAGAACACAGCTTTCATAATGTATGCCAAAAAATTGACCAATCAGGTCACAGCTTTCACAATGTATGCCAAATAATTGACCAATCAGAACACAGCTTTCATAATGTATGCAAAAAAATTGACCAATCAGAACACAGCTTTCATAATGTATGCAAAAAAATTGACCAATCAGAACACAGCTTTCATAATGTATGCCAAATAATGGACCAATTAGAACACAGCTTTCATAATGTATGCAAAAAAATTGACCAATCAGAACATGGCTTTCACAATGTATGCCAAAAAAATTGACCAATCAGGACACAGCTTTCATAATGTATGCCAAATAATTGACCAATCAGAACACAGCTTTCATAATGTATTCAAAAAAAATGACCAAACAGAACACAGCTTTCATAATGTATGCAAAAAAAAGTTGACCAATCAGAACACAGCTTTCATAATGTATGCCAAAAAATTGACCAATCAGGGCACAGCTTTCATAATTTATGCCAAATAATTGACCAATGAGAACACAGCTTTCATAATGTATGCAAAAAAATTTACCAATCAGAACACAGCTTTCATAATGTATGCAAAAAAATTGACCAATCAGAACACAGCTTTCATAATGTATGTCAAATAATTGACCAATCAGAACACAGCTTTCATAATGTAAGCAAAAAAACTTGACCAATCAGAACACAGCTTTCATAATGTATGCAAAAAAATTGACCAATCAGTACACAGCTTTCATAATGTATGCCAAATAATAGACCAATCAGAACACAGCTTTCATAATGTATGCAAAATAATTAACCAATCAGAACACAGCTTTCATAATGTATGGAAAAAAATTGACCAAGCAGAACACAGCTTTCATAATGTATGTCAAAAAATTGACCAATCAGGGCACAGCTTTCATAATGTATGCGAAATAATTGACCAATCAGAACACAGCTTTCATAATGTATGCAAAAAAACTTGATTAATCAGAACACAGCTTTCATAATGTATGCCACAAAATTGACCAATCAGGGCACAGCTTTCATAATGTATGCCAAATAATTGACCAATCAGAACACAGCTTTCATAATGTATGCAAAAAAATTGACCAATCAGAACACAGCTTTCATAATGTATGCCAAATAATTGACCAATCAGAACACAGCTTTCATAATGTATGCAAAAAAATTGACCAATCAGAACACAGCTTTCAAAATGTATGCCAAATAATTGACCAATCAGGGCACAGCTTTCATTATGTATGCCAAATAATTGACCAATCAGAACACAGCTTTCATAGTGTATGCCAAAAAATTGACCAATCAGGGCACAGCTTTCCTAATGTATGCCAAATAATTGACCTATCAGAACACAGCTTTCATAATATATGCCAAATAATTGACCAATCAGAACACATCTTTCATAATGTATGCCAAAAAATTGACCAATCAGAACACAGCTTTCATAATGTATGCCAAAAAATTGACCAATCAGGGCACAGCTTTCATAATGTATTCCAAATAATTGACCAATCAGAACACAGCTTTCATAATGTATGCAAAAAAGTTGACCAATCAGAACACAGCTTTCATAATGTATGCCAAAAAATTGACCAATCAGGGCACAGCTTTCATAATGTATGCAAAAAAATTGACCAATCAGAACACAGCTTTCATAATGTATGCAAAAAAATTGACCAATCAGAACACAGCTTTCATAATGTATACCGAATAATTGACCAATCAGAACACAGCTTTCATAATGTATGCAAAAAAATTGACCAATCAGAACACAGCTTTCATAATTTATGCCAAAAAATTGACCAATCAGGGCACAGCTTTCATAATGTATGCCAAATAATTGACCAATCAGAACACAGCTTTCATAATGTATGCCAAATAATTGACCAATGAGGGCACAGCTTTCATAATGTATGCCAAATAATTGACCAATCAGAACACAGCTTTCATAATGCATGCCAAATAATTGACCAATCAGAACACAGCTTTCATAATGTATGCCAAAAAATTGACCAATCAGAACACAGCTTTCATAATGTATGCCAAAAAATTGACCAATCAGGGCACAGCTTTCATAATGTATGCCAAATAATTGACCAATCAGAACACAGCTTTCATAATGTATGCCAAAAAATTGACCAATCAGGGCACAGCTTTCATAAAGTATGCCAAATAATTGACCAATGAGAACACAGCTTTCATAATGTATGCAAAAAAATTGACCAATCAGAACACAGCTTTCATAATGTATGCAAAAAAATTGACGAATCAGAACACAGCTTTCATAATGTATGCAAAAAAATTGACCAATCAGAACACAGCTTTCATAATGTATGCCAAAAAATTGACCAATCAGGGCACAGCTTTCATAATGTATGCCAAATAATTGACCAATCAGAACACAGCTTTCATAATGTATGCAAAAAAACTGACCAATCAGAACACAGCTTTCATAATGTATGCAAAAAAATTGACAAATCAGAACACAGCTTTCATAATGTATGCCGAATAATTGACCAATCAGAACACAGCTTTCATAATGTATGCAAAAAAATTGACCAATCAGAACACAGCTTTCATAATGTATGCAAAAAAATTGACCAATCAGGGCACAGCTTTCGTAATGTATTCCAAATAATTGACCAATCAGAACACAGCTTTCATAATGTATGCAAAAAAATTGACCAATCAGAACACAGCTTTCATAATGTATGCCAAATAATTGACCAATCAGAACACAGCTTTCATAATGTATGCAAAAAAATTGACCAATCAGAACACAGCTTTCATAATGTATGCCAAATAATTGACCAATCAGGGCACAGCTTTCATTATGTATCCCAAATAATTGACCAATCAGAACACAGCTTTCATAGTGTATGCCAAAAAATTGACCAATCAGGGCACAGCTTTCCTAATGTATGCCAAATAATTGACCAATCAGAACACAGCTTTCATAATGTATGGAAAAAATTTGACCAATCAGAACACAGCTTTCATAATGTATGCCAAAAAACTTGACCAATCAGGGCACAGCTTTCATAATGTATGCCAAATAATTGACCAATCAGAACACAGCTTTCATAATGTATGGAAAAAAATTGACCAATCAGAACACAGCTTTCATAATGTAAGCAAAAAAATTGACCAAATAGGGCACAGCTTTCATAATGTATGCAAAATAATTAACCAATCAGAACACAGCTTTCATAATGTATGGAAAAAAATTGACCAAGCAGAACACAGCTTTCATAATGTATGTCAAAAAATTGACCAATCAGAACACATAATGTATGTCAAATAATTGACCAATCAGAACACAGCTTTCATAATGTATGGAAAAAAATTGACCAATCAGAACACAGCTTTCATAATGTAAGCAAAAAAATTGACCAAATAGGGCACAGCTTTCATAATGTATGCAAAATAATTAACCAATCAGAACACAGCTTTCATAATGTATGGAAAAAAATTGACCAAGCAGAACACAGCTTTCATAATGTATGTCAAAAAATTGACCAATCAGGGCACAGCTTTCATAATGTATGCGAAATAATTGACCAATCAGAACACAGCTTTCATAATGTATGCAAAAAAATTGATTAATCAGAACACAGCTTTCATAATGTATGCCACAAAATTGACCAATCAGGGCACAGCTTTCATAATGTATGCCAAATAATTGACCAATCAGAACACAGCTTTCATAATGTATGCCAAAAAATTGACCAATCAGAACACAGCTTTCATAATGTATGCCAAAAAATTGACCAATCAGGGCACAGCTTTCATAATGTATGCCAAATAATTGACCAATCAGAACACAGCTTTCATAATGTATGCAAAAAAATTGACCAATCAGAACACAGCTTTCATAATGTATGCCAAATAATTGACCAATCAGAACACAGCTTTCATAATGTATGCAAAAAAATTGACCAATCAGTACACAGCTTTCAAAATGTATGCCAAATAATTGACCAATCAGGGCACAGCTTTCATTATGTATGCCAAATAATTGACCAATCAGAACACAGCTTTCATAGTGTATGCCAAAAAATTGACCAATCAGGGCACAGCTTTCCTAATGTATGCCAAATAATTGACCTATCAGAACACAGCTTTCATAATATATGCCAAATAATTGACCAATCAGAACACAGCTTTCATAATGTATGCCAAAAAATTGACCAATCAGAACACAGCTTTCATAATGTATGCCAAAAAATTGACCAATCAGGGCACAGCTTTCATAATGTATTCCAAATAATTGACCAATCAGAACACAGCTTTCATAATGTATGCAAAAAAGTTGACCAATCAGAACACAGCTTTCATAATGTATGCCAAAAAATTGACCAATCAGGGCACAGCTTTCATAATGTATGCAAAAAAATTGACCAATCAGAACACAGCTTTCATAATGTATGCAAAAAAATTGACCAATCAGAACACAGCTTTCATAATGTATACCGAATAATTGACCAATCAGAACACAGCTTTCATAATGTATGCAAAAAAATTGACCAATCAGAACACAGCTTTCATAATTTATGCCAAAAAATTGACCAATCAGGGCACAGCTTTCATAATGTATGCCAAATAATTGACCAATCAGAACACAGCTTTCATAATGTATGCCAAATAATTGACCAATGAGGGCACAGCTTTCATAATGTATGCCAAATAATTGACCAATCAGAACACAGCTTTCATAATGCATGCCAAATAATTGACCAATCAGAACACAGCTTTCATAATGTATGCCAAAAAATTGACCAATCAGAACACAGCTTTCATAATGTATGCCAAAAAATTGACCAATCAGGGCACAGCTTTCATAATGTATGCCAAATAATTGACCAATCAGAACACAGCTTTCATAATGTATGCCAAAAAATTGACCAATCAGGGCACAGCTTTCATAAAGTATGCCAAATAATTGACCAATGAGAACACAGCTTTCATAATGTATGCAAAAAAATTGACCAATCAGAACACAGCTTTCATAATGTATGCAAAAAAATTGACGAATCGGAACACAGCTTTCATAATGTATGCAAAAAAATTGACCAATCAGAACACAGCTTTCATAATGTATGCCAAAAAATTGACCAATCAGGGCACAGCTTTCATAATGTATGCCAAATAATTGACCAATCAGAACACAGCTTTCATAATGTATGCAAAAAAATTGACCAATCAGAACACAGCTTTCATAATGTATGCAAAAAAATTGACAAATCAGAACACAGCTTTCATAATGTATGCCGAATAATTGACCAATCAGAACACAGCTTTCATAATGTATGCAAAAAAATTGACCAATCAGAACACAGCTTTCATAATGTATGCAAAAAAATTGACCAATCAGGGCACAGCTTTCATAATGTATTCCAAATAATTGACCAATCAGAACACAGCTTTCATAATGTATGCAAAAAAATTGACCAATAAGAACACAGCTTTCATAATGTATGCCAAATAATTGACCAATCAGGGCACAGCTTTCATTATGTATCCCAAATAATTGACCAATCAGAACACAGCTTTCATAGTGTATGCCAAAAAATTGACCAATCAGGGCACAGCTTTCCTAATGTATGCCAAATAATTGACCAATCAGAACACAGCTTTCATAATGTATGGAAAAAATTTCACCAATCAGAACACAGCTTTCATAATGTATGCCAAAAAACTTGACCAATCAGGGCACAGCTTTCATAATGTATGCCAAATAATTGACCAATCAGAACACAGCTTTCATAATATATGCAAAAAAATTGACCAATCAGGGCACAGCTTTCAAAATGTATGCCAAATAATTGACCAATCAGAACACAGCTTTCATAATGTATGCCAAAAAATTGACCAATCAGAACACAGCTTTCATAATGTATGCCAAATAATTGACCAATCAGGGCACAGCTTTCATAATGTATGCCAAATAATTGACCAATCAGAACACAGCTTTCATAATGTATGCAAAAAAATTGACCAATCAGAAAACAGCTTTCATGATGTATGCCAAAAAATTGACCAATCAGGTCACAGCTTTCACAATGTATGCCAAATAATTGACCAATCAGAACACAGCTTTCATAATGTATGCAAAAAAATTGACCAATCAGAACACAGCTTTCATAATGTATGCAAAAAAATTGACCAATCAGAACACAGCTTTCATAATGTATGCCAAATAATGGAACAATCAGAACACAGCTTTCATAATGTATGCAAAAAAATTGACCAATCAGAACACAGCTTTCATAATGTATGCCAAAAAATTGACCAATCAGAACACAGCTTTCATAATGTATACCGAATAATTGACCAATCATTGACCAATCAGGTCACATTTCATAATGTATACCGAATAATGTATGCCAAAAAATTGACCAATCAGGTCACAGCTTTCACAATGTATGCCAAATAATTGACCAATCAGAACACAGCTTTCATAATGTATGCAAAAAAATTGACCAATCAGAACACAGCTTTCATAAAGTATGCAAAAAAAATTGACCAATCAGAACACAGCTTTCAATTTTTTTGCATACATTATGAAAGCTGTGTTCTGATTGGTCAATTATTTGGCATACATTATGAAAGCTGTGTTCTGATTGGTCAATTATTTGGCATACGTTATGAAAGCTGTGTTCTGATTGGTCAATTATTTGGCATACATTATGAAAGCTGTGTTCTGATTGGTCAATTTTTTTGCATACATTATGAAAGCTGTGTTGTGATTGGTCAATTATTTGGCATACATTATGAAAGCTGTGTTCTGATTGGTCAATTATTTGGCATACATTATGAAAGCTGTGCCCTGATTGGTCAATTTTTTGGCATACATTATGAAAGCTGTGCCCTCATTGGTCAATTATTTGGCATACATTATGAAAGCTGTGTTCTGATTGGTCAATTATTTGGCATACATTATGAAAGCTGTGTTCTGATTGGTCAATTTTTTTTGCATACATTATGAAAGCTGTGTTCTGATTGGTCAGTTTTTTGGCATACATTATGAAAGCTGTGTTCTGATTGGTCAATTTTTTTGCATACATTATGAAAGCTGTGTTCTGATTGGTCAATTATTTGGCATACATTATGAAAGCTGTGTTCTGATTGGTCAATTATTTGGCATACATTATGAAAGCTGTGCACTGATTGGTCAATTTTTTGGCATACATTATGAAAGCTGTGTTCTGATTGGTCAATTTTTTTGCATACATTATGAAAGCTGTGTTCTGATTGGTCAATTATTTGGCATACATTATGAAAGCAGTGTTCTGATTGGTCAATTTTTTTTGCATACATTATGAAAGCTGTGTTCTGATTGGTCAATTTTTTTGCATACATTATGAAAGCTGTGTTCTGATTGGTCAATTATTTGGCATACATTATGAAAGCTGTGTTCTGATTGGTCAATTATTTGGCATACATTATGAAAGCTGTGCACTGATTGGTCAATTTTTTGGCATACATTATGAAAGCTGCGTTCTGATTGGTCAATTTTTTTGCATACAATATGAAAGCTGTGTTCTGATTGGTCAATTATTTGGCATACATTATGAAAGCTGTGTTCTGATTGGTCAATTTTTTTGCATACATTATAAAAGCTGTGTTCTGATTGGTTAATTATTTGGCATACATTATGAAAGCTGTGTTCTGATTGGTCAATTATTTGGCATACATTATGAAAGCTGTGTTCTGATTGGTCCATTTTTTGCATACATTATGAAAGCTGTGTTCTGATTGGTCAATTATTTGGCATACATTATGAAAGCTGTGTTCTGATTGGTCAATTTTTTTGCATACATTATGAAAGCTGTGTTGTGATTGGTCAATTATTTGGCATACATTATGAAAGCTGTGTTCTGATTGGACAATTTTTTTGCATACATTATGAAAGCTGTGTTCTGATTGGTCAATTATTTGGCATACATTATGAAAGCTGTGCCCTGATTGGTCAATTTTTTGGCATACATTATGAAAGCTGTGTTCTGATTGGTCAATTTTTTTGCATACATTATGAAAGCTGTGTTCTGATTGGTCAATTTTTTGGCATACATTATGAAAGCTGTGATCTGATTGGTCAATTTTTTTGCATACATTATGAAAGCTGTGTTGTGATTGGTCAATTATTTGGCATACATTATGAAAGCTGTGTTCTGATTGGTCAATTATTTGGCATACATTATGAAAGCTGTGCCCTGATTGGTCAATTTTTTGGCATACATTATGAAAGCTGTGCCCTCATTGGTCAATTATTTGGCATACATTATGAAAGCTGTGTTCTGATTGGTCAATTATTTGGCATACATTATGAAAGCTGTGTTCTGATTGGTCAATTTTTTTTGCATACATTATGAAAGCTGTGTTCTGATTGGTCAGTTTTTTGGCATACATTATGAAAGCTGTGTTCTGATTGGTCAATTTTTTTGCATACATTATGAAAGCTGTGTTCTGATTGGTCAATTATTTGGCATACATTATGAAAGCTGTGTTCTGATTGGTCAATTATTTGGCATACATTATGAAAGCTGTGCACTGATTGGTCAATTTTTTGGCATACATTATGAAAGCTGTGTTCTGATTGGTCAATTTTTTTGCATACATTATGAAAGCTGTGTTCTGATTGGTCAATTATTTGGCATACATTATGAAAGCAGTGTTCTGATTGGTCAATTTTTTTTGCATACATTATGAAAGCTGTGTTCTGATTGGTCAATTTTTTTGCATACATTATGAAAGCTGTGTTCTGATTGGTCAATTATTTGGCATACATTATGAAAGCTGTGTTCTGATTGGTCAATTATTTGGCATACATTATGAAAGCTGTGCACTGATTGGTCAATTTTTTGGCATACATTATGAAAGCTGCGTTCTGATTGGTCAATTTTTTTGCATACAATATGAAAGCTGTGTTCTGATTGGTCAATTATTTGGCATACATTATGAAAGCTGTGTTCTGATTGGTCAATTTTTTTGCATACATTATAAAAGCTGTGTTCTGATTGGTTAATTATTTGGCATACATTATGAAAGCTGTGTTCTGATTGGTCAATTATTTGGCATACATTATGAAAGCTGTGTTCTGATTGGTCCATTTTTTGCATACATTATGAAAGCTGTGTTCTGATTGGTCAATTATTTGGCATACATTATGAAAGCTGTGTTCTGATTGGTCAATTTTTTTGCATACATTATGAAAGCTGTGTTGTGATTGGTCAATTATTTGGCATACATTATGAAAGCTGTGTTCTGATTGGACAATTTTTTTGCATACATTATGAAAGCTGTGTTCTGATTGGTCAATTATTTGGCATACATTATGAAAGCTGTGCCCTGATTGGTCAATTTTTTGGCATACATTATGAAAGCTGTGTTCTGATTGGTCAATTTTTTTGCATACATTATGAAAGCTGTGTTCTGATTGGTCAATTTTTTGGCATACATTATGAAAGCTGTGATCTGATTGGTCAATTTTTTTGCATACATTATGAAAGCTGTGTTCTGATTGGTCAATTATTTGGCATACATTATGAAAGCTGTGTTCTGATTGGTCAAGTTTTTTGGCATACATTATGAAAGCTGTGTTCTGATTGGTCAATTTTTTTGCATACATTATGAAAGCTGTGTTCTGATTGGTCAATTATTTGGCATACATTATGAAAGCTGTGTTCAGATTGGTCAATTATTTGGCACACATTATGAAAGCTGTGTTCTGATTGGTCAATTTTTTTGCATACATTATGAAAGCTGTGTTCTGATTGGTCAATTATTTGGCATATATTATGAAAGCTGTGCACTGATTGGTCAATTTTTTGGCATACATTATGAAAGCTGTGTTCTGATTGGTCAATTATTTGGCATACATTATGAAAGCTGTGTTCTGATTGGACAATTTTTTTGCATACATTATGAAAGCTGTGTTCTGATTGGTCAATTATTTGGCATACATTATGAAAGCTGTGCCCTGATTGGTCAATTTTTTGGCATACATTATGAAAGCTGTGTTCTGATTGGTCAATTTTTTTGCATACATTATGAAAGCTGTGTTCTGATTGGTCAATTTTTTGGCATACATTATGAAAGCTGTGATCTGATTGGTCAATTTTTTTGCATACATTATGAAAGCTGTGTTCTGAATTGTCAATTATTTGGCATACATTATGAAAGCTGTGTTCTGATTGGTCAAGTTTTTTGGCATACATTATGAAAGCTGTGTTCTGATTGGTCAATTTTTTTGCATACATTATGAAAGCTGTGTTCTGATTGGTCAATTATTTGGCATACATTATGAAAGCTGTGTTCTGATTGGTCAATTATTTGGCACACATTATGAAAGCTGTGTTCTGATTGGTCAATTTTTTTGCATACATTATGAAAGCTGTGTTCTGATTGGTCAATTATTTGGCATATATTATGAAAGCTGTGCACTGATTGGTCAATTATTTGGCATACATTATGAAAGCTGTGTTCTCATTGGTCAATTTTTTTTGCATACATTATGAAAGCTGTGTTCTGATTGGTCAATTTTTTGGCATACATTATGAAAGCTGTGTTCTGATTGGTCAATTTTTTTGCATACATTATGAAAGCTGTGTTCTGATTGGTCAATTATTTGGCAGACATTATGAAAGCTGTGCCCTGATTGGTCAATTTTTTGGCATACATTATGAAAGCTGTGTTCTGATTGGCCAATTTATTGCATACATTATGAAAGCTGTGTTCTGATTGGTAAATTTTTTTGCATACATTATGAAAGCTGTGTTCTGATTGGTCAATTATTTGGCATACATTATGAAAGCTGTGCACTGATTGGTCAATTTTTTGGCATACATTATGAAAGCTGTGTTCTGATTGGTCAATTATTTGGCATACATTATGAAAGCTGTGTTCTGATTGGTCAATTTTTTTGCATACATTATGAAAGCTGTGTTCTGATTGGTCAATTTTTTTGCATACATTATGAAAGCTGTGTTCTGATTTGTCAATTTTTTGGCATACATTATGAAAGCTGTGTTCTGATGGGTCAATTATTTGGCATACATTATGAAAGCTGTGCCCTGATTGGTCAATTTTGTGGCATACATTATGAAAGCTGTGTTCTGAATGGTCAATTTTTTTGCATACATTATGAAAGCTGTGTTGTGATTGGTCAATTATTTGGCATACATTATGAAAGCTGTTCACTGATTGGTCAATTTTTTGGCATACATTATGAAAGCTGTGTTCTGATTGGTCAATTTTTTTGCATACATTATGAAAGCTGTGTTCTGATTGGTCAATTATTTGGCATACATTATGAAAGCTGTGTTCTGATTGGTCAATTTTTTTTGCATACATTATGAAAGCTGTGTTCTGATTGGTCAATTATTTGGCATACATTATGAAAGCTGTGTTCTGATTGGTCAAGTTTTTTGCATACATTATGAAAGCTGTGTTCTGATTGGTCAAATTTTTTTGGCATACATTATGAAAGCTGTGTTCTGATTGGTCAATTATTTGGCATACATTATGAAAGCTGTGCCCTGATTTGTCAATTTTTTGGCATACATTATGAAAGCTGTGTTCTGATTGGTCAATTTTTTTGCATACATTATGAAAGCTGTGTTGTGATTGGTCAATTATTTGGCATACATTATGAAAGCTGTGTTCTGATTGGTCAATTTTTTTGCATACATTATGAAAGCTGTGTTCTGATTGGTCAATTATTTGGCATACATTATGAAAGCTGTGTTGTGATTGGTCAATTATTTGGCATACATTATA